>OZ005659.1:256660507-257260507 GCA_963930645.1 Salticus scenicus | reverse complement strand
CCTGCAAGTCGAATGGGGATATTCAAGTTTTTTCTTTGATATTAATTCAAGTTACACTTTTGAGCGTGGTGACCGATAAGAAAACAAATTTTAACAGAGAAAAGGTATTTTAATAGGTTTTAAAGGCCTGCAAGTCGAATGGGGATATTCAAGTTTTTTCTTTGATATTAATTCAAGTTACACTTTTTGAGCGTGGTGACCGATAAGAAAACAAATTTTAATAGAGTAAAGGTGTTTAATAGGTTTTAAAGCCCTGCAAGTCGAATGGGGATATTCAAGCTTTATCTGATCTACTTTATACACAAATTTTACGCGTACAGCTATTCATTGTTGTAGATAGATGATAGATACCTATACACCTATATACTTTCTCACAAACAGCTGCTTACGTATTCGTCCGATTTCAGAGCAGCTCGTCTCGATCCGTGCGAGCTTCGTACAGCCGAATTCTACCGAAGTCTGCCGAACTGCGTTAGGTTTTTTTTCAGTACGGAATTTTTTGATTCGGTCGCCGCGCTCAAAGCCCGCGATAAAAGCTATACAATAGCTTAAAAAGATTATTATTTTTTACATTTTTTTAACCTAATCATTTTTCTTGTAGAACGTCTTTTTAGTAGTCCATGAAAAGCAGACGATTTTTATGTTTTTCCAACTTTGCTGCTAAGCTGTTACAGTCGGTAACAAATGTGTCCGAACACTAGCAAAAATTCCTATGTATAAAAAGTATACTTTATACGGTTTTGTTACACAAATCCTTGTCGAATCCTGTTCTTAGTCAATGTAAGAATACGATTCGATAAGGATTTATTTAACAAAACCGTATGAAGTGTACTTCTTTTACATAGGAAATTTTGCTAGTGTTCGGACACTTTTGTTATTGACTGTAGCCAGCCGTAAGATATGTAACATGCATACCTGCTCCGAATGTAAATCTATAAACTTGAAGAATATAACAAAATGTATAATATTCCCTTACTATACATAACAAAATTTTATTTTCACACATATTTCTGAAATTCTGCCTAAAATTTTTGTAGTGTTACACTTAAAAAAATAAATAAAATATAAATAAAAATAAAAATAAAAAATAAATTATTAACTAAAGTATTGAAATTTAGGTTTATCTTTTAACTTCTCGGTCTTGTTAGAAATGATAATTAGTCTTTTTGTAACAAATAAAGCAATAAACGTATATAAAAAAGGGGGGTAAATATGAAATGTACTTTTTTTACATAGAAATTTTTGCTAGTGTGCGCTCACTTCTGTTACCGACTGTACGTGTTTCAGATTTATTATCGTTCCAAATATAAAATTGACGATTCAGAAAACGAATATCCTTTTTTTTTTTTTTTTTTTTAAGTTTTAAATACTTTAAGAGAAAAATAAGTATTTTTTTAAGGTACATGTATAAAAAATAAGGAGTTAAGGACCTAAAAACAGATATAAAAAGTAAGGAGTTTTTTAGGACGTCATAGATTTTTTAAGGACTTTTTAAGCACCTGTACGAACCATGTTATAAACCAGCTTAACTTGGTATTGCGGTGCGGTGCCTCAAGCGTAAGTCGCATATGAGAGAAACAAACCAGCCAAATGAAGGTGCGGTCAGTGCTGCCAGATGGAAACTTAAAAATCGCGCTCATTTCGCTTAAAAATTTCCCTTTTTAGCATGAAATTTCCCTCAATTGCGCAACATGCAAGGCTTTAACGCCATTATGCGTAAAACAATTTGCACTGAATATGGGGATGATCTTGGTGTAAAGGTTAACGGAAATTGTCCATACGTTCTAGAGGTCCCTTAATCGAATGCTGATTATAAAGCTAAATCCCTAAGTTTCTTCGGAGCATTTTAGATTTATTACAAAAGATGAAATACAAAAAACTGTACTGATTAAAAAAAAAAGTTCTAATACTGCTTTTAAGTTCTCAGCATATTAACCCTTTCAGTCGCAGTGTTCCCGCTCATGGAACACCTAATTTTAATTCTCAAGTGCAAAAACTCATCCCGGAAATTTTTTAGCAAAAACTTCCATTTATAACATAGCAGAAAAGGCCCTTTTTTTAACGTGAAAATTTGAAATTTCTTCTATTTTAATTATGTTCGTAAATTCCGATGGCAGTGTAATTTAAATGATCCGAATTGCCTTGCGCCGCAGAGGTTAAAATACTCCTAAATAAATTGAAATGTTGGGATCTATGCAACTTTTACGAGTTTTTGTTTTCGATAATGTTTACTTATAAAGTTATTTATTTATTAAATTAACTATTATTTGAATTTAATAAGGTTTACTTACAGATGTTTCAAACCGAAAATTTCTCGAAAAGGAACAATGCTAATTTTTTATTTTTTAAATATTTATGATCAGCTATGTATCTAAATACCATTTTAAAAATTAGTTTAGTAATTTTTTAAATAAATTAAGTAGTGAACGTTAAAGGGTTAAGAGGTACACAAATGAAACATCTCTGGTTGCAAAGCCGTTTGCAAGTAGAGATGTAAAAACCCCGGGAATTTTGGGGTTTAAACCGGGAGTTTTGGGAACTTTAGAAACTTTGATGGGAAGAAACTAACACTCAATGATTACATATAATTTCAGTTCTTTTAAGAGTACAAATAACTTACTCCAATATCCAAAAAAAATCTGACTTAAAAGATCTTACTCCAAAAAAAATCTGATAAAATTTATGAAATTTTGTTACAGTTAATTAAATATATATATAAAATAAGTCACATAAATTACTGAAATTTTGTAATAATCAGTTAGAGTCCACAAGGAACAAAATCAAACCACAATTATTTGGATATTAAATGCTTAAAACAATAACGAATTGAATGAAATAAATCAATACATAAAATATTTATTAGTTAATAATTAACAATTTGTCTGCTATTTATTTTACACATTAAATTTGTTGCAATTTTAGGTGAATTAATTTTTTGCAGTGTAATATTGTTGATCCTTTTAGTGAACATAGATCATTTTGAAGCATTTTTGCTTCATTTTTAACTTAAAATATTAAAGATTTACATTCATAGATATAAAACTAAAACATGACAAGCTCCGATTGCGATAAAAATGAAGTGTTATATTATAATCAGTATGTATACTATCAGAACTAATAAGAATTAAACATACTGCAATAACAGAAAATAAATCTGTTAATTAGTTAAACTAATAACGAAACTAGATGTTGGACATACCATATCAACATTTAATTTAATATATAGCGACAAATCAAAGACTGCTTACCCCTTGTGATATTTCGAATGATAACTTGATAACACGTATTCATCGGTTTTGTATGCTTGACTTATAGTCCGCTTGTAAATCTTCGTCAGATGAAGACAGATAGCACATGACAGAATTACAATACAAAGACATGGAAAAAACACCCAGGGCCAGCGCGGGAATCGAACCCGCTCTCCTACGCTCGAAGGCGATTAACAGTGTGGAGACATAACCACTCGGCAACGGAGGGCCCATATTTCGAATGTGATAAAAGAGCATTGCAGTGTTATAGTCAAGGATATCCAGTGACTGCAGTCAAAATACTGAATTAAAATATATAATATATATATATATATATATATATATATATATATTGCTAAATTCGCAACTTCTGAACACTTTCAAAATTCCCTTGTTTTGGAAATTTTCAAAATTCCCTTCCCAAAAAACCGGGTTTATTCCCCGGTTGAAACCTGGGTTTTTTCCCTGCTCACATCTCTATTTGCAAGCGTTCCAAATGTATGACTACAGTCGGCAGCAAAAGTATCCGAGTACTAGCAAAAATTCCTATGTGAAAAAAGCACACTTAACACTGTTTTCTTAAATAAATCCTTGTCGAATCGTGTTCTTAGACTGACTAAGAACAGGATTCGGCAAGGATTTATTTAACAAAACTGCATTAAATGAACTTTTTTTTACATAGGAATTTTCGTTAGTGCTCGGATACTTTTGCTGCCGACTGTATTTGCAAAAAACTTGCAAAATTTACGTCATCAAAGTGACAAGCATTCCGTTTGTATGTAACCCATGGAAATTGGTTTGGATAGTTTATATTCGAGAAAAAAATTTAAGAAATAATAAGAAATAAAAATTTTCGTTTTTGAAATGGAATTTCCCTTTTTCCCTCAATACCTTAAATCACATCAAAATTTCCCACTTTGAGGGAAATTTCCCTCAATCTGGCAGCACTAGGTGCGGTGTTAGCGATTTTGAGACTGCGTGCGCATCCACATCTGTTTCGGCGTAAGGTTAAGGGGAACTGAGATGATCATAAGAAAGTAAGACACCGTAATATGAATTAGGCTTTTTTTGGAATGTAAAACATAATACCCGTATTTAGTTAACTTCAGAACGCATAATTATAACAAAAACTCATCTAACCTACCAAAATTTTGTTTTTCATATAAGTAAGAAAAAATAATTATTATATCACAGCAGTTTTCCTAGACAAGGTATAGTTTCCTGAATATCTTTTCAGGTTGCGCACGTTGTGGTTTAGCCTTCCGGATTTTCTCGGGCTCTCCTGCGAGATTTGCGCTATAGTTTCCTGAATATCTTTTCAGGTTGCGTACGTTGCTTTAGCCTTCCGGGTGTTTTCGGGTTTTCTTGCGAAACTTGCACAAGAACCGGCTCGGACTCTTAAGAGATGTCTCTCACGGAGAGCATTCCACTCAGGTTAAAGACCCAGGCGCAGTTGGTCGGCCTTAACCACAAAAACACAATTTTATTTTATTTCAAGCCCAGTGGCAGAAAGTTTTGTAGCTGTCTGCGACAGTCTTTTAAAATTTCATAATCTGTCTCCAAAATTTGCGTGTAATCAGGGGTGAAAATGGCTTGCACTCAAAAAGCCTGAAAGCAGATTGGGGGAGGGGGGAAGGGGGTGACTTAACATCAGTGGTGATCTCATGCAACAGTACACGAATATAATTTTACTGCAAAACAATATAGTATAAACAATTCTGTGTATTCATTCAATTCAACTCATTCAATTAAATATTTTATAACAATGTTTGACACAACACAATATAAATAATTATAAATAATAAAAGTATTAGTTTTAGTTTTGATACAGAACATTTTTTTAAGTGAATTGTTATTCGAAAGTTGCAGACAAATTTTTTTTATCAGTGCAGACAAAAACTGTCCGCAAGCCGTTTTTCTGTGTCCACGACTATGTCGCCGTGTCGCGGTGTCTCTGCCACTGGGGTTCCAAGAATGTAATCGTTTAGTTTTGGGTGTTCAGTATTTTTTATGTAAATTACATACACTGAATCGTACTTAAATATACCACAGTAATAGAACTGTATACCGCCATTCGAAACACTTCGAAGAATTCCAGTTGTAGACCCTAATAAACTCTTTTGTATGGTGGCCTCGTAAATAAATAGTGAAAGCATTTCACACCATATTCTGTGTGAAACCTACTTATATGCTTATAAGAAATATATGTTTATTTTATTTTGTTTAGCGCAGTTAAAATATATTAAAATATTCTGACAAAAAATTTCTCCCACAAATATAATGTATTTGACAAACATATTTGACAAACATAATTGTATTTTCTGCCTAAAGGTTGTCTGAGTGAGTAATGTCCACCGGTTGTCGGCCTGGATAGCTCAATTGGTAGAGCTTTGACCTTGTAAGTCAAAGATCTGGGGTTCGACTCCCGGTCCAGGCATTATTTTCACTCAGTCGGAAAAATAAATTTCAGTAAAAAAAAATATGATTCTCTTCTCCATCAGTTGATTGTGTGAATTTAATAAATTGTATTTCTTTCTCCCATTGTTTAATGGTGTTTTCCTTTACCTGCGGCTTATTTTCTGTTGAGCTATCTATATGATAGACCAGATGCTTCTGCCTAAAGGTTGTGTGAGTGAGTAATGTCCACCGGTTGTCGGCCTGGATATCTCAATTGGTAGAGCCTTGACCTTGTAAGTCAAAGATCTGGGGTTCGACTCCCGGTCCAGGCATTATTTTCACTCAGTCGGAAAAATAAATTTCAATAAAAAAAATAATGATTCTCTTCCCAATCAGTTGATTGTGTGAATTTAATAATGTATTTGAGTTGTTCTGGATGTCCATGAAATATTTTTTCGATTTCAATTGAAAGTTTTAAGTAAATTCTTCATATGTCATATGATACAGAATTAGAATATAGAATTTGGATTTCCGTCTAATATATGTTTTTTTTAAATTATGGTGATAGTAAATTAACACAGAGACCAATCTCTAAAAACTTGATTTTCAGATTATCAAAAATGCAGTTTGGAAAATTTGATCCCAAAAAAACATTTTTTCTTCGTTTATGTATTTTTAATAAAAAATAATTAAAAAAAAAAAAAAAAAAGAAAAAAGAAAAAAATTTCTGCGCGCAAAAAAATTTCTGCATTTTTTTTTTTTTTTTTTTTTTTTTTTCAAAATTTCTGCACGAAAAATATTTTTAATTTTTTCCCCAAAGTTTCCCCCCGAACAATATTTTTCCCAAAATCGCGAAAAATTTCCCCAATCTGGCAGCACTGGCTGCAACGTTCGTCGAGTCGCGTGTGTGGCTTGCCGCTGGAGCCCTAAAACAATTGTAAGGCTACTGCAGGCCCTGATTACCCAATAGGCACGAGAAGCATGTGCTTCCCCTGGAAAATTTTGAAAAGGCCCCAAATTAAGCAAAAAATTGGGCCATTTTTACACAGTTTTTTGTGGGGAAAAAATTACGTGATATTTGTCGAGACCCCCCCCCCTCTCCCCACGTGAGATTGGGTGAGATTCAGCTCGAACCCTCCTCCTCCTGAACACCTCACGTAATTAATGGACGCTGCCTTACTGGAAAAATCTGTTTTCTATAATGATTATTAAGATTATAATGATTATTATAATGATATCAATATTTTTGACTAAACTAACCAAAATACATGATTCGTTTCAAATATCTATAAATGATAGCAATATACATATATATATATATATATAAATATTTTTTTGTTCATTATTTTTTCTTATATTCTTTATTATTATGCATATATATTATAGTGTCTCGTTAAATTTTGAACAAATATAAGAACAAATTAATTAAGAACAAATATAGCTTTTGCTTTAAAAGGCTGTTTAAATGCAATAATGTCGCTATTCGAAACAAGACTAGATAGGTTACGGTGGTATCTGGTGATAAACAACTTAACTAGCGTTTCTATGTCGGGAAATGGAGATAGATATCAGGGAAAGGTCAATTACGAAACCCTCTATATTAGTACAACACATCTCGTGCACAAAAATATGGAGAACATAGAGTGTGTAAATCGAAAATCGTGTTTGTTTTATCGATGAATATATATATATATATATATTTAAATTTGTGACGCTAAAAAACCACTGATAAACGCTGAAAGTATCTTTCAAACCAAAAACTAACTAGTGTAGTAATTCAATCATACGGGGATGTTAAGTTTTTAAGTGGTAGTGTGTATGGATTTCTTGTAACAGCCGTGACAAAGAATACACGAGGCGTTATGACCAGCAAATAACCAAGAAGTGCGAAATCTTTATTTCAATTATTTATTGGAATCCAATATCATCGTTTTTCTTGCAAATTCAATAACAAAGAAATTCTGCAGTAATTCGCAGTACAAATATTTTCTCGAAAACATCAAGGTAAATGTTTTATATAACGAATAAATGGATGAATGGACGCGAGGAGTATTAGAGAAAAAGCACAGTTCTTCTTATCCAAGAGCAGCGGCAAAAGTGATCAAAGTTTGGCTCCTTAACTTCACATCAAAACCACAAGATATGTCGCCAACTTCATTCTGACAGAGAATTGAACAACACCCACTTTTTTAAGTTGCGCATAATTCAGTATCACTTTTAAAAATATATTGGCGATTCTTTTCTTAGCCAAAAAGACCGTTATCAATTCGTGAGAAGATTGGAAAAAGTACGTTAAAACTCAACCACAAAAATTTATGGTTAAAACCTTATTCTCAGTGTTTAGCCGATACAAAGTAATACATTATTTCTATTTAAAGTGTGGATGCGTCTGTTCTGTGTTCAAAAGTGACACATCAGGCAATATTTTATTCTATTTTATTTTACTGAGATGAAAAGATTTGTCCTCCACAGAACATTATGCGATTGAATCCATATCTCTTTTACTTTTATTTTTTATTTATTGAAAGAAATAGCAAGAGAATGGCTTTGCTCCTTTGCAAGAAGCAAAACCGCATTTATTAGTTTTTATAGAGATAGGAAATGAATTGGGAAAGAATTAAATTTTGAAATCTAATATATAACTTAGAATACGTGATTTTCGATATCACAGGGGAATGACTCTCGTTCAATTGGATAACGAGTTCAAGTACAGTCGGCTGCAAAATTATTCGAGCACTAGCCAATAATTCCTATATTTAAAAAGTACACTTAGGACTGTTTTGCTAAGTAAATCCTTGTCGAATCATGTTCTTAGACTGATTAAAAACATAACTTGACAAGGATTTATTTAACAAAGCTGTATTAAGTGTACTTTTTTTTGGCAAGGATTATTGCTAGTGCTCGAATAATTTTGCAGCCGACTGTACTATATCTCAGGGTACAGTTTTTAAAACTTCAAATATATTTTAAAGTTTTCAGTAAATCTTTTAAAAATAAATATAAATAACTATCTTAATGATATTCGTCTTTTAGAATGCAGTTTTCATTGAAATTCATACATTAAAACGTTAATTTTATAATACGTTATCTTACAGACAATGAAATAACGCTAAATAAAGTTTGCTGCAATTTATAACGTAATTTATAGAGCATTACTCTTATGATTTTTCCCTAAATTAAAACAAGTTTTGAACATTACACACGTTTTTATACGTTTTTAACTTGTACACTGTTTAATTGAATCACTAACTTGAAGAAGGAAACAAATACCAAACATTGAAAATTTAGTTATTTTTAAAATTCACTTCGCTTTAATATACATGCCAGATAGAAAGAAGGAAAAACAAAACAAAACACACTTATTTAATGTAAAAAATGGCATCGGAAATATTAACGAGTTTGTTTTTTTCCAAATTGATCGAAATTTTGAATTTTTAAAAACTTAAAATAAGAAAACTTAACTGAATGTATACGCCCTAAAAATACATAAAAATGGTTAAAACTTCTAACAGATTCTACGTATAAGAAATTTCATCGTACGATTTTACTCAATTGCAGTCGGTAACAAAAGTGTCCGAAAACTAGCAAAAATTCCTATGTAAAAAAAGTACTTAATACAGTTTTGTTAAATAAATCCTTGTCAAATCCTGTTCTTAGTCAGTCTAAAAACAGGATTCGACAAGGATTTTTTTAACAAAACTGTATTAACTGTACATTTTTTATATAGGAATTTTTGCTAGTGTTCGGAGACTTTTGTTACCGACTGTATGTGCTTCTCGTTTTTCTGAAAATTCTGAACTAGGACTTGTTCTCTTCGTCAGACTGTTGATTCAATTTATCTGAAACTTAAATTTAGTGACAGTTTTATTCAAATTCTTATCATCTGGTTGAGATATAAAAATTACATCTATATATAGTTTGCAAGTGAGAGGACGATTCCGGATCGTACTCATCTATATAGCAAGTTGCGACCTAATTTCCATACTTTAGTTAATTTTAAAAAGTGTAATTGTCCGATCGATAAGATATTTAGTCCGACGGATTCAGAAAAAAAAGCCCCTTTCATCTGGTATCTTATTAGTAACGAAATTTTGATTAGATTCTTTAAAATTAATTAAAATATGGAAATTATAACCTGGCGATAACTTCAAATTTGGACATTTAAATTTATAATTGTTGTCAAAAATTTTACCAGTCATTTATTATTATCATTATTATTATTATTATTATTATTATTTAGCATAAAATGAAATATGCTTTCACGCGAAATATATATATATATATATATAATAATAGCAAATCCGTACGGAACTTTCGCACTTTATTTCTTTTTTTATTTACCTTTAAAATTTGAAACTCATAAACTTTAAGCCAAATTTCCCACCAAATTTTAATTCCTCAGAAGCCAAATTATTATTAAAAAAAAATAATATTGTTAGATGAAATGCTAATGATAATCAAACCAATATCGTTCACGAAAGACTTAAAAATAAAATTCATGTTTAACGACCTAATTTTCATACTTCGTGAGGCAGGACAGATTTAGTACAAGACACTCATGGCGATTTTTAAATTTTTGTCAACATGTTGGCGATACATTTTTATTAATTTATTTATTTTTGCATAATTTTGTGCTAAAAAAACTTAGTACCTATTTTGATTATACTTTTTATTATTGCGTTTTTTAGTCAATTTATGACAAAAGTTCATATGGGGATTATATCATTAAAATATTACTAGATTTCAAATGACGCTTGCAAATATTGTAAAAATGCAACCTTTAAAAATACATTTTGTCTATAAAATGATCTCATCGTACAAATGTCGTCATTTTTTATTACATCACTGAACTGAGTCCACGTGCTTAAATATTGCTTATGTATTATTTTTTATCCTCGCGTATTTTATTAAGTCTCAATCATATCGTTTCTAAAAAAAAAATAATCGTAGCTGGACCACGTTAGAGAAATATTATATAGATTAAATTTGCTCATGCATATGAAAATATAAAAATGGAGTACAAAAAAACCATAAACTATTTTTTTATGTACTTCAATGTTAGAATTTTTTCTTTTTTGTTTTGTATAAACGTTTTTTTTTTTTTTTTGGAACGGAGGATTCGCGCTTGCCATGAAAGCTAATTCATTGATAATCCTGGGTAATATTTTAAAATTTTGATGCTGAAATTGGTCGGACATTTTTCACCAAGAACTCTCCTTTTGTGAAAGCCAAGTTAGCGCATCAAAAATATAAATAAATTACAAAATATTGAAAAACAGAAAAGAACGAAAAGGAAAGGAAAAAGAAAAGAAAAAAAGAGAAAAAATATTCACATAAATTATGTATTTTTGTCTAAAATGGCGATAAAAATTCAAAAGTCGACAAGGGGAGCTATATTAAGGCTGTACTATAATCAGATTTACATATTTAATCATTTATTTTTCTATATACCAACTACTATTAACTAACTCAACTACTATTATAACCACAAAAAATTAATTGTCTCATGCGATAGATGTAGCCGATCATAGCATATTGTAATATTATATTTAGCGTGAAATTGTTGTCATTTTATAGTTGATCGAATAAATCAAATTAATGTAGAAAATAACGTGAAAATATTATGTACACTACGTATCGTGTTGTTCATATGTAAGTGGGGTTTAAATATAAAATTGCTACTTCAATTTTTTCTATATTGTCCGTTTCGAAACTGTCATCTGATAAGCACCCAAATGGAAGTCCACTGGTAAGTTATTGTTACAAGCACCCGAGAGTCTGCGAATGAGTGGGTTGCTGTCGAAGGCAGCAAGGACAGGAAGCGAGCTTTTGAGCAATTTCACGATTTTTTTTAAATTTTAATTTTATTTATAAAGAGAAAAAAAGAGTTTCCTTTAAATATAGTGACCAGCGAAGCAGGCAAAGCCTTCGTTGATTCACTACTTTCATTGATTACACATTCCGTCATTTTTGACGGGCTTATATACTAGTACATATATAATTCTTACTATAATACATGCTCAGGCAGTAACGGACTTTGAAGGGGAGGGGTGTAAAACTGGGCCTCCAACTCCAAATTTTGTCACAATTCCTATCATCCTTTTAAGCCGAAGATTTGCATATCTGATTGATTAGAGTTTTTAATATATTTTAAAATGGAGTTTATTACTTATATCTTCGTATGCAGTTTTCTTAAGAAGTAAAGAAATTGTAATCTACTGCAGACTTTTTCACACATACGACCACCGCACCTTAGAATGTAGAAAATGGGGGAAAAAACAGTCAAAAAAGCATGGAATGAAAATGAAAAACTCACAATGTTAAGTGTGCTTAAAAAAAAAGGCTAACACCGGAAGAAAATAAACATTCAAAATTGACCAGAAAAAGTCAAAAAGCGGGGGGGGGGGGGGGGGGCATTAAAGCTATCGTCGAGGTTCTCGCCTACTACAAGACTCGGCGGTACGAGGTCCATCGGTTCGGAAAACTGTATCTGAACTATTTGAAGGAAACTTTACATAAAATTCTCCGTAACTTAAGAAATGATTAAAAATTTCTGTAAATTAGTGTCATGGATATTATTTATTCAAATGATGTATTACGTTGGCATTCAATAAATATACACTTTGATAACAAGATTTTCATTAAAAAAAATTTTAATTTAATCTCAATAATTAATGAAGAGTTTATTATAATAAATAAACAGTAATTTCAAAGTAAAAAACTTTAAGATAGAAAACTTTTTATATACCGTGTTTTAAATTTTCTGTTGAATCTTCTTTTAAACCTTTCATTCCTAACTTTCTTCCACCCATAAAACAATACAGCCTATACAGCCATGTTAAAAGTTTACAAAAACTGCGATCACAGTGCCACCTGTTGAGCGATTGATCCCCAAATCTAACCAGCACCAGTTTATGTCAGGGTGCAACTAAATACCAAGTTTGGTTAAATTTCATTCATTAGTTCGTGAGATACAGTGGACACAAAATTTGTAATACACACACAGAGATATTTTCTAAAAACTATCGATTCGTGTTCAGGACTCCCAAAACGTGTAAATCCATCAAAAAACGGAAGTAGAAATTTTTCACGAATCCAATACTTCCGCTATATTACATACAGAAGAAAGTAAAAAGCACACATTTTAACATACATATGCCCACAGACATTTTAATTTATGCCTATATACACAGAGATGCCATTTACCCACTATAGCGCGTAAATTATGCAAAAAATTGAAGGCAGGACGCGAAAAATTTATTTTGGTGGGTCCTAAGGGATTTTCATTCTTTAAAAAAAAAAAAAAAATCAAATTGGAAGAAATAATAATAATAAAAAAATTAAATTAAAAAATATATGTCTTGTTTAAAACTGATATTTTCCTTATATTTTTAAAACATTCGGCTTTGAAGAAGGAGAAAAAAAAATCCTTTAAAACTTCAACTTAAAAAAAAAAAAAAAAAAAAAAAAAAAAATGATAAACACAAAGGAGTGGCCGGCACAGTGCAAAATCGAAAACGAAGTTCCGACTTTGAAATGATGTTCCAGTGCGAAAAGAATATCAGTGAAGTGTACAATACACCATATAACATCACTGCATAATGAATCACCAATGGGTACCCGCTACCAAAGCTTGGCCGAAATATGAAATTCGAAAAATGGTTGCAAAACCATTCTTTTAAAAAATCAAAAGCATTCCTAACCGCGTGGAAGTTAGCCTCTCCCCCCATGACGGAAACAACAATAGCCACATATGCAGTTCGTTTGATCATCGTTAGATCAAATTTGCTCAACATTTTTTTTTTTTGATCAATTTATCAATTTTATTTAAAGAGATATAAGCAAAAAAATGCAGCGGGGGGGGGGGGGTTACACAAAAAATAAAAATGTTTAAATTTGAAAAAAAAAAAAAAAAAATAGTGAATCGATAGAGAAATCGTTAGATCAGATTTGATCAATCATTTTTGGCGTTTAATCAAACCCGGAAGTGGCTTATAAATGGATTTTTTAATGAAGAAAATGTGCCAGTTACCCCCCCCCCCCCTCCATGACGGATATTTTGATCAAAAATGGTCTTATCCGACGTAGAATTGTTAGATCAGATTTGATCAACCATTTTCGGCGTTTGATCAAACCCGGAAGTGGCTTAAAAATCGAATTTTTAACGAAGAAAATGTGGAAGTTAGCACCCCATGACGGATATTTGGGTCAAAAATGGTCTCATCCGACGTAGAATCGTTAGATCAGATTTGAGCAACAATTTTCCGCATTTGATCAAACCCGGAAGTTGCTCAAAATTGATTTTTTAACCAAGAAAATGTGGAAGTTCGCCCCCCCCCATGACGGATATTTGGGTCAAAAATGGTCTCATCCGACGTAGAATCGTTAGATCAGATTTGATCAACCATTTTCAGCGTTTGATCAAACCCGGAAGTGGCTTAAAAATCGAATTTTTAACGAAGAAAATGTGGAAATTAGCCAATGACGGATATTCCAGTCAAAAATGGTCTCATCCGACGTAGAATCGATAGATCAGATTTGATCAAACACTTTCGGCGTTTGATTAAACCCAGAAGTGGCAAAATAAAACCTGATAGAAACTGACACCCATTTAACAAAATTGCGGTCCTGGAGTGGTCGTACCTGACACGGTTTCGAAAGCCACTTACATAATATCATATAGGATAGATTCAGTTATGTTTCAGAATATTTCAGTTATGTTTTAAAATGCTTACAAACTTTCAAAAACGTAACGCATTTTAATGTGCTCTCTGATACCTTTCTGAAACAATCATCGTTTTCTATGTTTTCTCTGTAATGTGATTGAAACGTTTCTGTTACGTATCCGATTTTTTTGTCACGATCGCGGACATTTTTACGTTTTTGAAAGTAATCAGAAAGCAAACTGAACGTTTCTGTAATAATTAGAATGTTTCTATGTTACATGAGTGTTACGTTTCAGAAACATTTTGTGCTGTTAGGGGGTTCATTTTAATGAATCCTCCCTAACAGCACAAAATGTTCCAGAAACTTAACAATCATATAATATTGAAACATTATATATATTTCAGAAAGGTTTAAAAACTTTCAGATTGCTTTCCGATTAGTTTCAAAAACGTAGAAATGTCCGCGATCATAACAAAAAATCAGATACTTAACAGAAGTGTTACAATCACTTAACAGATAGAAAAGGGAAAAGAGCGAATGTTTCAAAAAGGTATCAGAGAGCATACTTAAATGTGTTACGTTTTTGAAAGATTGTAAACTTTTTGCAACGTAACTGAAACATTCTGTGCTGTATGAGCTTTAGTGTCGCGTGCATCCAATTTCTTTTTTTAAGTATTACCAACATTACAGTGTTGCCAGACTTAAGAATTTTAGGCATTTTGTGAAGCTTTGTAGCTTCCAGGAAATTTTTGGGGACTATAGATTTAGTGGGGAGCAGATTGGGGAAAAGAAAATTTTGGGGGAAAATATGGGGTTTTCATTAAAATTAGAAAAATATTATTTCCCCCCCCCCTCCAATCCCCTGAAAAAAGGACAAGAATGCAAAATCATTGCTTCATTTTCTATAGCAAACATCCGATAGTGAACTTGAAGAACATATTTCAATTTCAATGAAATTTGTTTAAAATAATGGAATTAAAATACAGTTCATAAAAATATCTTTCATAGAACGTAATGCTTTGGAATAAATTTTGGTGTCCCTGTATGCAAACCGGTAGTGGTATTTATTCGAATTTCTATAGAAAACATCTGATAATGAACTTGAATACTTTTATATCAGTTTCAAGAAATTCCATGAATATTTTCGTGAGCTAGAGCGCGGATGGACAGAGAGACAGATGGGCAGACAGACAAACCGAAGTCATTAACACTTTTCAATCTTATTAGAAAGTGTTAAAAAGATTTTGAAAACGCTTAATATAAATGAAAATTTAATTCCAACAAATTTCTGATAATACCTATTAATGTAACTGAATATTTTTGTGTGGCCCTGTAAATCTAATGCTAATCATACTGTGTTCTATTATTCTTTTGTGCATATGAATAATACATTTCAATTTTATTAGGATTTGTGGAGAGTAAAGTTCTTTAAATTTGGTTTATAGAAATACCTCTCATAGAACGCAATGCTTAGGAATACTTTGGGGTGTCCCTGTATACAAACCAGCGATGGTATTTACTCCATTTTCAATGGGAAACATCCGATAATGGGTTTGAATAACATATTTGAATTTCATTAAGATTTGTGAAAAGTAACGGTATTAAAATATGGTTTATAGAAATGACTCTAGTAGGACACAATGCTTTGAAAAACTTTCGGGTGTCTCTGTACATACAATAGTACAGATCTTCCCTCCATTTTCAATAGGGAACATCCGATAGTGAACCTGTATAACATTTATCAGTTTCAAGGAATTCCATACATATTTATGGGAGTTAGAGAGCGGACAGACAGACAGACACGCCGAAGTCATAAACGCTTTTCAACCAAGCTGTTACAGATGACATACAAAGTATACGGTATACCTTGGTTTTATTTCATTTTATAGTGCCCAAAATATATATACTATATATACACACAAATAGTTCTAGTACAAATAATTAGGGGTGAGGGAACTAGATTCAGAAAGTTACGCAAATTTAAAATTTTTCAAAATCTATTGCGTTGAAAGTTATTTTTCTTATTTGTTTCTTATTTTCTGCTATTTGGAGATTTTGTTTTCTACAAAAAGTATTATTTGGGGTGAAACGTAAGCTTGAATTTATAAAATATTTTATATTTTTTTCTAAAAAAATTACGTTTTTAGTATAAATGAAGTTGGGGATTGTTTTTGGAAAAAAACGCTGGAATTGGGGAAATTGACTCACGACAATCTCAACATTTCTTATTCAGACATTACCAGGGGGCCTTCCAAGTCAGTTTCAAAAGTAATACACTTTTACATGACGTGTGGTATGTGGCATTTATCTTTTTTAAAACTTTCCAACAAGGTTGAAAAGTGTTTATGACTTCGGTTTGTCTGTCTCTCTGTCTGTCTGTCCGTCTGTCTGTCCGCGCTCTAACTCCCGTGAATATTTATGGAATTTCTTGAAACTGATATATGTTATTCAAGTTCACTATCGGACGTTCCCTATTGAAAATGGAGTTTATACCTCTACTGGTTTGTGTACAAGGACACCCGAAAGTACTTAAAGCATTGTGTTCTATGAGACGTATTTCTATAAACCATATTTTCATACCTTTACTGCAGACATATCTTAATGAAATTGAAATATGCTATTCAAGTTCACTATCGGACGTTCCCTATTGGAAATGGAGTTTATACCTCTATTGTTTTGTGTACAGGGACACTCGAAAGTATTTCAAAGCATTGTGTTCTATGAGACGTATTTCTATAAATCATATTTTATAACTTTACTGCAGACATATCTTAATGAAATTGAAATATGTTATTCAAGTTCACTATCGGACGTTCCCTAATGAAAATGGAGTTTATACCTCTACTGGTTTGTGTACTGGGACACCCAAAAGTATTTCAAAGCATTGTGTTTTAGAGAGGTATTTCTATAAACCATATTTTCACACCTTTACTATAGACATATCTGAATGAAATTGAAATATTTTATTCAAGTTCACTATTGAAATTTTTCTGTATAAAATGGAGGAAATACCACCATCTGTTTATGTACAGGGACATTCAAAAGTACTCCTGAGCATTGCGTTCTACGAGAGATATTTCTATAAATCAAATTTTAATAACTTTATTTTCCACGAAGTCTTAGGAAATTGAAATATGTTATTTATATGCACAAAAGAATGCTTTGCATAGAATATTGCATGATTAACATTAGATTTACAGGGTGGCACAAAAATATCCAGTTATATTTAGATCTATGAATAAAAAATTGCTAGAATTGTACTTTCGTTTACGTTAAGCGTTTTTAACTCTTTCTAACATTTTTTAAGTGTAAATATGATTTCAGTTTTGTGTATCTGCCTGTCCGTCTGTCTGTCTGTCTGTCTGCCTGTTTGTCTGTCCGAGCTCTAATTCCCATAAATATTTATGGAATTCCTTGAAACTGATATATGTTATTCTAGTTCACTATCGGACGTTCCCTATTAAAAATGGAGTTTATACCTCTACTGGTTTGTGTACAGGGACACCCGAAAGTATTTCAAAGCACTGTGTTCTATGAGAGGTATTTCTATAAACCATATTTTCATACCTTTACAGTAGACATATCTTAATAAAATTGAAATATGTTATTCAAGTTCACTATCGGATGTTTCCTATTAAAATGGAGTTTATACCTCTACTGGTTTGTTTACAGGGACACCCGAAATTATTTCAAAGCATTGTGTTTTAGAGAGGTATTTCTATAAACCATATTTTCACACCTTTACTATAGACATATCTGAATGAAATTGAAATGTGTTATTCAAGTTCGCTACTGAATTTTTTCTGTATAAAATGGAGGAAATACCACCATCGATTTATGTACAGGGACACTCAAAAGTATTCCAAAGCATTGCGTTCTATGAGAGATATTTCTAAAAATCAAATTTTAATAACTTTACTTTCCACGAAGTTTTAGGAAATTGAAATATGTTATTTATATGCACAAAAGAATGCTTTGCATAGAATATAGCATGATTAGTATTAGATTTACAGGGTGCCACAAAAATATCCAGTTATATGTAGAGCTATCAATAAAAAATTGCCAGAATTTTACTTTCGTTTACGTTAAGCGTTTTTAACACTTTCTAATATTTTTTTAAGTGTAAATATGATTTCAGTTTTGTGTATCTGCCTGTCCGTCTGCCTGTCTGTCTGCCTGTCTGTCCGAGCTCTAACTCCCGTAAATATGTATGGAATTTCTTGAAACTGATATATGTTATTCAAGTTCACTATCGGATGTTCCCATTTGAAAATGAATTTTATACCTCTACTGGTTTGTGTACAGGGACACCCGAAAGTATTTCAAAGCATTGTGTTTTATGAGAGGTATTTCTATAAACTATATTTTCACACCTTTACTGTAGACATATCTTAATGAAATTGAAATATGTTATTCAAGTTCACTATCGGACGTTCTCTATTGAAAATGGAGTTTATACCTCTATTGTTTTGTGTACAGGGACACTCGAAAGTATTTCAAAGCATTGTGATCTATGAGACGTATTTCTATAAATCATATTTTATAACTTTACTGCAGACATATCTTAATGAAATTGAAATATGTTATTCAAGTTCACTATCGGACGTTCCCTAATAAAAATGGAGTTTATACCTCTACTGGTTTGTGTACAGGGACACCCGAAAGTATTTCAAAGCATTGTGTTTTAGAGACGTATTTCTATAAACCATATTTTCACACCTTTACTATAGACATATCTGAATGAAATTGAAATATGTTATTCAAGTTCACTATTGAAATTTTTCTGTATAAAATGGAGGAAATACCACAATCTGTTTATGTACAGGGACATTCAAAAGTACTCCTGAGCATTGCGTTCTACGAGAGATATTTCTATAAATCAAATTTTAATAACTTTATTTTCCACGAAGTCTTAGGAAATTGAAATATGTTATTTATATGCACAAAAGAATGCTTTGCATAGAATATTGCATGATTAACATTAGATTTACAGGGTGGCACAAAAATATCCAGTTATATTTAGATCTATCAATAAAAAATTGCTAGAATTGTACTTTCGTTTACGTTAAGCGTTTTTAACTCTTTCTAACATTTTTTAAGTGTAAATATGATTTCAGCTTTGTGTATCTGCCTGTCCGTCTGTCTGTCTGTCTGTCTGCCTGTTTGTCTGTCCGAGCTCTAATTCCCATAAATATTTATGGAATTCCTTGAAACTGATATATGTTATTCTAGTTCACTATCGGACGTTCCCTATTGAAAATGGAGTTTATACCTCTACTGGTTTGTGTACAGGGACACCCGAAATTATTTCAAAGCACTGTGTTCTATGAGAGGTATTCCTATAAACCATATTTTCATACCTTTACAGTAGACATATCTTAATAAAATTGAAATATGCTATTTAAGTTCACTATCGGATGTTTCCTATTAAAATGGAGTTCATACCTCTACTGGTTTGTTTACAGGGACACCCGAAATTATTTCAAAGCATTGTGTTCTATGAGAGGTATTTCTACAAACCATATTTTCATACCTTTACTGTAGACATATCTGAATGAAATTGAAATGTGTTATTCAAGTTCGCTACTGAATTTTTTCTGTATAAAATGGAGGAAATACCACCATCGAGTTATGTACAGGGACACTCAAAAGTATTCCAAAGCATTGCGTTCTATGAGAGATATTTCTAAAAATCAAATTTTAATAACATTACTTTCCACGAAGTTTTAGGAAATTGAAATATGTTATTTATATGCACAAAAGAATGCTTTGCATAGAATATAGCATGATTAGTATTAGATTTACAGGGTGCCACAAAAATATCCAGTTATATGTAGAGCTATCAATAAAAAATTGCCAGAATATTACTTTCGTTTACGTTAAGCGTTTTTAACACTTTCTAATATTTTTTAAGTGTAAATATGATTTCAGTTTTGTGTATCTGCCTGTCCGTCTGCCTGTCTGTCTGCCTGTCTGTCCGAGCTCTAACTCCCGTAAATATGTATGGAATTTCTTGAAACTGATATTTGTTATTTAAGTTTACTATCGGATGTTCCCATTTGAAAATGGAGTTTATACCTCTACTGGTTTGTGTACAGGGACACGCGAAAATATTTCAAAGCATTGTGTTCTATGAGAGGTATTTCTATAAACCATATTTTCATACCTTTACTGTAGACATATCTCAATGAAATTGAAATATGTTATTCAAGTTCACTATTGGATGTTTCCTGTATAAAATGGAGGAAATACCACCACCGATTTATGTACAGGGACACTTAAAAGTATTACAAAGCATTGCGTTCTATGAGAAATATTTCTATTAATTAAATTTTAATAAATTTACCTTCCACGAAGTTTTAGGAAATTGAAATATGTTATTTATATGCACAAAAGAATGCTTTGAATAGAATATAGCATGATTAGCATTAGATTTACAGGGTGACACAAAAATATCCATTTATATTAAGATCTATTAATAAAAAATTGCTAGAATTGTACTTTCATTGACATTAAGAGATTTTAACACTTTCTAACATTTTTAAGCTTGGATATGATTTCAGTTTGTGTACCTGTTCATCTGTCTGTCTGTCTGCCTGCCCGCGCTGTAACTCCCGTAAATATTTATGGATTTTCTAGAAACTTATATATTTTATTTAAGTTCACTATCGGATGTTCCATATTGAAAATTGAGTGAATACCTCTTCTGGTTTGTGTACAAGGACACCCAAAAGCATTCGAAAGCATCGTGTTCTATGAGTGTTATTTTTATAAATATTTCCCGTATAAGATGTTCCCCATTTAAAAAGACATTAATAGGTCCTGTGTAACTAGTTTGTTTACAGGGAGAAAAAAAAAAAAAAAATGCCAATGCATTACGTTTTAGGAAGAATTTTTTGAAAGTTAAATTTAAAAATATTTCTACTGTAAAAATCATAAAAATATATAAATGTATTGTTAATATTATAAAATAATGTTTTGTATAGAATATTATATGATTAACTTTCTGATTTACAGGGCTACACTAAAATATTCAGAGAGATCAAAAGCTGCAATTATAATCTAAAGGCTGCATTTTCTTTTGCGTTAAGCCTTTTTAACACTTACCAAAATGCCTAAGAGTAATTTTAAAATCAGTTAGTTTATCTGTATATTTTTCAGTCCTTCTGTCTGTTGTGTGATAACGTAGGCGAAGAATATTAAAAGTTATTCGGAACAACAATTACGTACAGTTGGAAAGTGTTACTAATCAATGCGTACTGCATGATTTTCCTTTTTTTTTTTTTTTTTTTTTTTTTTTTTTTCCCTTTTATTCTCGTTTACGAAAATCTTGTGTGGAAAGCAATAAAGAAAATTTCTTCGAAAGCGTAGTTTCTACTAGCTAAACCAGAATGCACACACACACACACACACACAAAAAAAAAAAAAAAAAAAAAACTAAAGCAGTCTTTGGGGACTGCCGATAGAAGTGAAAACTAAGTAACTTGTGAATTGTATCGTTGAGCTATTAGATTGCTATTTTCAAATTATTTTTGCTTTGTAAAGAAGTGTTTATGATCTCTATTATATGATTCGGCACAATATTTGTAGCTACCCAAATTAAATGAACTGAGCCTTATATTAAGTAAAAATATTGTAATATGACTAAAATAATTTTCTTTTTTTATTATTTATTTGAAAATTTATATTGAAAGTAAAAAGAAGACTATTACAGTCTGTATAAAAACACGTGCTTGTACTTTGTCAACTATGTATATACAGCGGAAAAAGTACATACATAAAGTACAGAACTAGAAAGAGACAGATGCCAGTATGCCAGTATACTACTCGTATTAGTATATATTTTATACATATATATATGTATATGAGGCATGCCACGCCGTGCGCTACATATATGGATATATATGTAGAGAAATATACACTTTGTATATATATAATGTATACTAATAACGCACGGAGGTATATCTATGTATATATATACACACAGTAAACATATAGCTCAAGGAAAGCGTTCGGTGACGATGATGCGATTTCCATGATTTTCCCAAAAAGTGCTCAAAGAACCTAAAGAGGTTTTCACTTCAAAACTAGTATGTTGTGGCCACCACGAGACTTTCTTCTATATTTTCCTATACAAATTCACTCAGTAACAATATAAAAAAAAATCCAAGTTTTTTTTTTTTTTTTTTCGTTAAAAGTAAAAAAAAAATCGATAACTTTGTTTTAAATTACCACATATTTATAGTTCAACCATTCGTTTTAAATGTATTGACGAGACCTTTCGAAAGATACCCATCTTGAAAATTTACCCCACCCCAGAGGGAAGCGATGCCCCCACATGCACAATTTTTTTTTCCTAATTAACTACTACTATTAGCAATAATTTATATTAATTTTACAATCACAGGTTAAGAATAACTCATTTTATGTACATTTATACGAAATTTTGTCCTATATTACCATATTAAAAATTTAGAAGAAATACGATCCGCCTCCTGTTGTGCGATTGATCCCCAAATCTAATCAGCACCATTTTATGTCAGGAGCCAACTAAATACTAAGTTTTGATAATTTCGTTTAAAAAAAAATAATAATACGATTTTTTTTCTAATTTTTGTTTCGTAAAAAGTAAAAAAAAATCGATAACTTTGTTTTAAATTATCACAGATTTATAGTTCAACCATTTGTTTTAAAGGTACTGACGAGACCTTTCGAAAGATACCCATCTTGAAAATTTTTGCCCTATACCACCATGTTAAAAATTTAGAAAAAGCGGGATGGCAACGCAACCTGTAAGACGATTTTTACCAGAAGTTGATAGGCACTAATTTATGTCTAGGTGCAACTACATACCAATTTGTATGAAATTCTGCCCAGTAGTTCCTGAGGTACAGTTGCTACAAAATTTTGTCACACACACACACAGACAGACATTTTCTAAAAATGGTCAAATCGTGTTCTACACCTCTCAAAACGTGTAAATCCATCAAAAACCCGAAATCGAAAATTTTTACGAATCCAATATTTTCTTCTATTGAAGATAGAAGAAAGTGAAAAAGGAGAAAGAGAAAAAAGAAAGAAAGAAAGAAACTTGCTTTGAAAACTTTTAAGTAAAGAATTTCTTTTTAATCAAACTTTTAACAAATGTGTTGATACTATAATAAAATTTTTATGAACAATAATATAAAACATCTCGAGTGACTCCACTCGATTTTCCGAATATTGTAATTAATGGTTGCATAAATAAATTAATGTAAGAAAAGTTGTAAAAAAAGAAAGAAAAAAAAAAAAAAAGAAAATTAGAGGGTGTTTCAGTATTTTCCCCATACATAGTACAGTCGTGCCCACTTAATCGGGTAACGGATAATCGAATACCCCGCTTATAAGAATATAAAGTTATAGAACCAATTTTTTCCCCATAGAAGTAATGTTAAATTTCCTCGTTTAAAGAAATATTTTTTAAAACGGCACCCCGCTTAATCGCATAAACACTCAAAGTTTCTTAAATGAAATTCCTCTATTTCTGGGCAAAATTTTCCTCTCATTCTCAAAAAAAAAAAAAAAAAAAAAAAAAAAATATCCCGTTCTTCTTTAAAAAACCTTACATAACTATAAGTCACGCTCTTTAAACATGAAACGGTATTCCTGCCGAGGTGATAAAAATTGTTTTGCAAAAGCCAAATTTATTAAATCAGCAACTGATGAGAAAATTAGAAATTAAAATACAAATTACCTCTAGGAATTAGAAATCACAAATTTTAAAAGTTTTCAGATGAATGAAAAAGAACTTTATGAACTCATAGATGTGGATAAGAAACAGAAAGAGATGAAGAGTTTAATCTTCCACTAAAACCTTTAAATGAAAATGATAAAGAAGAGCAAGCGAACGATAAATGAAGTTGCAAAATACTTTAACATTATTCATCGTCATATTGAGTCTCATAGAAGCGATTATAATCTATTTATGTGCTTTAGAAAGAGAAATCGAAAAATGTTTAGTTAAGTCTATGTTAAAGTGATCAAACATAACTGTTTTTCTTTGTTGTTGTTGTTGTTGTTGTTAAAAGTAATATTGTAATTACACTTTATTTTATATTTATTCCAGCATTAATTGCATTTATCAATTACTATAATATTTTAACTTAGTAAAAGTTTTGTTAAATATTTAAATAAGAAAGAGGTATCGATCATTTATCTTTTCATGTAAGCATAAAATCATTATATTTATACATGCAATTGCGTTTCTAGTCTTCCCCTCATAATCGAATACCCCGCTTAATCGAATTAATATAGTTGGAACGGTAGATATTCGTTTAAGCGGGGCCGACTGTATGTTGTTTAACACTATAGCACTTCAAATAATTTGAGCTCATATGTCATAATGATAAAGAATTTTTCGTTGTGTCTCTTAAGAATCTATAAGTGCTAGTTTCGCGAAAATCTATGCAGTTCGTGGGACGATGACCTTTAACATATATATAAATTTTCAGCTCAACTAAATACGAAATTTAGACGGTATGGCTAGAGTTCTTTAAATAATTAGGGACTATAGATCATAATGACAAATTTTTTTCTTTGTTATTTGTGTGTGTGTGTGTGTGTCAAAAAAAGAAGTAAGTTATAGATCCACCAAAATCATAGGGTTTGTGGTTTGCGCTACGGTGATCTATCCAACTTTCAGCTTAATTGATCAAAGCTTTTAGAAGATATCGTGATTTTCACATAAATATACAAATACATCGCCGTAAAAATAGGACAAATGAACTCAGGAGACCTCAAAACGTATAGAAGCAACAAAATCTTAAAAAAGAATTTTTATCATGGTTACAATACTGTCCATACACATGTCTGTTCAGAAAATAAAAAGTTATGTTTTATAGCTCGTATTTTTAATTAATGACTTTTTATTAAAAAAACACAATATCTTCTTTTAAAAAAAAATCAATTTTTAAAGTTAATTTTTAAGAAAACAAAATTTTAGGGCGACTTTTATTTTGCAGCCGCCCTCTTTGCACCTTTTTAAGCTACAAATCACACATACCTTCCTACAAATCACAAACGTTATCCTACACCTAAATATAAGGGATTCTTTGTAATGTATATCTCTTGGGGGTGTCGCCGCATCGTCGGTCCATCTCAAAATAAAAGGCATCAGTTTGCAGAGATCTGGAATCTTGTATGGTCATATGATCATACTCATAGACCTTATATAATAGACCATGCATCCCTCCTCATTATCTGTCTGCGACATGAAGTAGCTTCCCCAGCGAAATTATCACGTGATGTAGACCAGGTGAGAGAGACGAGAATGAATATTATGTGATTTTTCCATAGGAAAGAAAGTAGTTTAGAGTTTTTTTAATTTCTGTATTGTACACATACTTTTTATTTAAGCCTTTAGATTAACGCATCGTTGGAAAGCTAAAATGTCATAGATTAATTATAAAAAAAAATTCTTTTGTGAGAAACCATTCTGAAGGGGAGAATTTTTTGTTTGAATTCTTACAAAAATAAGTGCTTTCTTATGGAAGAATCGCCCTCAACTCCATGTCACGTGACATACGGTGTTGACCGCAAAGGATGAAGGTTTCAGATGACACCCTCATGTTGAAGACATTCACTATAATGGAAAGTCCTATTGGTGGCCTAGTCTATATATATAAGGTCTATGGTCATACTGGGTAGTGGTTTAGGGAAGCGGGGGGAAGATTTAGGAATGTGTATAAACAAATAAATCGGAAAGAAAATATCCCGCGATTTCCATTGCTTTCTTTTCTTTTCCTTTTTTTTTTTTTTTGAGTACTCAGCTATTCATAGTTACAACATTAGTTATATGAGCTGTTATGCTTTTGCGAAGTGATGTGATGTAGGAGTTAGGCCGACTGAATGCGCGTGGGCCCTAGGCTCGCTAGAGTCAGATATCATTAGATTTATCTTCTTAGTGAAATAAGAACTTTGACGGTATTTCCTGTGTAAAGTTGAAAAAACACAGATCGAACGCCATTTTGAGCCTGGTTTTGTGAAATACTCTGCAACGATGCTATAAAATTAAATGTATTTCTAACTACATTTATTTTTAGATGTACCTATATACAGTGCGTGTCGAAATGATAGGTCCACCAGTAAAAACGAAAGTTATGTTGGTAAAATAGGTTTTATGGTGTGCAAAGTACTATTTTATAAACTACATTACTTCATGCAATGTAAAATAATACATTAATAATATACAAATAATAGGAATAATAAAGAAAACAAAAATTACATGAAAAAGCTGTTTCAAAAAATTAGGTCCACTGAACCAAGCATCAAATTAATGTTGAATTATTAAGAAAATTTTTCCACCTTGTTTCAGAATAAGCTCATAAATCCTATTCGGCATGGTTTATACAAGTTTTTGCAAACACTTTTTCTCGATTTTTGACTATTCGGAGGAAATAGCCCTTTTCAAGTCTGCAGTAGTGATGTACTGCCTTCCGCCTGCATACACCGCTCTTGAAAGTATACCCCACGTGTTTTCTACCGGATTCAGGTCGGGGCAACAAGGTGGCCAATCGATAATATGTACACCATTATCCAGAAACCATTCGAAAGTGGACTTTGCAGTGTGCACAGGAGCATTGTCCTGTTGGAACATGAAGAATGGGACCCCAATGCGCTCTGCTTGTGGAAGAAAATACTGTTGAAGCAGCTGTTGATAGCCTGCAGCATTCAAACGATTGTCTACAAATGCTATATCAGTTTTTCCTGCACCTTCATATCCGGCCCATACCATAACGGAACCACCACCATCTTGCCTCTTCGAGAATGTCTGTCTATCGTTACGCAGATCGTGCCAGTAGTACTGTCAGCGATATGGACCATCTAGGTTGAATTTCTTTTCATCACTGAATATCACACCATGCCAATCTTGTTTCCAGGACATCACTTCATGCGCAAATTTAAATCTCTTTTCTTTGTGCTTTTTAGTCAATTTCGGAGCCGCTTTCCTCTTCAAGTAAACTATTATGCCGAACTTCTTTACCACTCTATGGACTGTAGATTTTGACTTTGGAGGGCTTTGTTTTCTGGCCACAGTGGATAAGCTCATATTTCCAGATTTTAACCCCTTTACGATAGTCCTTCTTTGTCGGGGTGTCACTTTTGATGGGCGGCCAGATGATTTTTTACTGCCATAAGCATTTCTAAGTCGCAAATAATTGTTTACAACATTATGTGATCTGTTTAAAAGTTTACCTACTTCTCTATTCGATTTTCCACACGTTTTAATTGCATCAATTTTTCCCTGCTTAACCAGCGAAAGACTGCAACGACGACCCATTTCGTTTGATTACAACGTGATGTTCAAATCTGTTTAAATACCTCCACAGCAACCAGCATAATCCCGCAGTAAGACTAAGCAACGATATTTATGCAAATTTTTTGGAAATAAACGTGATTGGTGCAAAATTTCAGAAGGCGGACCTATCTTTTCGAAACGGTCTGAAAATGAAAATTTGCATAAAATAAAAAGGAATTATTTATTTTTAAGAAATTACTTCATAAATAGTTATAACAATTACTGATTAATTATCTCTACCAAAAAAGTGATTTTTATTCTCAATTAAGAGTCGAAATTTTGAAAAATGTGGGTGGACCTATTATTTCGATACGCACTGTATGAACATAGTAGAGAATTAGTTTCATTCTTTTCTTTTCCTAATATAAAGCCAGTTTTATAAATCGGAAATTTATTTCTATTTGTCTTTTAAAGATGTTATACCTTTCAAAATTAAAATCATTTTATGATTAATTTAGGATAATAATCATTTTTAAATAATTTAATCGCTAATTCATTTATTAATCTTAAAAATTTTTAATTTAATTAAAATTAAATGCCAGAAATGCTCACCAAGTACGCTTTCAAATCCCATTGTGATTTGATTGTAAAGGAAGAATAGTATAGTAGCAAATAATAACAGTAGTTATAATAATAATAATAATGCATGTAATATTTCTCTAACATGGAACAGTTCCAATTATATTTTGTCAAAACGACACGATAGTGATGTAATTAATAAAGTACGCGAGAATAAAAAATAATATTTATGAATGGACAATATTTAAGCTCGCGGACTCAATAAGCTCAGCTCAATGGTCTAATAGGAAAAAATGACGGCATTTGTGTAATGAGATTATTTTATGGAAAAATTTATTTTTAAAATTTGTATCTTCAGAATCTTTGCAAGCGCCATTTAAAACCTACCAATATTTTAAAGATATAAACAGAATATGAATTATAATCATCAATTGGCTAAAACACACTATCATAAAAGAATAATCAAACAAGTATAATATAAAAGAAAAATTTTTAAGTAAATTCCTACTTACAAACACTATCGAAAAAGTTTTTTTTTTTTTTAATAAGTTTGAATTAGGAAATAAAAAGCGCGCGTGAAAAATGAAATAAAATAATTATAAGATAAAAAAAAAAAAAAAAAAAAAAAAAACTTTTTATATACCATGTTTTAAATTTTCTCATGAATCATAGAGCTCTTATCAATGTTCATAAAATTTTTAGTGATTATGACGTCAATTTTTGTGAGATGCATAATTTAACTTTTTATAATTTTTTAATGTTCACGTTTAATTAAATGTATTTATTTTTATGTCGAAAGAAAATGAACTTGTATTTTTTTTTTTTTTTTTTTTGCAACCATTAAATCATAGCTAATATTTTAATGGCTATAATAACGCTATTAGGATGTTACTATTTTCATGTTTAAATTAACTATAAGAAAACTAATAAAAAAATCGAAAATCGGACTTCGAAGTCCGAACGTGCCAAATACAGTAGGGACATGAAACAGGTGACTAAAAGTATTAAAAAAATGTATTGTCACCGTGTTCTGAGCAATCCTGAAAGTTTCAAATTTCTAGCTACTAGTCGGGAAGTTAGTTAAAAATCGATTGTAAGATTTGTACAAGAGGGAGAGTGTGAACTAATTGTAGGAATTTTAAAAGGAATTATTATTATTATTTAATTTAGAAATTTATTCATCAACCATGAAAGGGTAGCCAGCCAGGGTAGCTCCATCAGCCAGGGTAGCTCGATGGTTTGAGCATCCGCACGTAAAGCGGAAGGCCTGGGTTCGATTCCAGGCTCTGGCATTTTTCACATAGTTGGTATAAAAAATCAGCCTTTCACTCTATAATTTTCTGAAATTATTATTTTTTTTTTAACAAAAAATTATGCCAAAATAACAAATAAAAAGGGATCGCCAACATGGTGACAAAAATTTTAAAGGTGTCATGGGAGTCTTGTACTAAAACTGTTAGAATGAAATCTGGGTCGTCAACCCTTTAAAACCTTTTTTTTTTCATGATCTTGGTTTCACTGTTCTACAGTGTCAATTTGGTTCTAACAATAATTTGGCTTTTCGTAAATTAAAATTTTGATTAGGTGGTAAACTTGGTATGATATTTATGTCTTTCCAATTTTAAAGGTAAACAAGAAAAGAAATAAAGTGCGGAAGTTTCGCACTGGTTTGCTAGTAATAATAAAATAAAAATCAAATTTTCTTTAGCTATTCAAAAATATTACCGCACAATCGAAGCATAATTTTGAAATTAAATAAATGCATGTAATATTTTAAGTTGTAAGTTTTCGCCTGACATACTAATTTGGTAATTCAATTTCTGCAAAAATCGTGTCCAGATTGGACAGTAGCAAGAAGTAAACAGAAAATAGAAATAACCAGTGAAATTTCCGTCAACATAAATTATTCCACATAAAAAACGGGTTAACATTTGGGTTTTTATTTTTTATTTTATTTATTATATATATATCATACTTGCCAACCAATTTTAATTAAAAAAGGGAAGATTTTTTGTTGAAAAACCAGAAGATTTCATAAAAAAAGGGAAGATTTTTTTTTCCCCCTTATTTGACGTAATAAACAATACAGTTTTACAATTTTAATATTTAGAAGCAATCTATAAAAACGTTTTACTATAGATTGATTATACTAAATATATAAAAATTTTAAATGAAGTTATTCCTCTTCAACATGTAAATATCTACAAAACAGAATCTGTAAGAAATTTATTTAACAATAGACAAAAAACTTAGTTAAGTTAAAGTATAACTAATTTTTTAAATAAATGAAATATGATTTTTGTGCACATGCATTAATCATACATATATATATATATATATATATATATATATATATATATAAGTAGCAGTAGCTAATTATCAGTTTTAAACGTGCATAAAACCAATTGAGTATTAATTTTCTTAAATTGATTTTGGAAAATTTTTCCTACCTAAAAAATTATTATTCATTTTTTCCCCATGTTTACACATTTGGTATAAATATGACATAACAAATATTTAATTTTATTGAGGAAAAATAAACAGATTCATTAAATTCAGCAATAAAGATCTAAAAATAATTACATACGTGAGAAATATTGAGCACTTCTATTGCTTTCTTGTTTCTAGAATTGATCAGAGATCACAATCCGGGAAAGTTGGGGGGGGGGGGGATACAAAAATAATTACAGAGTGAAATATTAAACTCTTTCGACTCTACTTCTAGAATCTAATGAAAGAAGTTTAAAATTATTATTATCATTTATATTGCAGATGTATAAAGATTAGGAAACAAAAGACTTCTGCAGAACATTTGATTGCTGATCACTGGTTGGAGATAAATAAAAGGGGGGGGGGGGGCAAAAAATAATTACATCAGCAAGAAATATTGAGCAATTCTATTTCTTAACATGTTCTAGAATCTCATAAAGCAAGTTTGAAATGAATATTGACATTTATGTTATGGATGGAAAAAGATTGGGAATTAGGAGTTTTCGTAGAACATTTGGATTTTCTTTTTAAAACGAACGATATCCGCGACTTTTTTAAAAACGGAAGATTTCATCATCTGTCCGGAAGACCGAAAAATACGTTAAAAAACCGGAAGTCTTCCGGGAAAACAGGAAAAGTTGGCAAGTATGATATATATATATATATTTACTTATTTAAGTGCTAATTTGTAGATTTTATATGATGAACATACTCTAAAATGGTGTTTGGTGGGGAAATGGGTATAATTGAAAATTAAAACAATTACATTTGACTTAACTGGAACGCCTTAAAACCAATTTAATAAATACCTTGAAATTTAATGTTTAAGTAAGTAATTTTAAGCATTTTTTATTTCAGTTTAAATGCTTTTATTGCTTGCTTCTATTATAAATTGCATCTCCTTTCATTCTACTAGAAATTAATAACATAAGTATGTGTGGAAGGGTAGAGTGTAAAAACATTTTCTAATTCATATATTTAAATGATAACTCATCATTATAATGATCCAGTGCCAGGAAGTAAGACTTGAATTAACCATTAAATAATAACATATGGAAGTGAAACTTTATACAAATCAGAAAATATTGAAAAAGTTAATACAGGAAAAAAACTTTGAAATTTCTCATAATGCGGGAAATCATTAGCAAAAGTGATTATAGCAGTAAGATAATAAAAAATGAATTGTTTCTAAAACATTGATTTATGACAGCATATATATAACAAATTTGAACAAACAAACTGTAACAGAAAAAAGATAAAATTATAATAATTGGAAGAAGGAGCAGAGGCCATCGCGGTTTAAGACTGGTGGAGAGGGTCAAACATTTTGGTTGACGTTCAATTTTTCCCAAGTCCTCTGCAAGACCATAAGATTAAATAGAAAATAAAACTGTTTTCTGAAGAAAATATTTGCTTTTGCAAAAAATTAAAAATAAGAAAATTTAAATTCTGCTTACAATTTTTGTAAATAGAATTTAATTTAGTACGACAGGCATTATTTTATTCTGTGTTTTCATATAAAGATATGATGTAACAGTATTTCACTCCCTATTATTGATACCTACATTCATTTCTTAAAATTACTTTACTGTAGCTTTAGCACAGACACCATTAGAGGTTTTTTTTTTTTTTTTTTCCACTTTTGCGATTGGTTAAAATGGGCAATCTCAATTGCATAGGTAAACAACTTGGCAAAAAGTAATAGAGTTATTTCCACCTACAGCGGACAAAACCCCCATATTCAGCGGTTGAAAGCCCCAATAACGCTGCGCAAAATCTTCACTTTCGCATTTTGTATAATTATCACTTAAAATACACTGAGGAATATACCTGGGGGGGCTAAGGAAGACAAGAGTGAATACAGAGAAAAAATTATATTTCCTTATAATTTTTTTTTTACAGATTTATAATGAAACTTTAGTTAATTATCATTTAGAACTTTAAGAAATGTATTGAGAGTTACATATATCTGAAAGGAAGGGATTGAGAGGGCAAAGAAAAAAGAAAAATATAGTTTTTTAAGCAAATTTCAACAGATTACGGAGAGCTTCTGAGAGGGAGCATATAAGAGCTTTTTTTTTTTTTTTTTCAAATTTCAATGAATTGTTATTTAATTATCACTCATGTAATATGTGTATACTATGCTAAGTATAGCTCTACAAAATAGGTAATGTTTTAAATTTTAGTATATATGATTGATTTAGTTTAAATGAAATTAAAAATATCAATAATTATTTTAAATCATAATATATATGATTGGTTTAGTTCATATAAAGTGGTTTTAAAATATCAATAATTGTAAAATAATAATTTTTTTTTTTCACCTGATAATTATATAAAAACCTTCACTTTTCAAATTTTTCTTGTATTTCTTTTTATGGTCTTGCAGAAGATTTTAAAAAAAATTCGGCCCACATAAAACTTGTTTAACTCTCTCCACCCGTCATAAGCCGTGGAGGCCTCTGCTACTTCTTATTCTTATTTCAGTTTCATTTATACAGGAGGTTTCAAAATTCTGGATATATCAAAATATATTGAAAGGAAAATAATTTTGCTAAACCCATTAATTGCAAAAGTTTCGTGCATTCAAAAGACCACTTTTGATCTAAATATACGTCATGAGGAGAAGGGATAACTTCTAGATTTTCTTGGTTAAAAAATCGATATTTAAGCCACTTCCAGGTTTGATCAAACGCGGAAAATGGTTGATTAAATCTGATCTAATGATTCTACGTCGAAGGAGACCATTTTTGACCTAAATATCCGTCATGGGGGGGGGCTAACTTCCACACTTTCTTGGTTAAAAAATCGATATTTAAGCCACTTCCGGGTTTGATCGAACGCTGTAAGTGGTTGATCAAATCTGATCTAACGATTCTACTTCGGATGAGACCATTTTTGACACTAATATCCGTCATGGGGGGGGCTAACTTCCACATTTTCTTCGTTAAAAATTTGATTTTTAAGCCACTTCCGGGTTTGATCACACGCGGAAAATGGTTGATAAAATCGGATCTAACGATTCTACGTCGGATGAGACTATTATTGACCCAAATATCTTTCAGGGGGGGGGGGGGGCTAACTTCCACACTTTCTTCGTAAAAAATCTATTTTTAAGCCACTTCCGGGTTTGATCGAACGCTGAAAGTGGTTGATCAAATCTGATCTAACGATTCTACTTCGGATGAGAACATTTTTGATTCAAATATCCGTCATGGGTGGGGGCTAACTACCTCATTTTCTTCGTTAAAAATTTGATTTTTAAGCCACTTCTGTGTTTGATCAAACGCGGAAAATGGTTGATCAAATCGGATCTAACGATTCTACGTCGGATGAGACCATTTTTGACCCAAATATCCGTCATTGGGGGGAGCGGGTCTAACTTCCACATTTTCTTCGTTAAAAATTCGATTTTTAAGCCACTTCCGGGTTTGATCAAACGATGAAAATGGTTGATCAAATTTGATCTAACGATTCTACGTCGGATGAGACAATTTTTGACACGAATATACGTCATGGGAGGGGGCTAACTTCTACATTTTCTTGGTTAAAAAAATCGATGTTTGAGCTACTTCCGGGTTTGATCAAACGCGGAAAATCGTTGATCAAATCTGAGCTAACGATGCTTCGTCATATGAGACCATGTTTGACTCAAATGTCCGTCATAGAGGGGGAGCTAACTTCCACATTTTCTTGGTTAAAAAATCAATTTTTAAGCCACTTCCGGGTTTGATCAATCGCTGAAAATGGTTGATCAAATCTGATCTAACGATTCTACGTCGAATGAGACCGTTTTTGACCCAAATATCTGTTATGGTAGGGCTAAATTCCACATTTTCTTGGTTAAAAAAAATCGATGTTTGAGCCTTTTCCGGGTTTGATCAAACGCTGAAAATGGTTGATCAAATCTGATCTAACGATTCTACGTCGGATGAGACAATTTTTGACACGAATATCCGTCATGGGAGGGGGGGGGGTTTCTAACTTCCACATTTTCTTCGTTAAAAATTCGATTTTTAAGTAACTTTCGGGTTTGATCAAACGCGGAAAATGGTTGATCAAATCTGATCTAACGATTTCTGTATCGATTCACTAATTTTGTTTTTAAATTTGGACATCTTTTTTTTTTTTTTCGTGGAAGTTAGCCCTCCCTGAATTTTTGCTTATATCTCTTTAAATAAAATTGATCAAACAAACAAACAAAAAAAAAGTTGATAAAATGTGATGTAACGATGATCAAACGAACTGCATATGTTGCTTTTGTTGTTTCCGTCATGGGGGGGGGGGGGGCTAACTTCTACGAGGTGCATTACCATCCAATTACAATACGATATACCAATCCAATTTGATAAACACACACGAGTGGCTGGTACAAAAGCAAACATAAAGGTTCTGAAACGCACAAACGAAGTTCTGATACAACAAAGTTACCAGTTAAAAGTGCCAATGCATTGAATCGCATGACTCTGCTTGTAGTCTAAGTTCGTTTAAACAAAGTCAAAAATAAATGAAACGAATGGACGAATTTGATTGCAGGAACATAATATGTCTGTATTAAGATTCAAGAAACTTTATTTTTAAGAAAAGCCTAAGTATTAAAAAAATAAAAATATATTTCTGGTGTTAGGCAAAAAATAATTTACTAATGGGAGAATATTATTATTATTATTATTATTATTATTATTATAGTAATTTTCACAGATAAGTAAGCACACTTTTTTACTTTTCTCTTTAATGCCTTATTTAAGTTATCAGTACATTAGTGAGTTATTTTGTGGTTAAAGGAGGGTGGGGCACCAGGCATAGCTTTTGCAGATGTGATATTTCTGTTTTCGACAAAGGCCGATATCTGAAAAATTCTGATAAATGGAATTAGGTCGGTCACATGATTGCTGGATAATGGATCTTGTACTGTATTTGAAGTGGAACGTTTAACTAAATTTTGTAATAAATCTGCTTATCTCATAACTCTTTTCGCAAAAGGAAAAAAAAAAAAAAAAAAAAAAAAAAACTTTCTAATTTTGTTCTTTTAATGCTGATAATGAATGTCAACGACTTTTTAAAAATGTTTTTAGTTTAAAATAATAATAATAGTCAGCAATTATACTGTATTTTTTCTTGTTCAATTTTTTTCTGTTGCGGAGCACATTGAACTAAATGTTTCAGTTGTTTCTTAACATCAGCCACCTCCTACATAACATTAGTTTTAAGACAATCTCAAAAGGAGCTGGTTAAAAATTTATAAAAAAAAAATTTTTCATCTACAATAAGATAAAATTTTAATTTATATCTTGAATATATAAAATCATTTATGTCAGGACCCAACTTTTTGAAAAAAGGACCCAGGTTTTTGGGACTCATGGGTCCTAGGGAGCCAGGGTTTTGAAAGGCTAGCGGCATCACTGATACATATGCAATAATTGAAAAAACAATGGAGTCCCCCCCCCCCCTCATTTTTATAGAAATTGAAAATACAGAAAAAAGTATTTTAGGGTAATATACAAAAAAAAAAAAAAATACGTTACTTTAAAACAATCTCAAGGAAAATCTTGTACAAAAGGAAAAGAACAAATATATAAATTAACAAAGTGAGAAAATGAAATTTTTAAACAGCATTCTAATCGACTATTGCAGTATGTTAATTTAGGCAAAAATGAAGCACCCCTCCCCCATCCCCCTACCCCACTAAAATTAAAGAAAGAAAGAGGCAGTGGGAGAAAAAAGAATGATGGATTTATATATATATATATATATATATATATATATATATATGTGATGAATATTATTTGGTGACACATCTATGATGAAGAAAGTTTTTCACACAATAACAAGTCCATTTATTTTATGAAGTAGCTTTATTGATGGCTCTTGGACAGATTATAGTTGAGTTCTTGCTTAAATACCCCACTTATTTCAGCATGAATATTGACTCCTCCTGTGCTTTCCTATTGGACAGTCAAGCTGAGTTAGTCTAAGGTAGAGTCCTGTATCGACTCGGGTAACCCAATTTTACCCGAACCTGACCCACAGGTCGTGTTGACTGATTTACTTTTAGTGCGGGACGGGTTTGAGTAGGGTTGACTGGATATTTTTTACTGCAGGTCGGATCAGTTTTCATCGAGACAGGTCGATTTGAGAACATTAGAAAAAAAAAAAAGAACATTACTTTATTAAGCAGAAATTCTTCTTTGCTATATATACCCATAATGAATATATGCTAACCCAATTTATTATAGTAAAATAAACATCCATATTGTACTAACAATTAACAAAAAACATCAAATACTATTATTATTATTATTATTATTATTATTATTTAGAATAGAAGCTGTGAAATCAGGCTCCCTCTCCGAGAATAATCAGATATGTGATTCATCTATTTTGATTACTCACATCCTTTCAAACTGATAATTGATATTTTTTCTCTCGGCAGATGTTTTTATGAATTTGTTGAAACAGATTTAGATGAGAACGGACATTCAGAAGGCCTCTAAAGCACTGTATTATTTTTATATTTGTGTGTGTGTGATAAACATCAAACAATAAACAACAAAAACGCTAAACTTGAAACTCAATTTCGTACACTTGAAATACGCATCATACATAAAGCGTTAAAAAATATTATTAATCTATATTTTTATATTTTTAAATTTTAAATTTACAAGTTTAAAACATTTAACTTACAATTACATTTTTAATTCTTTATAAAATCATTTACGAACTGGTGACAACGAAGCAGGCCACTTTGGTCCCGCCACTTTGGTCCCGTCATTTTGGTCCGGCCGTTTTGGTCCCGAGGAAATTTTGGTCCCTGGCCATTTTGGTCCCGAGGCATTCTGGTCCCGCGAATTTTTTACCATCTTTTTAATATATATTAGTTTTTTAATATAATAGCCTATTTGTTGATACGTTAAAATTGAAGTGCTCTTAGAATATCTTTAATTAAGAAATATCTTATAGGTAAAAACATAACTTTTCGACATTACGATTGCTCCCTAGCCATTGAGATTCGGAGATTTTTTTTTTTTTTAATAAAATTGCATTTTCTTTTCTTTTCTTTTTTTTTTTTTTTTTTATTGAGATTTTTTAAATTTAATTTCGATTTAACTTACTTTCATTGTAATTTGATTCTTAATTTACTATTAGTGACAAAATTTTGTGATTTTAAAAGTATTGTTAACAATAACACCACTACCTTCTTATTAAAAAAGAATCCCCATTTGAATATATTTATTGATAAAGTCTGAATTAATTTAAAAATGATAAAATACAGAAAAATTTTGTTAAAAAAAGGGGGGGGGGGCGAAAGAAAGAAAGACAACCTTAGGATATTAACTATAATTTGCTTTTAGTGACAGAATGCTATTTCTTTCAAAGAACTAATTATTGACCTTCTCCCGTCACAGACTCTTCTTCATAAGCGTAAGCTTGTGATCATTTATGAAGTTTTTGAATTTATATATGAATTTATTCATATATATATATATATATACATATATGTATATACATTATATGTGTGTGAGTGAGAGAGAGAGAGAGAGATACGTTTCATTCGATTTGATTGTGATTTAATTTTTATCATTAATGTAAGAGGAATTTATTTCAAAATCTGTGTTATATTAATAAAAATAATAATATGCATGTTTGTTTGAGAGCCGCATTATAGTATTTTATATTAAAAACCTTTATTTTATTTAAACTGAAATTTTCGAGACTTTGATAAATTAACAATAACCTTCGCTGATAACTATTACCCTTTATCATTTAAAATTCAATACGAAATAATAAATTTCCTGTTACATGTGTCCTATAGTTATATAATTTTCAATAAAGGTTGTAGATATTTAACCCACCAATTTTAAACATTCGTCTAAGTTCTCTTTTGCCCGAAGTTTTCTCATGTATTTGCTGTCCTTTTTCCTCTATCGCACACAGAAAAAATCTAAATCTAAAAATTTTAGACGTTTTTCAGTTTTATTTGTTACTACAACTTTCTGGTGCAAAGTAATAATAATAATAATAATTTTGACTTTTCCAACCACTCATGTTTTCAAGTCAAATGACAAGAATTCGAAATATGAAAAAAAGAAAAAAGAATTTCGCTTTTTTTCTGTAGTACTTTAATTATTCCTGATATCGGGACCAAAATGGCGGGACCAAAACGGCGGGGCCAAAACGGCAGGACCAAAACGGCGGGACCAAAATTTCCTCGGGACCGACCAAAGTGTCATGTACCCGGTGACAATGAAAATTTACTTTATTTCATAACTTAAATATGTTTTGCATGATTTTTAGATGAATTACTAATTTTCATTTAGATTCGGGTTTTAGGTAAAATAAGCTGGTTTATCACTCACATGACTTTCTCTTACTCTGAAATTTAATACTATAAACACAGGTTGCAGATTTAGAGGTAAGATAACGAGTACTGTTATGTAAACCTGTGTTAAACAATTCAAATTAGGCTTTGGAAGAGTTTTATATCATAATTAGTTCTATGTGAGGGGAGCTACCGCCCCCTCAATCCCCCGTTTCATTAATGCACCTACATTTATATAGAAATTAATTGGGCTATTAAAAATAATTCTGTTTTTAAAAAATAATTTATTAAAATTATTATTTTTAAAAAAATTATCTTTTATGATAATGCAGACGATTTCCATATTAGAGAAGTAGTATAACACTAAATATCCAAAAAAAAAAAAAAAAAAATCCATTTTATTCTCAATATTTAAAAGAAAAAAATACGATTTATTCCTTGTTTTTTTTTTTTTTTCGTTAAAAGTAAAAAAAAAAAAATCGATAACTTTGTTTTAAATTATCGCCAATCGATGGTTCAACCACTCGTTTTAAAGGTATTGGCGAGTTCTTTTGAAAGATACCCATCATGAAAATTTACTTCCCTAGAGGGGGGACTTACCCCCCAGGGGGGGAGGCGAGGCTCCTACATACACAAAAATTTTTCCCTGTTGACTATCTCCATTACAAAATATATATATATTCGTTTCATTTGGTTTAGTGCAGTCTATAGACGTTAAACTCTACTTACCTGCAGTTTCCCCCATAGAAGTAATGTATTTGAATACTTTTGAGTGTCCCTGTACACGAACCATTTGCTTCATCTTAACGAAAAGTTTAGTGTAGCATCCTTATATGATACACATTTAGAATACCAAGTTTGAACTTTCTGCCATAATTTGCTGATAGCACACACACACACACACACAGTCATAAACACAGACCATTTGCTAAAAACATGCAAACGCAAATTGCTATTAAAATTTTGTGCAAAACCTGTATAATGCTGCTAACAATTATGTTTAAATTAAATGGGATAATACATAAAAAGTTTAAACAAATAAAAGTAAAAATCTGTACAAAACACTCACAAAGCATCTCATCGGCTGTGAAACTTCTTTAAAAGCAATGCTATCCCCCCCCACCAACCCACAAATTTTTTTTATTTAAAATAAGATACATGTTTGTTTATAATAGCCCTGCAAATTGCCATATGGCAATTGAAAGAATTAAATGGCAACATAAAAAATAAATAAATATATAAATATGTAAATAAATAAAATAAAATAAAAATTAAAGCAACTTGTTACATCATCTCTCAGGGTGGCTAGCATTTAAACTTTCCTAAATTCCCTGACTATCTCCCCTAATTTTTCGACTCTTACAGTTTATTTCCCATGAAAATTTCATGGCATCAACTACTAGTATGTTGTGGCCACCTCAAGACTTTCTTCTATATTTTTCTACAGAAATTCACTAAGGGCAAATAATTTCTTAAAACTGCTATTTATTAAAATTATGTAACATGATGAATGCAAATGATTTTCCTCTTAGAGAAAAATAACACTAAATATCCAAAGAAAGACAGCTTTACTGTCTATAAATAAAATCTTAAAAATGCATTTTTATAATGGTTACCTCACATATTAAGTTTGGTGCAGTTATATGCCATAGAAGTTGAGATAAAGCCTTCCCGTTATAGAAGAAACTTTCAGTATAGTAGCGCCATATATTGGCCTTTAAAAATCCAACTTGAATCAGCGTAATGTCTCATAATGACCTTACCACATATTAAGTTTTGTTTGATTATATGCAATAGAATATGAGATATAGCCTTTCCTTAAATTGCAGAAATTGCTGTGTAGCAGTTCCACCTATTGAGTGGTTGACACTAAAATTGATAGGTACTAATTTATGTCAAGGTGCATCAACATTTTATATGCAATTTTGTGCAGTAGTTCCCGAGATATAGCGTTCCCTTAAATTGCAGAAATAGTTGTATAGCAGCGCCACCTGTGAGCCAATAAGCATTCAAATTAAATAAGCGTAATGTTTCATAGTGATCTTCTTACGCATCAAGTTTTGTTTGATTATATGCAATAGAACCTGAGATATAGCCTCCCCATAAATTGCAGAAATCACTGTATAGCAGCACCACCTGGTGAGCGGTTAACACCAAAAGTTGATAGACGCTAATTTAGGTCAAGGTGCATCTACAGATAAATTTATATACAATTCTGAGCAATAGTTCTGGAAATACAGCCACAAAATTTTTGTCATACACATAGACGGACAGACAGACATTTTCTAAAAATGGTAAAATCCTATTCTAAAGCTCTTAAAACGTGTAAATCCGTTGAAAACCAGAAGTAGAAAGTGCTTACGAAAACAATACTTTCTTCTATTGAAGATAAAAGTAAGTAAAAATTTTAGTGATTTAAGATAGCATTAACTAGTATGTTGTGGCCACCACAAGACTTTCTTCTATATTTTCCTATACAAATTCACTCACAAGGAAAGTATGAATTAGTAAAATTGCTATTGAAACCAAACCACGCTTAAATTAAAGAGCATGGTCGAAAACGTTGGGTACCGTACGAATTTGCCGCAACAACACCCATGGGAGTGAGATATGCCCTCTATTAGTTTTAGTTATTTCTATAAAAGCCAACAACACACGCAGCGTAGAATGAACGGATGGTACAGTGCTAGTGTGCTTGACTTCGACTACGGAGGTCGTTAGATCGAGTCCCCGCAAGGGTGTTTTGTGTTTTATTTTTTTTATTTCAAATGGAATATTTATTTTTGACATTTTTAATTAAATTAAATCATTATTTTATTAGAAAATATTAATTATATTAAAACGAGTTTTTTTTTTTTTTTTTTTTTTTTTTTTTTTTTTTTTTTTAAGCGCGGAAAATTTAATATTTTTTCTTATTTTTAACCAATTTATTTTTTTATTTATTAAATTTAAAGAAATTAATAATTTAACGGGAAATACTTTTATACTTGCATTATATTTAGGTAAGATTTCGTTAATGATTGTTTTAATATAAATTATTAATTACTATTTTTTAACGACGACATTAATAGCAAGAGTTAATCGTCTGCTCTCAATTGTATTATTCATTCAGTCAATTTTTTGCATGAAAAATACTGAATGATGAAGAACTGTTGCTTAACTATTCGACGTCGCATTTAACTTTTATTTCAAATATTTCATTAAACAACTGTCAACTTTCGTGGTGTCCGAAGAACTGACAATAATATTGAAGACAATGACGAATTTCCTCAAAATGATTTTACTAATTTATAATTAATTTACACCTGATTAAATTTAAATTCTGGGTGAATATGAATTTTACAAATCAAGTGATCTCGACGAAAAGCCAAATATTTCACAAATTGTTTGTGATGAATAATAATTGACGGTGAACAAAATTGAAATTCAAATAATTGTGATCAACCTTTTTGTATTTTTTGTTCTAATTGTGAAAAATGCTTATGGTTTCATGATTTTTCTATTTTTAATCATAATTGTTATAAATTAGAAACTATATTCGTAGCTTTAAACATGGTTTTCTTTTTTATAATGAAAAAAAAACAAAAAAAAAAAAAATGCATTTCTTAAACTCATTCTCAATACTTTATTAATTGTAAAACTTAAAAAAATAATAATAATAATAAAAAAAAATATATATATCACCTTAATGTAATAAATATTTTTCTCTTAAATCAATAATTTAATTTAATTAAAAACGTACAGAAAAAAAAAAAAAAAAAAAAAAAATGAAAAATTTACAATACGCCGTTGCGGTACCCGATCCCAGAACCTCCATATCCGAAGTCAAGCACGCTAGCCTTGCACCATCCGTTCACACAACGATGTGTGTTTTGTTGGCTTTTATAGAAATAACTAAAACTAATAGAGGGCATATCTCACCTCCATGGGAGTTGTTGCAGCATATATATATATACATATATGATTTTTTTTCTTTTTTCGTTAAAAGTAAAAAAAATCGACAAGTTTGTTTTAAATTATAACAGATTTATAGTTCAACCATTCGTTTTAAAGGTATTGACGAGACCTTTCGAAAGATACCCATCTTGAAAATTTACCCCCCAGGGGGAAAGCGATGCCCCCACACGCACAGAATTTTTTTTCTAGTTAACTACTACTATTATTAATAATTGATATTAGTTTTACAATCACATGTTAAAAATAACTCTCATTATGTACATTTATACGAAATTTTGTCCTATACTGCCATGTTAAAAAAAAAAAAAAAAAATATATATATATATATATATATATATATATATATATATATATATATATATATATATATTTATATATATATATATATATATGCGATCACAGCGCCGTCTGTTGAGCGATTGATCCCCAAACGTAATAAGCACCAGTTTATGTCAGGGACCAACTAAATACCAAGTTTGGTTAAATTAAAAAAAAAAAAAAAAAAGATTTTTTTTAAGTTTTTTTTCGTTAAAAGAAAAAAAAATCGATAACTTTGTTTTAAATTATTACAGATTTATAGTTCAACTATTCCTTTTAAATTTCATGACGAGACCTTTCGAAAGGTATCCATCTTGAAAATTTACACCCCAAGGGGGAACCGATGCCCCCACATGCACATTTTTTCCCCTAGTTAACTACTACTATTATCAATAATTCATATTAATTTTACAATCACAAGTTTAAAATAACTCTCATTATGCACATTTATACGAAATTTTGTCCTATACTGCCATGTTAAAAGTTTACATAAAATGCGATCACAGCGCCACCTGTTGAGTGAATTGATCCCCAAATCTAATCAGCACCAGTTTATGTCAGGGTGCAACTAAATACCAAGTTTGGTTAAATTCATTCAATGGTTCGTGAGATACTGCGTCCACAAAAAACGTGATACAGACAGACAGACAGACATTTTCTAAAAACTATCAATTCGTGTTCAGGACATCTTAAAACGTGTAAATCCATCAAAAAACGGAGGTCGAAAATGTTCACGAATCCAATACTTTCTCTACATTACATATATAAGAAAATAAAAATGCCTAATTGAATGTTCAAACAAACTATAAATCAAATAAATCGTTGGTTTACCTAAAAAAATATTCGGTTTTTCAAAATCCTTTTTTAAACTTGTAATTTTTTATTGAAAATACTTTAAGGAATTTTTCTGTCCATTTTAATAAAACTCCTTAAAATTTCCTTAAATATGAAAGACTTTAAGAAAAATATAGCAAGAATTTCTTTTAAAGGTTCGCAGCCGCGTTTGGCATTACATTTTGAACTCTCTAATTTAAAACTACCTTCGCTGGTCATATTTAAATGAATTTTCAAAAGAATTGGATCAGTATTTATGTTTTACATCATATTATAAATAAAAAATTAATAATAATAAAAAAAATAATAATTTATACATAAATAAATAAATAAATAACCATTGAAATTGCTCTAGACCTTGCTTCGAGAACCCGCTGCCTACGGCAGCTCTTTTTTCGGCCCGTGCTGCATCGGGGGGGGGGGGGGCAGGTTCCCAGTGTCTGCAAAAAGGTCTTTCCCGGCACTTCAATTTGGGTATTTATCGACGACTTGTGGATCTTCTGTTATTTAAGAACTACGATTTTAAAAATGACTGTATCTCAGCATCTATTATATGTTTTTGTTTTTGAACCATGTGTTTTTATAGCCTCCGTTATTTACACTGTATTACGATTTGATTCCGATCAGTATAACAAAATAAAATAAAAAGTAGATTTTCTTTTAAAAGGAATTAAATACATGAAAAACAAATAAATTTTAATCTGTTTAATCCTTTTCCACTATATACTACCATTTTTTCTCCCAATAAATATTATAAATTAAAAAAAAAAAAAAAAAAAGGGATTTTTATTTTAATAAAATTAATTTAAAATGAAAAATAAAAAGTTGTTATACTATAAAAATTATACATAAACATAACAATTTATTGCATTACTATATTGCATTACTATTTGATTTTCAATAAATATAATAAATTAAAGAAAAAAAAAGGAATTTCGTCTTTAAATGAATGTATTAAATAAAAAAAAAAAGTTGCACTCCGGGAGTGCCGACAGAAGTGAAAACTTGAACAATTACGTGTGTATTTCTTGAATCGTCAGGAAATATTTTATTGTGCAGGAAATACTTTTAAATGAAGTGTTTTTTTTTTTATTCATTAATATAAACTAATACTACAAAAATTATATTAAAATTTTATTTAATGCGCTAACTGCAATAGAGACAGTGTCCGGTGATGAGACAAGTCGTGTAGAGCCGCACCAGATTGTAAAAACGTGATAAAAATGGCAGCTTTGGCCTTTCTCACAGTTTTGTGAGGTCTAATTGCAACGTTTCCGGCTGCAATCTTTATGAGACAGTGGCCGGAGATGAGAGAAGCCGTGTAAAGCCGCAACAGATTGTAAAAACGTGAGAAAAATGGTGGCTTTGACTGTTCTCACGGTTTGTTGAGGTCTAACTGCAATAGAGACAGTGTCCGGAGTGAGAGAAGTCGTGTAGAGCCGCACCAGATTGTAAAAACGTGAGAAAATGGCGGTTTTGGCCTTTCTCACGGTTTTCTGAGGTCTAACTGCAACGTTTTCGGCTGCAATCTTTAAGAGACAGTGTCCGGAGATGAGAGAAGTCGTGTAGAGCCGCACCAGATTGTAAAAACGTGAGAAAAATGGCGGCTTTGGCCTTTCTCACGGTTTTGTGAGGTCTAACTGCAGTAGAGACAGTGCCCGGAGATGAGAGAAGTTGTGCAGAGCCGCACCAGATTGTAAAACAATATACAGTATATAATTATTAACACTTCACATTAGCAAGTTAATTGTATGATACATTATTTGTGTCATACAAGGATGGAAAGCGTCAGCTGACGATGACGGGAGTTCAGTGATTTTTGTTCACCCCAAAGTTTTCACTTCAAATGGAAAGCGTCAGCTGACGATGACGCGAGTTCAAAGATTTTTGTTCACCCAAAAGTGCTCAACGCGCCTAAAGAAGTTTTCACTTCAAAAATAAATAGTGAAATAACCGTCAGAAGATTACAATCAAAGAATTAAATTTATGAAAAATGAAGCATTAAAGCCAATATTTAAAATCGAAAAAACATTAATTTATAAAAAATTCAAATTGGAAATTCGATAAAAAATCTCGATGAGGTGCACACCTGCAGGATCCCAGGTACCTATATGCCAAATTTGGAAACTCTGCGATAATAGTGTGAGCACCAGAGCGCAGACAGACACACAGACACACCTCTTTATTTATATAGATAATGAAACAAAAATTTTAAAATTAGAACAATCGCATGCTTTTACCTTTGAAATAAGGGTTTTATTTTTGCTTGCATTTGTTTAAGAGGGATTCGTACATGAAAAGCATTTTATTCTTTAATTAAACAAATTTATGATAATTTCTTCAAAATGTTTTATCCATTATATGCAGGAAGTTATTGTAAATATAATAAAAAATTTATTTTTTTTTAAGCCAATAGTTGAAATTGAAAAATTACAAAATACTAAAATTGTGGATTTATACTTATTTAATTTTTTTTTTAATCTTATCTTCATGAAAATTTCAATAATAGAACATTTTTTTTACTTTTTCATTCTTTTAGAGGAAAAAAAAAATAAAAAAAATCAAAAAAATTCTTAAAATTTAAAAAGGATTTTTTAAGTTATGTAAAAATTTTAATAAATTAAAAACTATGCAATATTACCAATAAAAAGATTTTTATATATAATTTTAAAACTTTGACATAATCACTAAAATTTATTCTAAAATTCTTAAGACTAATAAATTTAATAAATAAATAATAAAATTGCTAAAATAAAAAAAAATAAATCAATAAACAAGAATTTAAAAAAATAATTATAATCGAACATTCGAAAAACACTTACCTCTATAGGAATTGATGCAAATTTCCAGAAATTTCGATATTCGATCAAAAAATGAAGTTACACAAATCTTAAAATGTTTTGGCAATAATTTGAAATATATAGTTTTTCATATATTTTTGAAAATGTTTAAAAGTTCCAAAAAATTGAATAATAAATTACTTAAAAAAAGATATTTTCTTCTATGATAAGTAGAATAATTTGTATTCGAAACAAAGAATTAAATATTACACCTAACAAAACACACACATAGAAAACACAAATTAAATATTTCACCTAACACATTACACCTAACAAAGCATCTAAATTGTTACTTTTTATGGAATTTGCTAAAATTACAAATTTCCAGTTTTATAAATTGTTGACCAGACCAACTTAATATCAACGAACACTCAATTTAAGTTTAACAAGGATAGTTATCACGGTTAAAGGTGAAGAAAAAAAAATCGTTTGCTTTGCAATTATACAATTCCATTATTATCATTGGTTTATGTGATCGTCTGCAATTTTTCATAAGAATATTTTAACTTGAGGAAAAAAGTTGGGGTAAAGACAACGATGATGTTGTTAAAAAGAAGGTTTCTCTTATTAGTTAAAATAATAAAAATAATAATAATAATAATAAATAAATCAATAAATAAATATGTATGCTATCTATTTTTCATTCTTATCTTTTTCGATTACTTTTTCTTAGAACTAAGTACTACAAGTACATGCAAAGTGTTCCGCATTGATAGTCTGGGAGGGGGGTGGGGGTGTTACAGAAACATTCAGAAACAAGCAATACAGGACTGGGTGGATTGGTAGGTATAAAGGTAGCAAGGATTTATAATAACAGGAGACGTGGAATTGGAATATTAAAACCCGAATAAACTACTACGTTAAACTTTTTGCACTGAAGACGGTAGGCTAAAGGCTACCGAAACAGCTGTATTCATTTCCAATAATTTTCTTTGGCGTTTCTAACGTAGTAGTTTATTCGGGTTTTAGTAGCAAGAATTTCTTTGAGAGAAATAAAACTGACAACTGTTAGACCTCCCACTCTTTCCTTTAATTGTATTCCAGGAACGGGATCTGAAAGAAAAAAAAAATCGCAACTTCATAGGCATTTTGTAAACTTGAAAATTTAGTACTCACTTCCTTTGGGTAAATTTGATTAGGATACCAGATTTTCTTATTTCTTATCATGTTTATTCTTATTTGACATCTTACTGTTGGAGAGACAAAGACCATTTGTTTCATTTTTTCCCATTAAACTTTAGCAAAAATGTCACCTTTATTTAGAAAACGAAAGACTTTAAAGGTTAAAATAAAAATTTCAAGCAATTTTTCTGAATTTCTATATTTCTAATTATCATTTAAATTTTATCCTACTTTTTAAAATTATTTTAAATTTAATTAAAAAATATTTTAGTCGAACAATTGCAAAGGAAATCATGAAAATTAATTCGATTTTTATTATTAATATAACCCTTTATTATGTATTAATGTGTTAAAACAAATTTTCAGTTGTACGGTTTTCTCATTTATACGTTTTTTAGGAACGCTCTCTTAAAAAACATATAAACGGCGTCAAAGACAAAAAGTCAGGAGGAAAAATAGTCACCTGAAAAAAATTTATTAAAAGAAAATAAATAAATAAAATGCGTTTTAAAAGCTTGTAAGAGTCTTTTAGAGAGAGTATGTGATGAGTACATATGTTTAGTATAAAAACTGAAAACTATGTGAAAAAAAGGCAGTGTTCAAATAAATGAAATTTATACAAAACTAAGAAGGAGCAGAGGTCACCACGGCTTAGGACGGGTGGAGCGGTATAAACAAGTTTTACTGGTGCTTAACTTTCCCCAAACCTCTGTAGATTATATTATAAGCAAGAAAAAGTTAAGATGAAATTATTTTTATTATTAGGTTAAAAAAATATACATATATAATTGCTGATATTTATAAACCAAATTTATATGAATTAGATCAATCATATATATTATGAATTAAAGAGTTAAAATAACGATTTATGATTATATATGCCTGTATATATATAGTAAATATTTAGTCGTATATTGTCTAACATGAACACAAATCTAAAACACGAACGGGTGATCAATATTTGTTATATACTTCTACAAATGACTTTTTAAAATGACTGAAATTTGATGTCCAACTTTTTTCACCATAAAATACTAATGACGACGTTTTATTTATAGATTGAGACTAATATTCCTCTGTACTAAAAAAAATAAAATTAGAAATTCTAACTCCTAAACTTTTATTAAATTATTTATTTTAATTTATAATTGTTGCCAAAAAAAATTTATGAGTTAATTTATTTTTCGACATACATTAATTTTCACGCGAATAATAATAAAAAACTTTTTCAATTGTGTTTGTTTCGATACTGATTATTATTAATTTTCTTTTCTTTTCTTTTTCTTAAAAAAAAAAAAAAAAAAAAAGATTTTGGTGAAATTCTGGCAAAAGCAGAATTTAGTTTAGAACGGAGAATTATTATTATTATTATTATTTATTTATTTATTTATTTTTTCAAATTATAACATTGCTTTCAAATTATTCAATTATATTTTCGATAAATTTTAGATTTTGATAAATGTCCAACTATCGAAAGCTGGTATCGTAAAAATCCGCAGATTGAGACTAATAGTCCTCAGTCAAAAAAAAAAAAAAAAAAAAAAAAAAAAAAAAAATCGAGCCCTGATACCATTCCTGCTGATTCTTACGTAAAATGACCTCCTGAATCTGAATATGACCTTCATTTTGCCCCATCACCCACCGTCTTCTCGGAACGTCACCTCATCCCCATTTTTTATCATTCGGTAATTTTATAGTCATGAATTTGATTTGGAGAATGGAAAATAATTATTTTAACTCTTAAAAAAAAAAAAAAAAAAAAAAAGCCAATATTTAAAATTGGAAAAACATTAATTTAAAAAATTCAAATTCGAATTTCGGAAAAATCCTGATGATGAGGTGCACACCTGCAGGGTCCCATGCCAAATTTGGAAGCTCGGCGATCAGTAGGGCGCCGTGCTCGAAGCTCACATGCTTCAAGCTCACAGTAGGGAAATCGTGTCTGAAGCTCACATAGATTAGTATATCGTGTCCCAAGCTCACAAATATATTTACCCCCTTCCCCCGATTTATCAACTTGACAGGTGGGATTAGATTTGACCGTGGCCGTAGCGCACGTAATTCGTATCTCAAATAGAGCAGGCGCACGTGACGTCACTGCGATAAACATTGACAGATGATTCCGCACGTGCTTTAGAATGTAGGCAAAAGTGGGATAAAACACCATTGCTTAGCGTTACAAGCTTCGCTACATACTTCCATTTCTCCAATATTTTTAAAACGATTTACATTTCTGCTAAGATTAAATCATTGTTATTGCTTGTTTTATAAATAGATAAATATATATGGAGGCTTTTAATTGAAAAATCTGTATTAAAATACTTTTAATACACAGGAACGAGATTTTTCAGCTTTTCAGCTGATGTAAGCTTTTTTGTACATTTAGCTTTTCAGCTTTTTTTTTTTTTTTTTTTTTTTAGTTTTTTCAGCATTTTTTATATTTCTGGTGTGTATTTGTTCTTTGTTTATACACTGAAGATTAAAATAGATATTTATTATTCTAATATAATGGATTTTGTCATTGAAATTGTAGTTGTCTTGCCTTTGCGTACAGTTTAGGTTTTTTTATATTTCTGCAAATCTCATCCCTGAATATAAAAATATTTTTTTCTATGAGAGATTATAGAGAAAAAATAATTAAAGAGTTATTTAATATAAAAATATAATTAAAAATGATTGCCTTTATTATAAATCAAAATGTTTAATAATAAAATTAATTTGTTCAATAGAACTGTTTGAGCTGTTAATTGAAAAATCTATTTCTAAATATTTTCATTAAAGATTTAAAAAAAAAAAAAAAAAAAAAAAAAAATGAAAAAATATATAAAAAATCTACAAAACCCAATTTAACTAATATATATATATATATATTTAATAACTAAATTACATTAATTGAGATTGTTTAGTATTATTGTTTCGGCTTTTAATAGAAAAATCATTACTAAATTTTTTTTTTATATTATTAAATATTTATTTTCTATGAACGATAATAATAATAATAATAAAAGCTAGTTAAAAAATCATCCAATAAAATATTCTAATTAAAAAATAACAAGTTATTTATTAAAAATATAATATTTTACAATTAATTGAAATTACTTAATACTATTTTTTGGGCTTTTAATTAAAAGGCCTATTTCAGTAGCCGAGCGGTTCTGCTCTCCAAGCTGATAGATTAGTGTTAGTGTTGATGTCTGGGAATAGGGCCGATTGTCTACCCTAGGGTACTAGGCCCGAGGGGGAGTGCCTTCCATGGCGGACTTTCTAAGGGGTCCTAGCCCATATTTACGCAAGTTTATGAGAAAACCACGGAAAACTCCGAACGACTAAGCCGACGAGCACGGACCTAGGATCGAACCTGGCATCTCAGGTCTAACAGCTTTGAGCACAGAACCGCTCGGCCGCTCGTGGGCCTTGATAAATTGGAATTGTCGAGTCGGGTTCCCGCTTGTCAACCTAGAAATTCGGAATTTTCCATGGTTTTCTCTGAAAATTGCGTATATACAGGACAGGGCATCTTAGAAAGAACTCTCATGAAAGGCATTTCAGCCAGGCTTAGGACCTGCATGTTGTCAATGTGTTTTAATGCTTAAACCACAACCACCAAAATATTTTTAATTCAAAAGACTTTTTTTTAAACATACAAATGATTATATACAAAAATAATATTAATTAAAAAATCGTTTAAGATTACATTCTAATTAAACATAATTTAATTATTAAGAATATAAGTTTAAAATAATTAAATTAATTGAGACTGCTTAATACTGTTGTTTGGGCTTTAAAAGGAAAAACGTAATTGAAAATGCTAAACATAAAAATATTTTTTTTCTATAATTGATCATAGAAAGTAAGTAAGTAACTAAAATTATTTTACTTAAAAAAACTTTAAAAGAAAGAGTAAATTAATTATCCAACAGCTAAATGAATTATCAAAAATATAAATTTTAATAATTATATTCGCTATGATTCCTTTGTACAATTTTTTCTGCTTTCAAAAGAAAAATTATCTAAAAACACTTTTAATATTAAAAGGTTTTATTTTCTGTGAATAATTATGAAAAAAAAAAAAAAAAAAAAAAAAGATAGTTAAGGATCTAATTAAAATTATTTTATTTAAAATATTCTAATAGAAAGACTAAGTTCATTAATTAATTATCTAAAAACTAAACGTATTATAAATAATAATAATAATCAAATTAGCTTAGATTGCTTAATACAATTTTTTCTGCTTTCAATAGAAAAATTTATTTTAAAATACTTTTAATATTAAAATATTATAATTAAGTTAGTTGTAATCGCTGAATAAAATTATTTGAACTTTTAATTAATAAGCCGAGAAGTTCTGTTCTCCAAACTGGTAGACAGGAAGTGCCGGGTTCAATTCGAGGTCATGGTTGTCGACAATCATGTTCTCAGTCGGCTTTAACACCTAAACTACCATCACGAAATTATTATTAATATAAAAAGTTATTTTAATCAATGATGATAAAAAAAAAAAAAAAAAAAAATTATTAATATATCATATCATAACTAAAAACTAATTTAATTATCAAAAATATTTTTTTAATAATTAATTTAGATTACTCAATATCATTTTTTGGACTTTTAATAGAAAAACTATTTCAATATACTTTGTAATATAAAAAGATATCTTTTGTCATGATTACAGAACAAAGAAATAATTAAAATTATATTATTTAAATAATCTAAAATAAAATTTTACATTAAATTATACACAATTTTACTAATTGGTGTGGCACTCACACTATTTTAGACTAAAATTTGATAACAATATATGTTTTCATTAACATTGACTGCCAAATTTATACTCCAATCATAACTTTTGAATTATAACTTACTAATATTTTACCAGAAATCGATTTATCAATATGTTGATAAATTAGGTGGGGATGTTATTATTATTATTATTATTATTTTATTTATTTATCTATTTTTTGCAGACTGTACCTTCGTATTGTAAGTTCCGATTTCTAGTTAAAAAATACTTACAACAATTAACTTTGATAAAAAAGACATTCCACAAATTATGTGTAGTCTTATATATAATCATTGAATTCTATATAAAACATATACCGGGTGATTCAAAATAGATGTTACAGCGATTATCTCGTAAACTAAGAAAGATAGAAACATACTTCCAATTACAAAATTGGAGCAAATTAAGAGTAGATTTCAAATATGGCATTTTTTTGTACAAGGGGCTGTATACATATTAAATACAAAATTTAATTTTTATACGGCCCCTCCTATCATGTGACTTATATTTAGAAAATTATTCTCCTTGCTCTGACAAGCAAAATAAAAAAAAAAATCATCTCTATAAGTCAAAATCTCGCTGAGTTATTCCAATTTGAAAATGATGACTTACACCACTTTTTTTTCAATTTTGGCATCTATTTTTCGACGCCAAAGGGCTCACTTTAGGGGGTTATCTATGAGATGAGAAAAATTAAAAAAAGATCCCTTATTTTAAAATAGCAACTAAAATCATTCAAGCACGTGAAATCAACAGTTTTAAGAACTTAATGCAAATTTACATTATTTCGTATTGTTAAAAAATTTAATTGTTAAATTTCTTAGGGGTCAGCTGCAAATTAAAACACGTTAAGAGAGGAAAAAAATTAAAAGTCTAGCAAAACCGTGTGGAATTTTCGCGCTTTATTTTTACCACCTCATAACTGAAAATCATAATTGAAAAATTTAATGACTTCGGCTCTTTAACAATTCCAGCCAGGTTGAAAAGTGTTAATGACTTCGATTTGTCTGTCTGTCCATTCGTCTTTCTGTGTGTCAGCGCTCTAACTCCTGTGAATATTCATAGAATTTCCTGAAACTGATATATGTTATTTGAGTTCACTATCGGATGTTCCTTATTAAAAATGGAGTGAATACCTCTGCTAGCTTGTGTACAGGGACACCCGAAAGTATTCCAAAGCATTGTGTTCTATGAGAGGTATTTTTATAAACAATATTTTAATACCTTTAATTTATGCATATATTAATAAAATTGAAATACGTTATTAAAGTTTTCTATCGGATATTTTCTATAGAAAATGGAGTAAACACCATCACTGGTTTGTACACAGGGACACCCGAAAGTATTCCAAAGCATTGCGTTCTATCTATGTGAAGATATTTCTATAAACCAAATTTTAATTACTTTGCATAAATCTTAATGAAATTGAAATATGTTATTCATATGCACAAAATAATGCTTTCTATAGTGTACCGTACGATTAGCATTAGATTTACAGGGCACACAAAAATATTCAGTTACGTTAAGGGTTATTATTGGACATTTGCTGGAATTGCATTTTCGTTTACATTACACATTTTTTAACAATTTTTAACTGTGAATAGGATTTCAATTTGCATATTTTTTTGTCTGACTGTCCATCTGCCCGTCTGCCCGCCCCCAGCGTCTGTAAATATTTTCAGAAATTTTCAGAAATGATATATGTTATTCAGGTTTACTATATGACATTCCCTATTTAAAATGGCATTAATTAATTCTCTACAATTGGTTTATGTACAGGAACGCACATAAAATGCCAATGTATTGCGTTTTGGGATAGACATTCTTATAAATTACATTTAAATAACTTTATAGTGTAAAAATCATAAGGAAATTCATATTTATTGTTAATATTCTAAATGTTTTGTATAGAATATGATATCGTATAGATGTATAATTCATTGTCAGGGGGGTTACTGCCATTCTCAACTTCCGTCTAATTATAGTGCCTATACTTATCAAAACAAAAATCAAGTCTGTTATCAATTTCTTTGAAGCTTGCAAATCTTGATCAACTTTTCATGTGGCAACTAGATATGGAATCCGAAGTACCAAATTCGCACTTCCTGTAGTTATTACTTTCTCATACCCATAAGCTAGAGAAAGTATTGTTTTTGGGTCAAATTTTCGAAAGTGAGTTTTTGTTATATTTGCACGTTTTGAGGTCCCCTGAATATGAAAATCGTGTTTTTAGCGGTTGTTCTGTGTGTGTGTCTGTCTGTTATCAGCATATCTTAAAAACAAATAACAGCAGATATTCAAACTTGGTATTCTAAATATGTATCATCTAGGGATGCTACACTAAGCTTTTCATTGAGATGAAACAAATGGTTCGTGTACAGGGACACTCAAGAGTATTCAAATACATTACGTGTATGGGGGAAATTGCAGGTAGATAGAGTTTAACACCTATAGACTGCACTAAACCAAATGAAATAAATATATATTTTTTATATGCATAAAAACATGCCTCATGTAGAATATGGCAGGGAAATCATTCACTGTTCATTTACAGGGCTACACAAAATAACTAGATTATAATGCGACAATAGCTGAAAATTGATGGAAGTACATTTTAGGTTGTGCCGTATATTATTACTATAGGTTTATATTTAGGTGCACTTTGTGGTTTGTACATATTCTTCAAAAGATATACAGGGTTGCAAATATTTAAGCTATAATATTCTTTTTTATTGTTAGTGAAAGTGCTTTACTATAATATTTTACCATGTCCAGGAAAACTGCTCAGGAATGGAAATGAATTCCTCATAGACATATGATAAATAATGTATGTTTTTAAGCTAAATATGCATCGCTTGTTTTTTTTTGTGTATTTACAGTTTTGAGGCTTCCTTATTACCAAAGTCAAGTTTTTAAAAGTTTGATCATTGCCTGCATCGAATAATTTCAGGAAACGAATAATTTCATGAGATCACCCCTCACACAGATATCCCTCACTATCATATAAAACTCTTTCGAAGCCTAATTTGAATTATTTTAACATAGGTTCACAGTACTCTTTATGTTACCTCTTAATATCCAACCTGTATTTATGGTATTAAATTTCAGGGTAAGAGAAAGTCGTGTGAGTGGCACACCAGATTATTTATTGTTAAATTATGCTGATAATTCATATATATACAGATCAACCAATAAAAATTTACCTTTCGTATTCAGGAGGCATCAAAATGTGGTATTATACAGAAAAAAAAGTATGGGTATGAGAAATTAATTTTCCGTTCTGTGTCAGCAGTGTTCTTCGAAAAAAAAAAAAAAAAAAAAAAAAAAAATGCAGCAAAGCACTTACACCAATTACATTTAATAATAATAAAAAAAATGTTTACCTTCATTTTGGGTAGCCCTGTATGTTGTCTATAAACTACATACAAATGACTTTGTGTACGTAAATTTAGTGTTATATGTAAAACAAGTAACATATATTGAAATACACTTCCAGCAATTCCCAAGTATAGCTCCAATATATCAAAATACTCTGGGTAACCCTGTAAATGAATGATGAATGATTGCTATACCACAATCTACATAAAACATGCTTTTATGCGTATAAAAAATCTGTTCTTTTCATTTTGTTTAGTGCGGTATATACATGTCGCACTGTGCATATGAGAAATTTCGCTCACAGACGTATTTGAAATCTCTTGGATGACCCTGTAAACAAACAATTGTCTGATCGCAACGAATACTTTAGTGTAGCACCGCAATATGATACGGATTTAGAATATGGAATTTGGATTTTCTGCTACTATTTGTTCTTGAGATATTCTAATAACACAGAAACACACACACACACACACACACACACACAGAGAGAGACCAACCGCTTAAAACATGATTTTTGAATTCAGAGGATCTGAAAACGTGCAAATATAACAAAAGCTTATTTTCGGAAATTTGACTCAAAAACATTTCTTTCTCTACACCGTGTATATGAGTAAGAGAATGTATAAAAGAAAAGAAAGAAAAATGAATTTGAAAATTCCTTTTTAGTACATAAATTATTCATAAAATTTATTTGTTAAATTATCAATAAGTATTCTCTTGTGTATTCACAGAGACATTACAGGTTAAAATAGCCGTCTTTGCCTAAATGATTTTCTTTTTTCCCCCCCGAAACGCTGATCAACGTGTGCCTTATTACAAAAGCTATAGTAATTACAATTTCTCATTTTTGATACAACCCCTTAAGATTTGGCGAAAAATGCTAGAATTTTGAAATTGCAATAACTCAGCGAGATTTTGACTTGGAGAGATGATTTTTTTTTTATTTTGATTGATAGAGCGAGGAGAATATTTTTCTAAATATAAGTCATATGATAGGAGGGGTCGTATAAAAATTAAATTTCGTATTTAATATGTATACAGCCCCTTGTACAAAAAAAATGCCATATCTGAAATCTACTCTTAATTTGCTTTAATTTTGTAATTGGAAGTATGTTTCTATCTCTCTTAGTTTACGAGAAAATCGCTGTAACATCTATTTTGAATCACCCGGTATAGTACTTAAGATTGACTTATTAAATAAAACTGTGTTAAATAAATACACAAACAAACATTTCGGGCCATTATTCCTGATATATATTTTTTATCCACCCCCGAAAGTATTTTTGTTAAATTTATGTAAATAAGCAGAAAATAATTTTATTTAATAATTTAATTCCTAGTTTCTGCCTTAGTTCAAAAAATAACTCATCAACTGAATGACGCTTCAAAAACCATCTTCCTCGACTTCCCCCCCTCCCCCCTCTGCTCTTCGGAAAAAGGGATTAGTCTCTTCCCACCTGTCAAGTTGATGCGTTGGAGAAAGGGGTGAATATATTTGTGCGCTTGGAACACGAGTTATTCGTGTATGTGAGCTTCAAACACGATTCCTCTAGTGTGAGCTTCAGATACGTGCGCTTGAAGCACGACACCATCAGTAGTGTGAGCACCAGAGCGCGCACACACACACACACACACACGCGCACAGAGACACTTCTCTTTATTTATATAGATTATTTCACGCGCACTTTTTATTTCCTAATTCAAAATTATTAAAAAGCACTTTTTCGATATCACTTGTAACGATACTGATTACTATTAATTTTCTTTTCTTTTTCTTTCAATAATAATAATAATAATAATAATAATAATAATAAAGATTTTGATGAAAATCTGGCAAAAGCAGAATTTAGTTTAGGACGGAGGACTATTAGTTTTTTCTTTCTTTTTTTTTTTTTTTTTTCTTTCTTTTTTCAAATTATAACATCGCTTTCAAATTATTCAATTATATTTTCGATGAATTTTAGATTTCGACAAATGTCCAACTGTCGAAATCGACAACGCAAAAATCCCAGATTGCGCAAAAATCCCTTCGTTTTAAATTATCACAGATCTATAGTTCAAACATTCGTTTTAAAGGTATTGACGAGACCTTTCGAAAGATGCCCATATTGAAAATTTACACACACCCCGGGGGGGGGGGGAAGCAATGCTCCACACGCACATTTTTTTTCCTAGTTAACTACTACTATTATCAATAGTTCGTATTAATTTTACAATCACACGATTAAAATAATTCATTATGTACATTTATACGAAATTTTGTCCTACTGCCATGTTAAGAAAAAAAATTGCGATCACAGCGCCACCTGTTGAGCAATTGTTCCGCAAATCTAATCAGCACCAATTTATGTCAGAGTCCAACTAAATACCAAGTTTGGTTAAATTTTATCCATTGGTTCGGGAGATACAGCGTCCACAAAATTTGTGATACATACACACATAGACACACGTTTTCTAAAAACAGTCAAATCGTGTTCAGAACATCCCAAAACGTGTAAATCCATCGAAAACTGGAGTTCAAATATTTTCACGACTCCAATACTTTCTCTGTATATACATACAGAAGAAAGTAAAAAAAAAAAAAAAAAAAATGGCCTAACAAATTAAACACCTAAAAACTTTCTGTAAGAAGAAACTGATACAGATATAGACAATTAAAACAATTTATATAGTAAGTTAATAAAAAAAACTAGTATGTTGTGGCCACCACAAGACTTTCTTCTATATTTACCTATACATATTCAATCAGTAACAATATTTAAAAAAAAAAAAAAAAAAGAAGTACGATTTTTTTTCTAAGTTTTTTTTTTTTTTTTTTTTTTGTTAAAAGTAAAAAAAATCGATAACTTTGTTTTAAATTATCACAGATTTATAGTTCAACCATTCGTTTTAAAGGTATTGACGAGACCTTTCGAAAGATACCCATCTTGAAAATTTATCCCTCCCTGGGGGGGAAGTACCAACCCAGGGGGGGAAGCGATGCCCCCCCATGCAGAAAATTTTTTTCCTAGTTACATACTTCTATTATCAATAATTCATATTAATTTTAGAATCCCAAGTTTAAAACAACTCTTATTATGCACATTTATACGAATTTTTGTCCTACGCTGCCATGTTAAAAATTTAGATAAAATGCTGTCACAGCGACACCTGTTGAGCGATTGATCCCCAAACATAATCAGCACCAGTTAATGTCGGGGACAAACTAAATACCAAGTTTGGTTAAATTTCGTTAAAAAAAAAAAAAAAAAAAAAAAAAAAAAAATGCGAGTTTTGTTTTGTTAAAACTAAAAAAAATCGATAACTTTGGTTTAAATTATCACAGATTTATCGTTCAACCATTCGTTTTAAAGGTATTGACGAGATCTTTCGAAAGATACCCATCTTGAAACTTCCCCCCCCGGGTGGAAACTCCCCCCCCGGGAGGGGGGGAACCGATGCCCCCACATGCACAAAAATTTTTTCCTAGTTAACTACTACTATTATCAACCTGATCTTTCGAAAGATACCCATTGTGAAAATTTACAACCCCCTGGGGGGGGGGTATTTCCCCCCCCTATTTCTTATTATGCACATTTATACGAATTTTTGTCCTATTCTGCCATAGTAAAAATTTAGATAAAATGCTATCACAGCGCCACCTGTTGAGCTATTGATCCCCAAGCAAAATCAGCACCAGTTTATGTCGGGGACCAACTAAATACCAAGTTTGGTTAAATTTCGTTAAAACAAACTAGTATGTTGTGGCCACCACAAGACTTTCTTCTATATTTTCCTATACATATTCAATCAGTAACAATATTAAAAAAAAAAAAAAAAAAAAAGATTTTTTTTTTTCTTTTTCTTTTTCTTTTTCTTTTTTTTTTTGTGAAAATTAATACATATTCAATCACTAACAATAATTAAAAAAAAAAAAAAATCGAATTTTTTTTTCTAAGTTTTTTTTTTTTTTTTTTTTTTGTTAAAAGTAAAAAAAATCGATAACTTTGTTTTAAATTATCACAGATTTATGGTTCAACCATTCGTTTTAAAGGTATTGACGAGATCTTTCGAATGATACCAATCTTCAAAATTTAACCCCCCCGGGGGGGTACTTCCCCCCCAGGGGGGGAACCGATGCCCCCCATGCACAATTTTTTTTTCCTAGTTAACTACTACTATCATCAATAATTCAAATTAATTTTACAATCACAAGTTTAAAATAACTCTCATTATGCCCATTTATACGGAATTTTGTCCTATGCTGCCATGTTAAAAATTTGCATAAAATGCGATTACAGCGCCACCTGTTGAGCTATTGATCCCCAAATCTAATGGGCACCAGTTCATGTCAGGGTGCAACTAAATACCAAGTTTGGTTAAATTTCATTCATATGTTCGTGAGATACAGCGTCCACAAAAAAATGATACAGACACACAGACAGACAGACAGACAGACAGACAGACACACAGACAGACAGACATTTTCTAAAAACTATCAATTCGTGTTCAGGACATCCCAAAACGTGTAGATCCGTCAAAAAACGGAGGTCGAAAATTTTCGCGAATCCAATACTTTCTCTATATTACATATAGAAGAAAGTAAAAAAAAATTGCGATTTTTTTCTAAGTTTTTTTTTTGTTAAAAGTAAAAAAAAAATCGATAACTTTGTTTTAAATTATCACAGATTTATGATTCACCCATTCGTTTTAAAGCTATTGACGAGACCTTTCGAAAGATACCCATTTTGAAACTTTGCCCCCCCGGGTGGGTACTTCCCCCCCAGGTGGGGGGGAACCGATGCCCCCACATGCACAAAAATTTTTCCCAGTTAACTATTACTATTATCAACGAGACCTTTCGAAAGATACCCATCTTGAAAATTTACTTCCCCGGGGGGTACTTCCCCCCCAGGGGGGGAACCGATGCCCCCACATGCACAAAATTTTTTTCCTAGCTAACTACTACTATTATCAATAATTCATATTAATTTTACAATCACAAGTGTAAAATAACTGTCTTTATGCCAATTTATACGGAATTTTGTCCTATGCTGCCAATGCTAAAAATTTGCATAAAATGCGATCACAACGCCACCTATTGAGCGATTGATCCCAAAATCTAATCAGCACCAGTTTATGTCAGGATGCAACTAAATACCAAGTTTGGTTAAATTTCATTCATTGGTTCGTGAGATACAGCGTCCACAAAAAAATGATACAGACAGACAGACAGACAGACAGACAGAGAGACATTTTCTAAAAACTATTAATTCGTGTTCTCCACATCCCAAAACATGTAAATCCATCAAAAAGTGGACTTCGAAAATTTTCGCGAATCCAATACTTTCTCTATATTACATATAGAAGAAAGTAAAACTAGTATGTTGTGGCCACCACAAGACTTTCTTCTATATTTACCTATACATATTCAATCAGTAACAATATTTAAAAAAAAAAAAAAAAAAAAAAAGTACGATTTTTTTTTTTTTTTTTTTTTTTTTTTTTTTTTTGTTAAAAGTGAAAAAAATCGATAACTTTGTTTTAAATTATCACAGATTTATAGTTCAACCATTCGTTTTAAAGGTATTGACGAGACCTTTCGAAAGATACCCATCTTGAAAATTTATCCCCCCCATGCAGAAATTTTTTTTCCTAGTTACATACTACTATTATCAATAATTCATATTAATTTTACAATCACAAGTTTAAAACAACTCTAATTATGCACATTTATACGAATTTTTGTCCTATGCTGCCATGTTAAAAATTTAGATAAAATGCTATCACAGCGCCACCTGTTGAGCTATTGATCCCCAAACATAATCAGCACCAGTTTATGTCGCGGACCAACTAAATACCAAGTTTGGTTAAATTTCGTTAAAAAAAAAAAAAAAAAAAAAAAAATTGCGATATTTTTCTGTTTTTTTTTGTTAAAAGTAAAAAAAAATCGATAACTTTGGTTTAAATTATCACAGATTTATCGTTCAACCATTCGTTTTAAAGGTATTGACGAGATCTTTCGAAAGATACCCATCTTGAAATTTTGCTCCCCCGGGTGGGAACTTCCCCCCCCGATTTGGGGGCAACCGATGCCCCCACATGCACAAAAATTTTTTCCTAGTTAACTACTACTATTATCAACCTGATCTTTCGAAAGATACCCAATGTGAAAATTTACCCCCCCTGGGGGGGTATTTATCCCCTAGGGGGGGGAAGCGATGCCCCCCCATGCAGAAAATTTTTTTCCTAGTTACATACTACTATTATCAATAATTCATATTAATTTTACAATCACAAGTTTAAAACAACTCTAATTATGCACATTTATACGAATTTTTGTCCTATGCTGCCATGTTAAAAATTTAGATAAAATGCTATCACAGCGCCACCTGTTGAGCTATTGATCCCCAAACATAATCAGCACCAGTTTATGTCGGGGACCAACTAAATACCAAGTTTGGTTAAATTTCGTTAAAAAAAAAAAAAAAAAAAAAAATTGCGATATTTTTCTAAGTTTTTTTTTGTTAAAAGTAAAAAAAATCGATAACTTTGGTTTAAATTATCACAGATTTATCGTTCAACCATTCGTTTTAAAGGTATTGACGAGATCTTTCGAAAGATACCCATCTTGAAATTTTGCCCCCCCGGGTGGGAACTTCCCCCCCCGGTGGGGGGGCAACCGATGCCCCCACATGCACAAAAATTTTTTCCAAGTTAACTATTACTATTATCAACGAGACCTTTCGAAAGATACCCATCTTGAAAATTTACTTCCCCGGGGGGGGATTTTCCCCCCCAGGGGGGGAACCGATGCCCTCCCATGCACAAAATTTTTTTCCTAGCTAACTACTACTATTATCAATAATTCCTATTAATTTTACAATCACAAGTGTAAAATAACTCTCTTTATGCCCATTTATACGGAATTTTGTCCTATGCTGCCATGTTAAAAATTTGCATAAAATGCGATTACAACGCCACCTATTGAGCGAGTGATCCCAAAATCTAATCAGCACCAGTTTATGTCAGGGTGCAACTAAATACCAAGTTTGGTTAAGTTTCATTCATTGGTTCGTGAGATACAGCGTCCACAAAAAAATGATACAGACAGACAGACAGACAGACAGACAGACAGACAGACAGACAGACATTTTTTAAAAACTATTAATTCGTGTTCTCCATATCCCAAAACATGTAAATCCATCAAAAAGTGGACTTCGAAAATTTTCGCGAATCCAATACTTTCTCTATATTACATATAGAAGAAAGTAAAAAAATCGATAACTTTGGTTTAAATTATCACAGATTTATCGTTCAACCATTCGTTTTAAAGGTATTGACGAGATCTTTCGAAAGATACCCATCTTGAAATTTTGCCCCCCCGGGTGGGAACTTCCCCCCCCGGTGGGGGGGCAACTGATGCCCCCACATGCACAAAAATTTTTTCCAAGTTAACTATTACTATTATCAACGAGACCTTTCGAAAGATACCCATCTTGAAAATTTACTTCCCCGGGGGGGATTTTCCCCCCCAGGGGGGGAACCGATGCCCCCCCATGCACAAAATTTTTTTCCTAGCTAACTACTACTATTATCAATAATTCCTATTAATTTTACAATCACAAGTGTAAAATAACTCTCTTTATGCCCATTTATACGGAATTTTGTCCTATGCTGCCATGTTAAAAATTTGCATAAAATGCGATTACAACGCCACCTATTGAGCGAGTGATCCCAAAATCTAATCAGCACCAGTTTATGTCAGGGTGCAACTAAATACCAAGTTTGGTTAAGTTTCATTCATTGGTTCGTGAGATACAGCGTCCACAAAAAAATGATACAGACAGACAGACAGACAGACAGACATTTTTTAAAAACTATTAATTCGTGTTCTCCATATCCCAAAACATGTAAATCCATCAAAAAGTGGACTTCGAAAATTTTCGCGAATCCAATACTTTCTCTATATTACATATAGAAGAAAGTAAAAAGGTAGAACCGTTTTTTGAAATACTCATTTTCTGATTTAAAAAAAAACTAGTATGTTGTGGCCACCACAAGACTTTCTTCTATATTTACCTATACATATTCAATCAGTAACAATATTTAAAAAAAAAAAAAAAAAAAAAAAAAAAAAAAAAAATGCAATTTTAAAAAAGATCCGTCAATTTAACAATTGGGAATTTTCTAAATGGGGAAACAGAATTTAAAAATATGTATTAGTTAATAAGTTATCTGTAAAGAAAATTTCCCCATAGAATAACATTGGCTCGTGCTTCCGGCGACGGTAAGTGAAGAGGGCCGTTAAGTTTAGTATAATACATATATATACATATTTGATTTTTCTTTGTTTATTGCCTTTTTGCGATACGTATGTAATAATTTGTGTACACATATATTTAATCATGGGAATATGTAGTATGTTTGTAATTATATCAAACAAATTTCTTTTTGTAATGATAAAAGATTTTGAAAGATTTTCTCAAGTCGACACAACTCGTTGAAAACTTAACGGCCCTCTTCACTTACCGTCGCTAGAAGCCCTAGCCAATGTTATTCTATGGGGAAATTTCTTTACAAATAACCAATAAACTAATACATATTTTTAAATTCTGTTTTCACATTCAGAAAATTCCAAACAGTTAAATTGACGGACCTTTTTTTAAAATATATTTTTTTAGTTTTTAATATTTTATTTTGAAATTGCAGAATGAAAAAATTTCACATACTGAAAGTTCGTATTTTGCAGCTTCAAAATAAAATATAAAAAAGTAAAAATAAAAAAATAAATAAATAAAAATGGTCCGTCAATTTAACAGCTGGGAATTTTTTGTATGTGAAAATAGAATTTAAAAATATGCATTAGTTAATAAGTTATTTGTAAAGAAAGATTTCCCATAGAATAACATTAGCTTCAGCTTCCGGCGGCGGTGAGTGAAGAGGGCCCTTAACCTAACCAGCAGGAAAAAAAAAAAAAAAAAATCAGTTAACCTAATTAGAACCCGGCCCACAAGAAAAAATTTCAGTCAACCTGACCCATAAGAAAAATAAATCAATAACCTGAACCGAACCGAACCTCGCATGTAAGAGAAAAATATAGTTAACCAGACCCAAACTCGATTGCAGGTGAGGCTCGGGTAAAATTGGTTCACCGGATCTGATGCTGGATTCTAACTTCACTTTAATCACAAAGATAAAATACAAGTTTAATTGAAAGTTAATTGAAATTCAGAAATTTAAAAGCATTTTATTAATGTTTTATTATTTTTTATAATATAAAAATTATTAACTCAGACGTAAAGGACATAAATCAAGTAGGTTTTCACATATAATTTTTTTAAAATTGTGAAATAAATTTTTTTTACAAAAAGTAGTTGCTTAGGTTTTTTTTTTTTTTTTTTTTTTTTGTTTTTACTGTTACATGCATTTATATGCATATGTGTGTATATTATATATCCACACACATTTAAATACTATAGTTAGATATGTCTAAGGATATCTATTCAAGATAAAAGACTGAAGTATAAAAGAACTCGAAAAGAATGAGTAATTTTAAATGAATGTCATGGGAGGGAGGTCATTATAGCACTTAAATATTTCAGGATTACCATTTGATTATATGTTTAAAACTTTATTTTTTAAATACGAACATTATCAGAATCAGGGTTTTGAACGTAAGATATTGAACATGAAAAAATATTTCAAGAAAAAAGAATCGGAATGTAAATTTCATAAATTTTTGAATACGTTATTTTATGTTAGAAATTTCAAAATTTTCAATTTTTCCAAACACTTTCGGAAAAACTCCCTCCCCCTCCCCCCCCCCCCCCCCCCAAAAAAAAAAAACGATTTTTTTCCCGGACCATTCCCATCTCTAAACTATGTATATTTAAAAGTATTGATTAAATTCTAATACATACATTAAATATAAGAAATTATCACCTAGGCCAGAAAGAAATTCTGAAAATATGAGGTTTGTATGACATTCCAAGATTGAAAATATAGAAATATCATTTTGCGTTACTTCTGTAAGTTTAAATTAGAAGCACAGGTAAAATAATAATATAATATTTTGTTATTAATCGTGAAATAAAATTTAAAATAAGAGAAATACAAAAAATACCTTTCTCTGCTCTAAAATAAATTTCTGTAATTATTCTACACGTTAAAGGATATTTATTTAGGAAGTGCACAGTCATTTAGTTTTAAACTAAAATTAAAATTGTACTACAAAATGCCATAGACTACTAATCATCAATCATTATGCATCTGAATCGTACATAATACGGCTGTTGCTATTCTAGAAACATAAAAGTATAAAACATAGATGCTACAATATGTAGAAAATAAATCAGAAAATAAATTATCGCCTGCGAACAAATATTTTTTACACAATTATTATCTGCATGTTTTTTTTTTTTTTTCTTTTTCAAAAGAACGATATGACATATCCTAAATATTGAGCATTTTATTAGAAAAACCATCTGCAAGGAATAATTTCTGAATGCAGATGTTGCGTTAGAAATCGTCTGCCTTATAATACAAATATGTTGCTAACTTTTTAACTCCGTAAAAGCACGTACTTACATTGAAAGAAAAAAAAATCTTAATTTAATTTTAAATAAAAGGAAATACAGCAGGTCTTCTCTTATATAAAATTTAACAAATTAACAAATAAATGTAAAAGACAAAAATAATAATACAAATATTTACTGAAATATAATTTAATTGCGATGAGAGACATTGGAATAAATTAAATTTCACGCTACATAGGAAATTATCCGCAATTCAACAAATTTAACATAGTGAACTGTTAATACTACTACTAATATCGATAATTCATATTAATTTTACAATCATACGTTAAAAATCACTCTCATTATGTACATTTATGCGAAAATTTGTCCTATACTGCCATGTTAAAAATTTAGAAAAAATGGCATTATAGCGCCACCTGTCGAGCGATTGATCCCCAAACCTGATCAGCACCAGATTATGTCAGAGTCCAACTAAATACCAACTTTGTTCAAATATCATTCAGTGGTTCGCGAGATAGAGCGTCCACAAAATTTGTGACACACACACACGCAGACATTTTCTAAAAACAGTCAAATATTTTTCAAGACATTCCAAAACGTGTAAATCCATCGAAAACTGAAGTTCGAATATTTTCACGATTCCAATACATTCTCTACATATCGAAGAAAGCCGAAAAAGATGCCAAAAGTTCGACATGCTTCTTTTTCGTTAAAAATGTAAAAAATCGATAACTTAGTTTTAAATTATCACAGATCTATGGTTCAACTACTCGTTTTAAAAGAATTGACGTGATCTTCCGAAAGATATCCATATTAAAAATTTTACCAGCCGAGGGGTACATGCCCCCAGGGGGGCGGAGCGATGCTTCCACATGCACAAACATTTCCCCCTAGTTTACTACTACTATTATCAATAATTTATATTCATTTTAAAATCACACATTAAAAATAACTCTCATTTTGTACATTTATACGAAATTTTGTCCTATACTGCCATGTTAAAAATTTAGAAAAAATTGCATCACAATGCCACCTGTTGATCGAATGATCCCCAAATTTAATCAGTATCAGTTTATGTCAGAGTCCCACTAATTACCAAGTTTGGTTAAATTTCGTTCATTGGTTCGTGAGATACAGCGTCCACAAAATTTGTGATGCACACACAGACAGACATTTTCTAAAAAACAGTCGAATCGTGTTCAGAACATCCCAAAACGTGTATATCCTTCGATAACTGAAATTTTTACGAATCCAATACTTTCTCTATTTATACATATAGAAGAAAGCAAAAATGAATGCATTAATGATATATTTTTGCTATGACAATTTATATTTAAAAACTAGTATGCTGTGGCTACCACATGACTTTCTTCTATATTTTCCTATACAAATTCACTCCGGAAAAATAATTTATTTAAATCATTATTTAAAAAAAAAATATCCATTTTATTCTCAATATTAAAAAAACTAGCATGTTGTGGCCACCACATGACTTTCTTCTATGTTTTCCTATACAAATTCACTCAGGAAAAATAATTTATTAAAATTATTATTTAAAAAAATTATCTTCCATGATAATGCAGACGATTTCCATATTAGAGAAGTAGTATAACACTAAATATCCAAAAAAATCATTTTTTTTTTTTTAATATTATATATATATATATATTTGTTAAAAATGAAAAAAATCGATAACTTTATTTTAAATTATCGCAGATCGATGGTTTAATCATTCGTTTTAAAGGTATTGGCTAGCTCTTTTGAAAGATACCCATCATGAAAATTTACTCCCCTCGAGAGGGGACTTCCCCCCAGGGGAGGGGGGGGTGGTGAAGCTCCTACACATACAAAGATTTTTTCACAGTTAACTATCTCAATTATAAATAATTCTTGTAATTTTCATAATGATTACTGAAAAATAATTCTCTTTATGCACATTTATACAAAATTTTGTCCTATATCAACATGTTAAAAATTTAGAAAAAGCGGAATGGCAACGCAACCTGTAAGACAATTTTTACCAAAAATTGATAGACACTAATTTATGTCAAGGTGCAACTACATACCAATTTGTATGAAATTCTGTGCAGTAGTTCCTGAGATACTGTTGCCACAAAATTTTGTCACACACACAGACAGACAGACATTTTCTAAAAATGGTCAAATCGTGTTCTACAGCTCTCAAAACGTGTAATCCATCAAAAACCCGAGGCCGAAAATTTTTACGAATCCAACACTTCTATTGAGAATATAAAAGAAAGTAAAAAAAAAAGAAAAATACGATTTTTTTTTCTAAGTTTCTTTTCGTTAAAAGTAAAAAAAAAATCAATAATTTTGTTTTAAATTACCACATATTTATAGTTCAACCATTCGTTTTAAATGTATTGACGAGACCTTTCGAAAGATACCCATCTTGAAAACTTACTCCCCCGGGGAGGGGGGGGGGGTACTTCCCCACCAGGGGGGAAGCGATGCCCCCACATGTATAATTTTTTTTCCCTAGTTAACTACTACTATTATCAATAGTTCATATTAATTTTACAATCACAAGTTAAAAACTAGTATGTTGTGGCCCCCACAAAACTTTCTTCTATATTTTCGTATACAAATTCACTCAGTAACAATATTAAAAAAAAAAAAAAAAAACGATTTTTTTTCTAAGTTTATTTTTGTTAAAAGTAAAAAAATCGATAACTTTGTTTTAAAGTATCACAGATTTATATTTCAACATTTCGTTTTAAAGGTATTGACGAGACATTTCAAAAGATACACAACTTGAAAATTTACCCCCGTTGGGGAAGCGATGCCCCCACATGCACAATTTTTTTCCCTAGTTAACTACTACTATTATCAATAATTCATATTAATTTTACAATCACAAGTTTAAAATAACGCTCATTATCTTAATTTATACGAAATTTTGTTCTATACTGCCATGTTAAAAGTTTACAAAAAATGCGATCACAGCGCCACCTGCAGAGTGATTGATCACAAATATAATCAGCACAATTCTATGTCAGGGTTCTACTATATACCAAGTTTGGTTAAATTTCATTCATTGGTTCGTGAGCTACAGTGTACACAAAAGTCATGATACACACAGAGAGATAGACAGACAGACAGACAGACATTTTGTAAAAACTATCAATTCGTGTTCAGGATCTCCCAAAACGTGTAGATCTTTCAAAAAACGGACGTCGAAAATTTTCGCGAATCTAATACTTTCTCTATATTACATATAGAATAACTCTCATTATTTACATTTATACGAAATTTTGTCCTATACTGCCATGTTAAAAATTTAGAAAAAAAAAAAACGATTACAGCGCCACCTGTGAGCGAATGATCCCCAAATCTAATCATCACCAGTTTTTTGTCAGGGGCCAACTAAATACTAAGTTTGGTTAAATTTCATTCGCTGGTTCGTGAGATACAGTGTCCACAAAAATCGTGATACACTCTGACGCACAGACAGACAGACACTTTCTAAAAACTATCAATTCGTGTTCAGGACATCCCAAAACGTGTAAATCTGTCGAAAAACGGAGGTCGGAAGTTTTCACGAATCTAGTACTTTCTCTATAGTACATATAGAAAAAAGTAAAAAAAAAAAAAAAAAAAAAGACGACTTTTATAATCGCTAATGCTTTGTTGACTCGTCTCTGATCACCTTGTCATAGAGCCACATTAAGTAAAGGTAAGGAAAAAAATAACTGTAAGCTGTTTGGGGGGGGGGCGGACAGTTCAGTTTGCGGAAACAAGAACAGTTTAGGACAGAATTGCACAAGAGGAGCAGTTGTTAATCGTGTCCAGGACGATGTAGGGAAAGTTGCTCCATGTGACCACCTTCACTCACCTGCTAAATTTCAAGTCGATGGACCGTGTGTTCAACAGCAGATCGTAACTGAACAGTTGTGATACAAATCTCGATATTTTTTCCCCCCTAGACCTGCCAGCTTTTCCCGGTTATGCATTTTATTGCTCTTAATTCTTGGTCTGGATTGTTAATATTGTATCTGCATTCCGTTTTGGTCGTTTATTGTTTTAAGTTTAATGTGTTTCCGAGAAAAGCGCCCTCTGTTGGACATTTTGGAACTTTTTTTTTTTAAATTCCGCGAGCGCATCTCGTGTATAGTCTATATACCTAATTTCGTTGCATTCCATTCACCCGTTTGCGCTGTAGGATGCTGTTAATAGGGGAAGTTTAATTATAACTACCCTGTACATTTAATTTTGATATATGAATGCGGGTTCAGATTTTTTGTTACTATTGAACACTTCAATTTATTATATTGTTTCTAATAATTTCTTATATTTTAAAACTGAATGTTCATTTAAAATTAAACTTGGAATTTGTTAGATATTTAAAAACTGGTCGGCCTTAGCCCGCCTATCCGTCGATATTTCTAAATGAACCCGTTTCCAAATTTACTGGTTGCATATTACCCGGCAAGTCACATTCGCCAAATCAACAGTTGTCAAATGTGATAAATAGTAAATATATATATATTTTTCCTTCACAAGAAACACAACTTGAAACACAGTCACTCACTTATTATACAGGGTGAATCTAAAGTCTGGCTTATTTTCAAATACAATATAAACTAAGTCAGAGTATGGTTTGTACTACAAATGCTTCTGATAGTTAAAATTTTGGTTTAAGCAATTTCCAGTTAAAACAGCCATTTTTTTTTCTTATCTTGGTAAAAAACATCTCACCAATGATTCGTTAACATTTACGTATTTTGCCATCTCGTGCGTAGAAGCTTTTTTTTTTTGCTCTTCATTCTAAAATTGTTACTTTTCGTGGTATCGTTAGTTGCCTTATACCAGGGTTGTTATTTCGTCCACTTTTTTATCAAAAGTCTGGGACGCTGGAAAAAAATTGGAAAAAATCCTGGACAAACCTGGAAAAAAACCACACGAAACTGGACAAAATAAAATCCACTGAACTGTACATGTTCAGTACATAAAATTATTCTGTTAAAACAGTAAATTGCAATTTTAACTTTAAATTAGCAAATTTAGCAATAGAAATATTTTATTAAAAATTAAAAATTTGATTTATGAAAAGTGTAATTTAATTTTAATCACGATTAAAAAAAAAAAAAAGAAAAAAGAAAAAAAAAAAGAAAAAAAAAAAAAATTAAGAAAATGCTAATTACATTAGTTTACAGTTTGTAGATGTAACAAAGTAATCTGTTGTGGTGGTATACTATAATATTATTCTTATTATAATATTATTATTATTAGTAAATTTTGCACATTACTATTGCTGTTATACGTTTACACATATTTATACGTATTTATGCAATTTGGTGCTTCGGAACAGAGAAGATTTATTTATCCGATCATCTTGTTTCACTCTAGGCACTTCAATTTAATTGCGCATACACACACACACACATACATTATCCATTTATTTTTTCTTTCAACATGTTTTATTTATTTACAAAATTATGGTTATAATCAATAATATTTATGCCTCACAAACATCAAATTTATTTTAATACATGTATAAACACTGCATGTACTTCTTCTTCTAAACTTTTATGTGATTATTTGATTTACTCATGTTATTTTACATTTCAACAAACACATCAATTTAACACAGCTATTTCTCAATATTTTTCACATGCTTACAAAATGAATGGTTTATGTATTTGCAAATTTTACATTTTATGGTATATATAGATTTGGTATTTATGAATATAATCATTATTTTTGTACTTCATGGTATATTACCAATTAACCAAAAATTTCACACACACATTTGTCGATATAACACTTATACAATTTTTTTTAAGTATCCATCTTTCAATAATTTACAGTAATGATCACCACAGATCATAGTTTCACACTTATCTTTTTTTTTTTTTTTTCAGTAAAAAGGACTATTGTGTAAAAAAAAAAAAAAAAAGAAAAACTATTTAATTTTTTATGATTTAAGAAGTTTTTCTGTGTAATTGTTTTATGTTTTAGTATTTATAGATTAGATTTGGCAAGGAGGTTTCTCATTTTTTACAAATTTTATAAACACTTTTACACAATTATTTCACGTTAACACATTATACACAACATAAAAAAAAAGATATTTACCTTACAATTATTTTAGGTAAATGATTAGTTATTCATATGTATGATTTATTTGCCTTGTCCAGTAACTGTAAAAAATATTTATTTCGAACATTTACGCATGAGATATTTTTTTTTTTTTTTCTTATCGAATTACAGTTTACGCTACACACATTTTCATATTATTTTCACTTTTTATAAACTTGTTTGCCCAATTTTTGTCAAAGAACCGTTATAACTATAAAAGGTATATATTATATATTTAAATCTTTGGCACTAAAATTTGGACATTACATGACAGTTTTTCCTCTTATTTTGTTAATTAAAAATAAATATGTTATGGCAATTATAACACACTTACACATTCACATTTCATACATAATAATTAATTTATTTCAAAAAATGATAACCAGGTGTAAACACTTTTTAATGAAAATTTTGGACACATAGTATGATCGCAATTTTTAACAAATCAAAAGCTTTCATAATCATTACAGATTCACACTTTTTTTTAAATTATCCATAACATATTTTTTTCTCAATTCTTTTGCTAAAAGATTTTTCTGTGCAATAGTTCTTTTGTGATATTTATAGGTGTCAATCAGGCTTCCTTTTCACACATTTACACACATATTTTCATGTTTACACATTTTTTACACTTAACATAAAATTTACTTAAGCTTTGTTGGTAAATTGTTGATCAATCATTTTGAATGATTGATTTGCCTTAACTTCAAACTGTAAAAAATATTCATGCTATGCGCAGATGATTACTTTTTCAATCTGATTACAATTACAGCATAACCATTCGCATTTTAAATATTTGTAAATTATATGATTATTAAAAGTATACTTAATACTTTTATACATGATAAAAAAAAAAAAATCATTTATTATAAGTATAAAAAAGAAAAATGTAATAATAAAAATAATTTGACATTATGCTACACAGATTTAACATGCACATTGTTTTTACCTCATGCATTATTTTATGTCACTTTATTAAATCATCATTATCATATTTTATCAATTATTCATTTTCTATCACCTATGTAAACACCGACAATTATTTGAGTAGAAATTATCATACTATAGCCATACGTAGTTATTATTAACATAATTATTTACTAATGCTTATATGTTATTGTTATATATATTATGTACTCTTATACCATGCTTTGCAAATGTATGCGAAAAGGCTATATAACAAAATGATATATATATATATATAATGAACTCATATTTAAGCATATTTAAGTCAAATAAGCTGACATCGGACCTGATTGTATTGGACCCAATATTTAATAAATGCATATGCGTATTTTAATAAAAAATAAAAAATATATATATACAGGTCATTTAAATTTACCAAATATGGGTAAATATGACACGAACATATTATGTATGTCCAGATATTTTGAATAATAATATGCTACATCTGTTTTTTATTATGCAAAAGATTATGCATAATTCGATGTGGATCCTTTATAATTATTTTATGTCGTGACTATATTGTTTATTTCTTATATTTTTATATAGGATGTGGCCTCGTGATATTTTTACATTTTTAGAAAAAATTACAAAAACTTCGCTACACGCAGAAATGAATTTAACCTTTGTTTCACTTAAAAAAAAAAAAAAAAAAAAAAAAAGAATAAAAAAATGTTTATAATAATATATATAGAAATACCCATATTCAATGTCAAATTTAAATACATAATATTTAATATCACTTTTTTTTTTTAATGAAATAATATGCTAAATTCAGTAATTTTTTTTCATAAAAGAAAGAAATTCGTAATATCTATACCATATTGTGTTACAGATATAGTATATGAACCCCTTGACGACACTTAAGTTTTTGTCACTATTTGGCGATGGATCTTTTGGTAGAATTGCTTGTTTAAAAAAAAAAAAAAAATGAATCTTTTAATTAAATTAGAATGAACTTTAAAAAAATTGGAACCTATTTTTTTATTGAATTTTTTTAGTTAATTTATGGCAATATATAATACGCTCTGTATATGTTATTGTACTGCTAGATAATAATTTTAGACATTCGAAAAAGAGAAAAAGTTTATTATTATTATTATTTTATTTCTGAAAAACCTGCTGCAGCTTCAGTTAGTAATTCTTTTCGGTACTTTCCCATTTTGCCAAGAATGATATAACTGACGCCAATCATTAAGCTCCTTAGAAAGAGTAGTTGTTTCAAAACACTTCGAATAATAAGAAACAATTGAAGAGACACTTATTTTATTTGTTTTATAATTTTAAGAATTAAATTTTCTGAAGTTTTGCTTAAAGCTCGCTTTTAAAAATGTTGTTCCATAAAAAATGTATTTTGTCAAATCTTTAATAACGTATATAAATAAACTTTAAATAAATAAATAAAAAAAAAAACAGCAAATCCGCAGTAGAAACTATATATCATTAACCATAGACGTATTAAATTTTTTGGATAGTGTTTGTTTAGATACTGATTATTATTAATTTTTTTTCTTAAAAAAAAAAAATCAAAAGTATTCTTAAAATTTAAAACCGATTTTTTAAGTTATGTAAAATTTTTAATAAATGAAAAACTGTGCAAGATTGCCAATAAAAAGTGTTATATATACATAATTTTAAAACTTTGACACAATGAATAAATTTACTTATGAATTTAGTAAACAAATAACAACACTTCACAAATTAAAAAATAAATAAATAAACACCAATTTAATAAATTAATTATAATTGAACATTCGAAAAACACTTACCTCTATCGGATGTGGTGAAATTTTCGATTAAATCAATAAATTATATTACAAAAATCTTTAAAAATTTTTAGGCCAGAATTTGAAAAATTATAATTTTCTATATATTAAAGGAAATGTCCACAAATATATTCTGTTTAAAGTTCCAAATAATACGATGATAAATTATGTTGATAAAATTCATTGTTCTGTCAAAAGCACAAATTATTTGTATTGGAATCTGAGCTCGTATATTTTCTCTATAAACATTTAAACATTAACACTTCATATGAAGTATTATATTTCGATAAAATTTATAATTCGAATTTAACAAAATTGTTAAAGTCAATATCTGCGTATCAGCAAATTCTCAATATAGCAAGGAAAGTTGTCACGGTTAAAAATAAAAGGGGAAAAATCGTTTGCTTTGCAATTTTACAATTCCATTATTATCATTGGTTTATGTGATATCCTCTGCAAGTTTTCATAAGAATATTTTCCTACAACTCAACTTCGTTGTTTATCTTATATCTGATTAGCAGTAGCAAAGAAACAACTTATTAACACCTGCATTTCTATTTGAAGTCATTTTTTATTTAATATAGAACGGATTATTCCATTTCAGAAAAAGCTAAATTATTATTATTATTATTTTTTTTTTTTTATAACCACATAAAAGTTTCATACTTATCGTATGGAAACTTTTTTTTTTTTTTTTTTTTTTTTTTTTTAACATTTGTGGTTACTCTCTAATAATTAGAGAATTAAAAAATAAAAATAAAAATAAATAAATAAAATTAGAAATTTCCGCAAAAACAGTGAAACAGCTTGGACATTTTGGCTAAATTTGAAATTTGACAGTGAAGTAGCTCGGGCGTTTCTCACCAGAATGTTTATTTATGCATTTTTCGATACCCATATCAACTCATCGCCGAACTGACAACAAAAATATAAATAATTATAATTTTTTTTTTTTTTTTTTTTTTTTTTAAGAAAAAAGCTTTAGTATAGGACTCCTTTTGGCAAAATTTGAAATTTGTCATTGAAGTAACTCGGACGTTTCTCGCAAAGGTCTTTACTATCGCAATTGTGATATCCGCATTTTAATTTATTAAAAACAATTTACAACAAAAAAATTACTACATCAATGGCATCCTTACATTACCAACTCAAATTAAAATTTAATTATCTTGTTTCTTTATATCTATCTATCTATCTATCTATCTATCTATCTATCTATATATATATATATATATATATATATATATATATATACACACATATATATATATATATATATATATATATATTTCATTTGTAACGAGCACTTTTCTTATTTCCTGACTAAAAAAATAATAATAATAGTTTTCAGTTAAAGTTAAAAAAAAAAAAAATAATAATAATAAAAAAAAAAAAAAAAAAATCCTACGGTAGATGTTACTTCTATAAAATTAAAAAATTCAAACTTTATAACAAAATGCAAACAACATCGTTGCTTTCTTTATTCTATTCTATTTCTTAAAACAATTTTTATAGATGCCACACGCACCACATAAACTTTAAATTTTATATCTACTTTTTATTATAGCACGCGATCATGTTTCATATAAAAAATAAATCATTACATTCATTTTTTTTACTTATTTTTGTTTCATTTTGCAAGCGCACTTTTTAATTTCCTAATTAAAAAAAAAAAAAAAAAAAAAAAAACTTTTTCGATGATGTTTGTTTCGATACTGATTATTATTAATTTTCTTTTCATTTTCTTTCCAAAGAAAAAAACAATTATTTTGATGAAATTCTGACAAAAGCAGAATTTAGTTTAGGACGAAGGACTATTAGTTTTTTTTTTTTTTTTTTTTTCAGATTATAACATTACTTTCAAGTTATTCAATTATATTTTCGATAAATTTTAGATTTCGATAAATGTCCAACTATCGAAAAATGAATTTCGATAAATGTCCATTCCAACTATCGAAAAATTACACTGCAAAAATACCTGATTGAAACTAATAGTCCTTAGTCTTAAAAACGTTTTCGATAGTGTTTGTTTCGATACTCATTATTATTAATTTGCTTTTCTTTTTCTTTCAAAAAAAAAAAAAAAAAAAAAAAAAAAGATGATTTTGATGAAATTCTGGTATAAGCAGAAGTTAGTTTAGTCCAGAGAACCATTAGTGTTTTGATTATTATTATTATTATTATTATTATTATTATTATTTTTTTTTTTTATTGTAACATGACTTTCAAATTATTTAATTATACTTTCGATAAATTTTAGATTTCGATAAATGTCCAACTATCGAAAACTGGTATCGTAAAAATTCGCAGAATAGTCTTTAGCCCTAAAAAAAAAAAAAAAAAAAAAAAAGCACTTGGCGAAAAACGTCCAAGCAACTTTGGTGCTAAATTTCGCTATACTAATGCTGTTCCATTTCTTCAGCATGATTTTTATGGAAAATATTTTAATATTTGTTTACTTGATGGGAGAAAGAAAAGGAAATAAAATTTTTCATTTCGTCTAACTATACAAAAAATGTTTTTTTTTTTTTTTCAAGAGAGAAGAATTTAAATGAAAATAAAAAGAATTTTTACACATTTAATTTTTTTTTCTGAAAAATATTTATATCGTTAAGGACGAAAAATTAAATGAACACTTTATTATTATTCATTTATTTTATTTTCGGCAACTACTTTTCCCTTTAAAATAATTTTAAAGTTACAATGGTGTTCTTATTTAGAATCTTTTGAACGAATTATTTGATTGAACTTAAAAAAAAAAAAAAAAAAAAATGGTAATAATAAAAAATTTTTGGAAAACGAGTACTAATTTTATTTAATGGTTGTGTATTTTCAGAATGTGAAAACGAAATTTAAAAATAACAATTACGTAATGCTTCATTCTATAAACAGTTTTACTCATAGAGGTTCTCATCACAAAAATATTTGATAAAGAAAAATTCTTTTAGCAATATTTTCGAATGACAGAATATCAGCTTATTTGGGGAGGGGGGCGGGGGAAGCAATTGCCCTTTCTTGCATAGTACACCTATGCATCGAGGAGTTAAAAAGTGTCAATTATATGTTCAAAATGAGTCCGAGTAAATAACTATTAAATGATAGAATAATACTTAATGATGAAAGAAGGGGAAATTATCAATTTATCCATCAGGGACTATTTCCTCTTAACGGCCCTCTTCACTTACCGTCGCTGGAAGCCTGAGCCAATGTTATTCTATGGGGAAATTTTCTTTAAAAATAACTTATTCATAGTTCGTACAGTCCTTGAATTTTTTTTATTTTCTGCACCACTATTATTTTACAGCAATTTGGGATATTAAAAAGTCCTTAAAGCTTAAAATGAAATATGTCGTATAAAAATACTGGTGGGAGAGTCCTTGAAAAAAGGCGTGGCCGTACGAACCATGTTATTAACTAATACATATTTTTAAATTCTGCTTTCACATTCAGAAAATTCCCAACTGTTAAATTGACGGACCTTTTTTAAAAGTGTATTTTTTTTTTTTTTTTTTTTTTTTTAATATTTTATTTTGAAATTGCAAAATGAAAAAAATTCACATAGTGAAAATTCGTATTTTGCAGCTTCAATATAAAATATAAAAAATTAAAAAAGTAATTTTTTTAAAAAAGGTCCGTCAGTTTAACAGTTGTGAATTTTCGGAATGGGAAAACAGAATTTAAAAATATGTATTAGTTAATAAGTTATTTGTAAAGAAATATTTCCCATAGAATAACATTAGCTTCGGTTTCCGGCGGCGGTGAGTGAAACGGGCCCTTAACCTGTTATCTAATATTGTGTTATTTATGATACATAAATTTAAGTTTAAATTTTCTTTTAGGCTATATAAAAAGTTTTAGAACATAGTGCTTTTCGACATACAACAGATTTGGACATACAATGAAACTTACCTATCTCAGGTCATTATTAAATACAAAAATAAACTATAAACGTTTTAAAATTAAATAAGAAAAAATAAAAGTTATATGTTATAAACATAAAGTAAAAAAGCAAAGTAAATAACAATGATTTTCTTAATAATAAAAAGTCAAATTTTCCATGGATAATATTAAGAACTAACGTCATAGCTATAAAAACGTATTAAAATAGAGAAATTATTTTTTTACTAGCAAACCCGTGAGAAATTTTCGCACTTTATTTCTTTTCTTATTTACCTTTAAAATTTGAAATTCAAAAATATTATACCAATTTCCCCACCTAACTAAAATTTTAATTTACCAGAAGCCAAATTATTATTAGAACCAAATTAGTATGTACAATATTGAAACCAAACTCATTCAAAGAAAGGTTTCAAAATAAAATTCATGTTTCACGACCCAGTTTCCATACTTCCGCAGACAGTACAGTTTTAATATAGGACTCCCACGACGCCATTTAAATTTTTGTCGCCATGCTGGCGATAACTTTTTATTAATTCTGGTATAATTTTTTGTTAAAAAGAAATACTAATTCCTATTTAAATTATATTTTTTTATGATTGTATTTTTTAGTCAATTTATTATAAAATAATTCATATTCTGCAGTATATATTTAAAGTATTGTTAGGTTTAAAATGACTCTTGCAAAAATTCTGAAAAAAAACAACTTTTAAAAACACATTTTTTCGCAAAATAATGACATCAGACAAATGTCTTTATTTTCCAATTCCTACTATTAGTTCACACTCTCCCTATATATATCTTGTACAAATCGATTTTTAGCTAACTTCCCGACTAGCTAGAAATTGGAAACTTTCAGGATTGCTCAGAACACGGTGACAACACGATACTTCGAAGTCCGATTTTCGAAATTTTGATTAGTTTAAATTCTTATAATTAATTGCAATAGGAAAATAATAACATCCTAATAGCGTTAATATAGCCATTAAAATATTAACTATAATTTAATTATTGCAAAAAAAAAAAAAAAAAAACGAGACATTTTCTTTCGACATAAAAATACATACATGTAATTAAACGTGAATATTAAAAATCTATAAAAAGTTAAATTATGCATTTCACAAAAATTGAGATCAATTTAAAAATTTTATGAACATTGATAAGAGCTCTATGATTCATCAAAAAGTTTAAAACATGGTATATAAAAAGTTCTTTTTATCTTATAATTATTTTTCTTTCATTTTACACGCGCGTTTCTTATTTCCTAATTCTAAATTATAAAAAAAAAAAAAAAAAAAAAAAAAAAGAAAACTTTTTCGATAGTGTTTGTAAGTAGGAATTGACTTTAAAAATTTTTCTTTTATATTACTTGTTTCTTATTAGTTCATTGAGCTGAGTCCGCGTGCTTAAATATTTTTCTTTTTTAAATATTTTTTATCCTCGCGTATTTTATTAATTACACCACTATCGTATCGTTTCGACAAAAAATAATTGTAACTGGTCCACGTTAGAGAAATATTATATAGATTCTTGGTTTGGAGGAATGAATAAAATAATGAAAGAAGGGTGATTTAACAGATATATATATGTATAAGTAGCATCGCTTGCACTCGCATAACAATTCCCTATAGTTTCAGCATAAGAAATTATTCCTACAGTAGGTATTACTTCTATAAAATTCAAACTATATAACAAAATGCAACTAACATCGTTGCTTTCTTTATTCTATTCTATTTCTTGAAACAATTTTTATAGATGCCACACTCACCACATAAACTTTAAATTTTACATCTACTTTTTAAGATAGCACGCGATCATGTTTTATATAACTAGGGGGCTCTGCCCCCTGCTCGCTCCGCTCACCAACCCCCGAGGAAGGCTTTCCCTCACCCCGACTTGCTTCGCTCATTAAACCCTGCTGGATTTTACCCGACTATTCGCAACTTTGCCTTTCATTGAATTGGAATATTAATAATACATAACACAAGAGAAAAGTTGAACAATATTATAGAAATCCACCATATATGGTATCACATTGAAATACACAATATTTAATATTGTTACGAAATTGTAAATAAATTACTGAATTTTTGTACGTTTGGCCTTTCATTCTCAGACAACTCACGAACCCCCAAGTACGCAACATTTCTGGTGTCAGAAGCGGGGATTTGTCTGTGAATGGTGATAACGAGAGCTATGGAACAAGAAATGAAGAAATTTCTAGAAGGACTCACTGCTCAGATGAATGAGTTAAGATCTGGATTGATCGAAGAAATGAAAGAAGGACAAAGAGAAATGAAAGAAGGACAGAGAGAGTTGAAAGACGGGTTGACTGAAGAAATCAAATCTAATCAAGACGAGATGAAGAGAGAACTTTCGACAGTAAAGGAAGTGATTGAAACTAAATTATCGGATATGGGAAGCAGAATAGATGGAATAGAAGAGAAAGTTATAAAGATAGAAGAAAATTTTGAAGAGAAAGTTATAAAGATAGAAGAAAATTTTCGGGAGAAAGTTTTGAAAATAGAAGAGAGTTTTGAAGAGAAAGCTATGAAGATAGAAGAAAATGTTATGAAGGTTGAAGAGAGTGTTACGAGGATAGAACGGAGTTTCGAGGAGAAAGTTAAAGAAAATTTTAACCAGGAACTGAAAGGAAGGTTTTCAGAGATAGAAGGTAAACTGAAGAGAATAGAAGAAGATTTGGAGGAAAAAATGGAAGAAAAGTTAGAATCCATGCCCCAGGAAACGGAAAAGAAAGATAAAAGAAGCCAGAATCAGGAATCTATTAAGCTATCTACCTACGACGGCAGTTCCTCCTGGCATGTATATAAGACGCAGTTTTCCATTGTGGCCGAAGCTAACGGCTGGGACTATGTTGCAAAGACGGCTCATCTGGTAGGGTCGTTGCGGGGCGACGCCGCAGAGATTTTGGAGACCCTTTCGAAGGAACAGCGACATGACTTAGAAGCTTTAACCAGAGCACTAGAGCTACGTTTTGGAGCGAAATGGTCCAAAGAATATAGTCGACTCCAGCTAAGGTCCCGTCGTCAGAGACCAGGGGAAAGCTTACAAGAACTGGCATCAAACATCCAGAGGCTTTCACATTTGGCTTTCCCAGACTGTCATCCTGAGACACGCAATGATCTGGCCCTAGAATACTTCATTGATGCTGTCGCAGATCCAGATATCCAAAAAGCCCTCAGACTCTCCGGCGTGAAGGATGTGGAGTCGGCCTTGGTGTATGCCCTGAAGCTCGAGACTGCCCAACAAGCCTCCTGTAAACATCGCCAGAACAGCACTGCACACAAAGTGAACGGCTCTCAAGATGATCTTAAAGAGATTCAGGAAATGATTGGAGAAATTAGTAGAAGACTACGCATTCTTGAGAGGAAGATAGAAGGGAAGACTCCAACAACTAAATGCTGGGGCTGTGGAAAAGACGGGCATATCAAACGAAGCTGCCCAGTAAGAACACCTAGAGAAGCAACCAAGAATGTCTCTGAAGTATGCCACCCAGGAGGAGCTCTTCAGGAAAATTCAGATGCATTCTTGCGGAAGCCTCCAACTGAAGATCATAAATACATCCCTAAAGCCGAGGATAAGCACCAAATAATAAAGCCAGTTGTTCGCCAAGTTACTGTCGCAACACCATCAGAACAAGATCCCGACCCATGGAGTGACGAAGAATTTAGAAAAGCCCAGTTGGAAGATCCTGACATAAAGCCAATATTACAGCTGAAGGAGACGACCAGCAACAGACCTATCTGGCAGGGCATTTCCAGATTTAGTCCCATTACGAAAAGTTATTGGGCACTTTGGGACTCTCTTCATATCAGAAACGGCGTATTATACAGAAAGTGGGAATCTGATGATGGGAAAAGCTTCAGATGGCAGATTTTATTACCAAGATAAAAAATTCCAGCTGTTTTAGAACAACTGCATAGTAGCTCTACCGGAGGCCATTTTGGGGTAATGAAGTCTCTGCAGAAAGTTCGGGAACGCTTCTACTGGTGCAAGGCAAAGGAGGATGTGGAGAAATGGTGTAAATCCTGTGATGCTTGTGCGGCACGTAAAGGCCCGCAGAAACGAAGTCGAGGAAGACTGCAACGGTATAACGTGGGAGCACCATTTGAACGGATTGCACTCGACATCTTGGGTCCTTTGCCACGGACCTCCAGTGGAAATAAATACATCCTCGTCGTGATGGACTATTTCACCAAGTGGCCTGAGGCATATCCCATTCCCAATCAAGAGGCATGCACGGTCGCAGAGGTCCTAGTGCAGCAATGGGTGTCAAGGTACGGCACGCCCCTACAACTTCATACCGACCAAGGTAGGAACTTTACCTCTGATGTTTTCAAAGGACTGTGTCAACTACTCGGCATAGACAAAACCCGGACTACACCCTTACATCCCCAGTCGGACGGCATGGTCGAGAGGTTCAATCGTACCATCCTGAATAACCTCTCTCTTCTAGTATCAAGGAACCAGCAAGATTGGGACTTGAAGTTGCCATTGTTCCTGCTGGCTTATCGAAGTGCTGTCCATGAAACCACCGGCTATACTCCAGCCCAGATGCTGTTTGGACGTGAACTTCGTCTCCCTTGTGATCTCCTGTTTGGTTGTCCACCCGATGCGCCTTCATCGCCCGAGGAGTACATCCAAGATCTCGAGGCACGATTTGAGGACGTACACAACTTCGCTCGGGAGCGGATTAACATGGCAACGGAGAAAATGAAGACAAGGTACGATCTAAAGGCTACATAATATGAGTTCCAGGAAGGAGAGAAGGTCTGGTTGTGGAATCCTGTTCGACGCAAAGGACTCTTTCCCAAGTTACAGTGCAACTGGAACGGACCATACACAGTCTTAAAAAGGCTGAATGATGTAGTGGTGCGGATCACTAATGGCCGTATTCACCATTAACTTCAACTCCCGGTTCAATGCAAAATCTTGAAAAGCATATAAAGGCAGGGTGCAGCTTTTCAGCAAAATTTGGCACGCTGCTTCTGCCATCTAGCGTCGAGGATGTCATGTAATCTTTGATTGGTTATTTCACCTAAAAAAATCTGAAAATAACAATACCGCTAGATGGCAGAAACAACATGGCAAATTTGCTGAAAATTTGAACCCTGCCTTTATAGGATTTTTAAATTTTCATGTTCAACCGGGAGTTGAAGTTATTGGTGAATAACAGCCTTAAACACCTTCATCAAAACCGAAGGTGGTCCACTATAATAGGCTAGCCAAGTACCACAAGTAACGGTAAAATTAAAATTTAAAATGTAAATACTGGTAAAATTTGCGCATGCCCACTGTAAATATTTGTATATAAATATTTGTACATAATTGTGAATTTTGTAAATATTTCCCACTTAATTTATATTTCTATGTTATCCTTATGTGCAACTTAGTTTTTGTGTTTTAGATTGTGTAAATTTGTTTAGTTTCGCCTCTTGACCAAGGGTTGCACTGCCCGGGACGTGCAGTCCTTGGGAGGGGGGCAGTGTTACGAAATTGTAAATAATTGTGTTTATTTTTGTATAAATTCTTTCAAAGAGGCTTAGTAAGTTGATAAAGTGCTAATTTCGTGCATTTCTAGTCGTTTTAGCGTTGAAATAGCCTTATTTTCCCTTAAAAACGCATTAAAAAGCCCCAGTAATGCACGTAATGGATTTGGCGCCAAATTTGGCGACTTTTTTTCCACCTTGGCGATTTTTTTGGCGACCTTGGCGAGAAAAACTCGCCAAATTTGGCGCCAAATCCATTACGTGCATTACTGGGGCTTTTTAATGCGTTTTTAAGGGAAAATAAGGCTATTTCAACGCTAAAACGACTAGAAATGCACAAAATTAGCACTTTATCAACTTACTAAGCCTCTTTGAAAGAATTTATACAAAAATAAACACAATTATTTACAATTTCGTAACAATATTATATCGTTTAAAATATGTGAAAAATCTGTCTTAACGTTCGACAGTTTAATAACAATTTGCCAGTATTTTGAGAGAAAACATATGTTAAACAGCTAGACATACAAAATAAAGAACGATAGCAGTAACTGTTTAGAACAGAGAGAAATTCTTATCTAAACGATTTAGCGCTACAGCTTTGGTATACGATCCACTTGTTAAATTTTTGTCACTGTTGGACGATGAATTTTTCGGGTATTATTGCTTGATTAAAGAAATTATGAACTTATTTTTTCTAATGCCTATATTTATTACTATTGAATTTTTTTTAGTTAATTTAGGGCAATATGTAACACTCTGCATTTATTTCTAATGTACAACAAGGTTTAAAATGGTGCTTACAACAGTAAACAGGTAACTTTTTAAAGTGCATTTTTCCTAGAATATGATTTAGTCAGATCTATTGAAATTAAATGTCTTATGTGATTATTTTAAACATTTCATTAGTAGTAGTACGATAGGACAATTTCTTTCAGATAGCGATTTTGTATTGTAGTCATGAATGTGCCAAGATGCCCGTCAATATCTGTATTTACCATTTCTTAAACTATATTAAGTACTAAGTTAAATCAGGGGGGGTGGATCACACTTTTCGAAACCTACTAATAAGCGAAAAATTCATCCTTGATTATATTGTAAAAACGAATTGCCGATTTGGAGTATTCAATATAGACCATCACCATTCATAAATTGGATGGCTTTTGAATGTTTGTTGACAATATTTTCTGAATAAATATTCATGATGGCTCCTGAATACTTGTTGGCGATATATTCTGAATAATTATTATTGTTGGCGATATCTACTGGTATATATTGAACATGACATCTTACCCTAACAGCACAGTTAGGCTTAACTTATCCACAGTACATCTTAAGGACGTTTCTGGGATGTCTTTTCATCCAGAAGACATCTTGAAGATATCCTGGGGAGGCGATGTGCTGTCTGGGTAATAGTTGTTGGCGATATCTCCTGAACTTGTGTTAATGATTGGCTTCTAAATATTTGTTGGCTACAACTTCTGGATGTGTACTGGTTACACTTTGATTTTTTTACAATATATATTATATAATATTGAATTTAGAAAATAAAAAAGGTACAACTATAGTATTTCCCCTCAGCTGAATTTGGCGATTTTTCTTTGGCGCCGATTTGAACGATAACGATGTCGTTCTGGATTGTTTGCGATATAATATGGCAGCCTACATGCTACTTATTTTGGATTTATGATTTTATGATTTATAATTTAGCTTACGATTTTATCATTTATGCTATATGATTTATGATTTTTAGATTTATGATTTAGCCATAATCGCCAACGAAAAATCGCCAAATCTAGCTGAGGGGAAATACTATAGTTGTTCCATAAAAAATGCGTGTGGAGAATGAAACATAATGATATTGGATAATATAATTTAATTTAATTTATCGAGACATCAAAGGTACAGGAAAAACTACTTTAACCATTTTCTTTCTAATAGTACAGATAATATTTTACCTGGAGATATTTTGTATATTTAGCTCAAATAAAAAATGTTCTTCTTTTTTTCTCTCTTGAATTAAGTTAAAAAATATTTAAAATAAAATTGAAAAAAAAAAAAAAAAATGTGCTAAAGCAATAAAACAGTTTAACCTCTTGGCGAAATTTTAAATTTGGCACCGAAGTAGCTTAGACTTTTCTCGCAAAAATCTTGACATGCATAACTGAGATAGATAAATTAAGTCATCGTCAAAATAAATGAAAAATTTAAAATCTGGCAGTTAGGTCCTGTATTAGGCGTAACTAAAATATTTTAGCAATGCAGTTACTTCATTCCATTACATGGAAAAAAAAAACAAAAATAAAAGTCCTGTTGTATTAAATTAAATTCTGTTTTCTGCAAAGTTTTACATCAATGCTTAAAACACAAAAATAGGTTGTGAATTTTATTATTATTATTATTATTATTATTATTATTATTATTGCACTATTTTATAATTTTTCTCGGTACTTACGTATTAACGCCACCGCAGCAGTAGTTGCGCTAATGCGCCAATAAAGAGCAATCTTGTTGTTCGCACGCAAGAGACATAGGGGGACAGCGAGACATCTTTTGTAATCTTATTTATCAGAGTGAACATCTATAGTATCTCCCCACAACTGAATTTGCGATTTATATTTGGCGATTGTGACTAAATCATAAATCTGAAATGATAAAATCATAAGCTAAATCGTAAATCATAAGCTAAATCATATAATCATAAATCCAAAATAAGCAGCCTGCAGGCTGCCATATTATACCTTAAAGAGTCCAGAACGACATCGTTATCGTTCAAAACGGCGCCAAAGAAAAATCGCCAAATTCAGTTGTGGGGAGATACTCCAGTTGTACCCAGCTGCGGTGGCGTTAATACGTAAGTACCTTTTTCTCTGTATTTAAGGCATGGCTCGAGTTAAAATGGCTGTTGTGGTTGCGTAAATGAATTCTTTGGCGAAAAACGTACGAGTTTCTTCATTTCTAATTTTGGAACAACTATAGTATTTCCCCTCAGCTAGATTTGGCGATTTTTCGTTGGCGATTATGGCTAAATCATAAATCTAAAAATCATAAATCATTTAGCATAAATGATAAAATCGTAAGCTAAATTATAAATCATAAATCCAAAATAAATAGCATGTAGGCTGCCATATTATATCGCAAACAATCCAGAACGACATCGTTATCGTTCAAATCGGCGCCAAAGAAAAATCGCCAAATTCAGCTGAGGGGAAATACTATAGTTGTACCTTCATACCAATCGTTGTTTAACATAATAATTATATTCATTACTAAATCTTTTTCGCCTAACGTTAAAATAAAAACTAATAATATAAACTTAACTAATTGTATAAACTTAACTAATAATATAAAATAAAATAAAAATATAAACCAATTTTCATTTCATTTTTATTAAATTTTTACTTAATGTTTTTAAAATATAGGTTATTTTCATGTTTTGCTATTCTAAATAATTTTTTTCTTCTCTCGAGCATCTCGAAGATGCTAATATTTCAATTTTCATATTTACACCATTGATCATATTTTAATTTTCCTGAGGAAAGTGACGTCAGAGACACAGAAAAAAACGTCATAAGAGAAACTTTTCCCTCCGGTGGCAAATAGAGTACCTTCATAAACTCGACGTTTTTCTTAATAACTTCGTTAATTAAAATGATAGAAATTTCTAAGCAGCTGAAATGCCTTCCTTGAAGCAGTCGGAATACACTGATACCTCTCATGATGCAGGCCACTTTGCCCTCCTCGAGGAGATGCTGTCGCAGACAAAAAAAATTGACGCCCGGGACAGTTACTTTTTTTTAATATATAGAGAAAATTAAATCATTAAATTCATTTTTTGACTTATTTTTATTTCATTTTGTACGCGCCTTTTTTATTGCCTAATTCAAAATTATAATAATAATAATAAAAAAAAAACTTTTTCGATAGTATTTGTTTCGATACTGATTATTATTATTCTTTTCTTAAAAAAAAAAAATGATTTTGATGAAATTCTTGCAAAATCAGAATTTAGTTTAGAACGGAGGAAAGTCTATTAGTTTTTTTTTTCAAATTATAACATCGCTTTCAAATTATTCAATTATATTTCCGATAAATTTTAGATTTCGATAAATGTCCAACTATCGAAAAATGACACTGCAAAAAATCCCAGATTGAAACTGATAGTCCTCAGTCCAAGGAAAAAAAAAAAAAAAAAAAAAAAAAGCCGTTAGATAAGTATCAATCTTCGTATCGATTAGATAAATGGTGTATAACGAATTAAAACCTGACGTACATGCTCCATTCAATGTGGGCTACTGTAAATTTTTATAACTTTAAAATCACTGTTTGAAATTAATATTCCTTTCAAACTACCAATAAAAATACTTAATAAAAATCATAATGATTCAATTCATGCTATAAAACGCTGCCTTGAAAAACGTTTGACGTTAGCTATTCTTGATAATGTAATATTACGAATCATGAAATACTTTAAATAAATATGCTACAGTAATAACACTGGGAAACAGAGATTTTTTTTCCTCCTAAAAATTTCCACCTATTTGTGTCTCCGTATACAACACTATCGTATCGTTTCGACAAAAAATAATTGTAACTGGTCCACGTTAGACTAGAGAAATATTATACAGATTCTTGGTTTGGAGGAATGAATAAAATAATGAAAGAAGGGTGATTTAACAGATATATGTATATATATATATATATATATATATATATATATATATATATATATCTATATATATATATATATATTGAGTATAAACATTCATTGAGTTTAAACTTTTTATAATAATACCTCAAAATAGCTGCATTTTCGAAATAAGCAGCATGAAAATACAGAGAATCAATTCAAAAAATCCAACACCAGAAAAAATATAAATTAAATTAAAAAAATTAAAAGTTGATCCCCAGTGTAATTTTACTGCATTTTTTAACTATATCATTATATAAAGCGCAAAAAATTGTTTGTTTGTGGAGGGTAATCTCTGAAACTACTGAACCGATTTAAAAACTTCTTTCACTGACCGAAAGCTACAGTATGCCATATTGTTATAGGCTATATTTAATTTTGATAAAATAAATTTTAGTTTAAATCTGAGCATTTTAATTAAAATCCCCATAGAAGCCGTAATAGAAATGGAAATAATGAAATATTAAAAAAATTAGCTGCTGCCAACATAAAAGAAACATTTACATGTTCATTTTGTTTTTAAAATATCTTGACGTGAAAAGAAAAGAAATATATTTGCACGTGAATTAAATTGAAATTCATATAAAGCTTTTTTAATTGTTAAACTTACATGTTAAATCTGACGTCTTAAAAGTGTTTATTTTTCTAATAATATAATTTGATATGATATGATATAATATAATGATCTAAGCATCAATGTTTAAACCACGGAGTCTTTATTACTCCGTGGTTTAAACTGATGTGCGTAAACTGATGTGTGTGTTTTAAAAATAAATAAATAAATAAAATAAAATAAAATAAGAAATTCTATTTTAATTTATAATTGTTGCTAAAAAGATTTATGAATTAATTTATTTTTAGACATATAATAAAACGCAAATAATAATATAAAAAGTGAATTAAAAAAATACCATCTGTATTTCATTATGCATTTTTTTAAAGAATAATACGCAAGCGAAGTGATGACGTCACTGGCCTTCAGTGGATGCAAGTAAAAGATTTCCTGTGTTAATCGCCCACTAGATTTTTTGTAAAAAATTATAGATCGAGGAAAATTATTTCCCGATTTTAATCCCCATATTTGGATATAGATATGTATTAGTTATCCTGTGCATCCGTTAGATTAAATTATTTTTATTGTAAAATTGATAAAATTTGAATTTTAAATTTCAAAACTATAGGAAAAAAAATGGCAAATTTCCATATTCGATTGAAAACATAAACATTTCATTTCAAAGGATGATATTTACACAATAAATATCGAACTAAAAAACTAATTAAAAGGGAAAGGATAAATATTCTATCATAATTTGAAGTCAAATTTGTTTTCAAATATCTAAATAAAGTATCTGATATAATATACTAATATGTTGCAGCGGAATAGATTTGATATCCGTGAACCTTGGCAGAAAAAAAAAAATCGCCAAATTATCTGGCGAATATAATTTAATTCCTTTCAAAAATCATGGTTATTTTAACAACTTATATTAAGAGAGTAACGAATAATATGAAACAATATTTCGTACAATACATATTACGAAAATATACATCTGGCATGTATATTTTCGTATTACGTTTTTGATCGCCAAATACAAAAAACGCCAAGGGTGACAGTTTTGAAATTTAAAATTAAAATTTTGTCAATTTGACAGCAAAATAACTCAATCTAACGCATGCATACAATAGCTAATACATATCTATACCCAAATATGAGGATTAAAATCGGGAAATAATTCTTCTAGAATTTTAATAATTAAAAAAAAAAAAAAAAAAAAAATTCAATGAGCCATTAACATGGGAAATCTTTTTCTTGCATCCACAGGCGGTCAGTGACGTCATCCTTCGCTTGCGTATTGAGAAGTTTAAATTTATTTGGCGACTATTTTTAGCAATTAACAGTTATGGCAAGTAGCTCAATATACATAGCGCATACAGCCATTACTGAAATGTAAATAGCATTTAATTATTTGAGTTAAATTATGTTGATTGGAAACCTATTTAATATATCTATGCTCTATAGCTATACTAATATATAAAGAGGAAAGGTTTATATGTATATGTAGAGAACGATCGCTAGAACTAAAAAGCCGATTGCTTTTTTTTCTTCTTTTCTTTCATTAATCAAAAGTTACACTGTCTCTCTCTAAGTGCTAGAAGCTATAATAAATTTTGGTAAAATAATTTTTTAATTAAATTTTTCAATATTTTAATTGAAAACAAAGCATAGATTTGATATCTATCGTCATTGGCGATTTTTGTATTTGGCAATCGAAAACGTAATACGAAAATCTGTATATTTTCGTAGTAAATGCGAGATGTATGTTTTTACTTCAATTACCCTACTACCGTAGGTAGTGGAAGTATTGTATAGGTTTTGGCAATTGGTCAGTGTGTGTGTATGTGTGCACGTATGTGTGTAATCTTTTGGCTTTCATATCTCCAAAACTAATAAAAATAGAACTACTAAACTTCACAAGTGATTCAGGTCTGGTGTACAGATAAATTTTCCAAATTTTCGTGAAAATTGAAAAACCGGAATTGGGTCATCGAAAACCAGAAATGGGACCGTAAGCCCGTATTCAAAAACAGCTCTAATGATTTTCTTCAAAGTTGCTATATAAATAATCTATTAGATGCCCTTTCGATTGATATAGTTGGTTAGTTCAGGAAAATTGATAGGCGTCCTCTATAAACAGCTCAATTTCAGATCTCGCAAGTGCGTTCCTTTAAAAACGCCTGTACGGATTTTTTCAAACTCGCCATGTTAACTTCCTATTAAATATCCTTTTGTATGTAATTATTGTTTTTAGGTCAATAATTGAGTATGCTAAGTTTTGGTAAAAGTTGGTATCTCAAAAACGGCTCTAACGTATTCTTTAAAATTGTTTCATTAATCCAATTTAGATAACCTTTCTCAAGTGTTACGTGCTTATTACAGGAATATTAATGGTCATCCTGATTCGGTAGTTCAGTTTTAGATCTCGGAAATTCGTGTTTAAAAATTAACTATCTATTTTTTTCCCTTATTTTTTAACTCGCTATGTAAACTCTGTTGTATGTGTCTTTATACGTGTATCAAGTTTCTCTTACTGGAAAATCTAAAAAAAAAAAAAAAAAAAAAAAAAAAAAAATGCATGTACTTAATATCTCCAAGAAATGTATATAATACGTTTAATAGTGGGTAATGGAAGTCCTGTGGTTGTTTCACACCAGATTCCGTAATAGTATATATTGCACGAATATTGTTTCATATTATTGATTTCTCCCTTAATATACATTATTAAAATAATCATCAATTATGGAAAAAATTAAATATATTTGCGAAATGAACAAATAAATAATAATTAAAGCTATTATGACGTCAATTTTATCAAAAACATTTTCATGTCATAGGTTTATTTTTCAATATTTTTTATTCATGAGTAAAGAAATGTTTCTTTTTATGAAATAAATAAATAAATAAATAAATACAATTAAGTAAAAATTGCCAATATTTAACAACTAATTAAAAAAAATAATTGTAAAATTATATTTTGACTTTTCAGTTAATAATATTGCCTGACAATCCGCGATTGTAATGAAATGCTCGCCCTCTGGTGGGCTAAGGTAAATATATCATACCACTAGCTTTCACGCTGAAACAACGGTAGAACAACAAGAAAGAACAATAAATAAATACACGTGGCTATTATATTTACTAACAACTGCAGTTGAGAAAGCTCCATCTATCGATCATTACAAACGCGAATAACATATAAACTGATATATTTCTTGATTTTTTACATGTCAATCCATCTTTAACTAAAATTTGTTCATCAGTGCGAAGCCGGACGGGTCAGCTAGTTTTAAATAAGGCCATTAATGTTATAATTTTATTAAAGCTGAAATACCCGACATGGTGGAATTTTAACTGAAAAGAAAAAAAAAAAAAAAAAAGAACAACTGAAGACATTTTTCACACGTATTTTGTACCCGAAGTATTTTATAGAAATTTTGCATAAAATAATCGCAACTGAAGAAGAAATCTAATTTATTCAAATTTGTCTTTTGGCTTTCACTTATTGAAGAATTTAATTTTTCTTCAAAACAATATTTTCATTAAATTTTAAATACTTTTGTATTTTTTCATAATACCAAAAAAGTTTATGCAAAAACGTACTTTTAATTAAATAATAATAAACTAATCAGAAAATCGCACGAAAAAAAAGTAGAAAATAAAATGAATTAACGTTAATATATATATATATATATATATATATATATATATATATATATATATATATATATATATATTTAAATTCTCCCCCCTCGATAAACAGTTGCATTAATGGAGCTAAATTCGAAGATTAGAATAATCTCACCCTTTTACTCTAATAATCAATGTTTAATTATATTCGAACTCATTTGAAATTGTCTCACACAAAAGAAATTTCAATCTCTAAACATTAAATCAAAATCGTGTATGACAAGAAAGGATATTATCGTCCTAAATTATTATTAGTTCTAAATATTTCTACTAGTTATCAATAGTCATTATTTTCTTTTATCCTCTTTTCCCCCCTCAGATACAAAATGAAGTTTTTCTTTTGATAAAAACGACGAGAGTTCTCTAAATTCACAAAGAGAAACAACAATTGCAGTGTTTATAATGAAGGAAGTTTATTAAGAAAGTTTTTGAAAGAGTCTTTTCAAAACACACATCTTCTTTAAAAGGTTTATTCATTCAAAACAACTAAAACGAAGAACAGTAGAATATATTAACAATACAGTTTTGCTGTAGCGTAAACATGCAAAATTGTTATTTTTTAAAATAGACTTTTCGACTCTGATAGTTGTCAATGGTTTTCAAATATTTGCTAATAAATATTACAAAACAAACCAATTTTATATTTTATTTTACTGGTTAGAATATGTTAGGCTTCAGTGAATAATAGTTTAAAAAAATTCATCTTAAACTTTTGAGCACAATATTAATATATATATATATATATTTATTTATTTATTTATTTATTAAATAAAACTATAGATAAAAGATTTTTCTACCTGTATGTAGTTGATTGCTACAGACTTAAAAAAAAAAAAAGTAAATAAAAGTAAATAAATTACTTTCAAAATTTAATATTAGACAATGTATAATCTATATTTAAGCTTAATATAAAATAAATTTTTTTTGATTCTTGAATGCAAATTTGACATTCTTCAAAATTATTCTCTTTTTTTTTTTTTTAAATTACTTTCCTTATCTAAAGTTGTCCCTTTAAAATTAAATTTCGAACTCTGCATAAATATTTTAAAACAAGAATTTACCTAATATTTTTAAAATTTAATTTTTGTGAACAACCCTCGATTTATAATTTTGTTTAAGTTTCATTTCAAAGTGTATAGAAATTTTTTTTTTATTCAATTTAAAAAGGGTGTAGTGCAATGTATTAGACTGAAAAAAAAAAAAAAAAAAAAAAAATGAAATTTGAGAATAGAGTTTTGTATTGAATAAAACAAAAATACGGAATTTTAGAATTTACTGAATATCTTATGGGTCCACTATTGCTCGAAATTATAAAATCAGAAAAACTGAGTGCTTTAATTTCATTACTAGGAATAATCAAATCTCTTTCTAAATAGCTAATTACTTCCCCCCCGCCAAAAAGAATTAACGCCACTAAAGTAAAATCTTAATATAGAAAAATATCTTACGGTTTTATCACAACGAATACAGTATTATAAGGAAAAAAATAACACTGGTCTACAGTGGCTCGGTAACAACGGTCAAATTATTAATTTTATTATTAATTCCAATTTTTATTTAAATATCTGCAAGTATTTTGTACATTGCTTCCAGTACAGATTAAATAATCATACTAAAATATCTGTACGTGTTACAGATTTTTCACTATTATTTTTTAATTCTGCACTTCATAATTAGTTGAAAATAGTTAAATTACCCCCCAAGAAATTTTTTTTTGTCGACTAGTGTAATTATCGGATGTAAAAATTAAGTTTTAGTTAATATTTTGCTAGACAGAGTTAAATCTTATGAATAGAACGATCCCACGCTTCTAAAGTTGAAATTCTTTATACCAAATAAGAAATATTTCATACACTAAAGAAAGCTCCTTTAATATAATTTTTAACCAAAGTTATGTATGATGACTTGAAAAACTGTTTACTGCGTACTACCCTAACCCCACTCCAATTCGATTAAAGTAACATTTCATTCTTAACCTTTTTTATATACACAAAGAAACTTTTCTTCTTGACCCCGTATCTACTAACGGTGCTTTAAAGAATAATTAATTTTAAAATCGTATAAAATCTAATTTAAATAAGACATATCAATATTCTTCATGAGAATAGAACGTATATAATCTCACTTTAATTTCAATACATATCAATCACTACTCACTAATTGTAGCAGTTTTTCTTCCACAAAGGATTTTATGAAGTGCTCTTTTTTACGATCTTCACCATCCATCCATATACCGGGTGTCCCACAAGTCTGTAGACATTTTAAATAAAATTTAATTTGCAGAAAAAAAAATGTAAATTTTTTGTTTATTTAAATTTGAACTGTGTTAAGAAAAGAGAAATTATTTCTTAAAATTCACAACAGATGGCAGCACCATACGATTGCCTATAAGTTTTGTGATTTAATTTTTCTGATTAGAGGCCAATATCTGCAATTTAATTATTCGTTTGAGGCACTTTTTTATTATTATTTTAGTTTATTATTATTTTTTTATATTATAACTTAACATTTTACTGATTTGTTTAATGTTTATGTGTTTCTCCTAATCATTTTTATTTTGTATTGTTAATTGTTTCATTGAAATTTTAGTGAATGTTCCGCCCAATAGAGGGCGCTTGTAGTCCACAAAAAACTCTTTTTTTTTTGCTTCTAAAAAGAGATGTAAGAAAAAGGCTTCTTAAAAAAACTCTTAGGATACTGTGTAGTCAACGATAAATTTTCTTTTATCAATTGACACCTTTTCTACTAATTGTCTTGCAACACTCCGGACCTTCAGAGTATCGAACGCGGGACCACCGGATTACTAACATGGCGCTCTAACCACCTGAGCAACGGAGAGACAAACGAAAAAACTTGTATTTACCTTAAAATAGAGGCGCATTTTTTATTGGTTTGAGATTCACAAACATACCATAGTGAATGACAGTAAGTACATAAGAATTTGGGGAAAATCATAAAAATTGTTTGCGAAAAAATTCTCGTGACGGGAGGTTTTTTTTTTTTTTTTTTTTTTTCGGGTGGGGGGGGGGTGGAGAGGGGGAGGGGGAGGGAAGTAAAGAAAAAGTACGTTAAATTTTTCGTCGGTAGAGGACGCTGTGTGGGAGCAAATCGTATTTCCATGAAAAATTATTTGCATGTAAATGTTTACAGGCATAAAACCTGTTCTATGTGTTCGTCATAACCACAAATCATAGTTTGCAAACGAGTTACAACACTGTTACATACGAGTTACAACTCTTTATCATCAAAGTCAGCATCGCAATTAAAATTTCATGTATGCCCAAGTAGGAAACAAAATAAGAAATAAGATGTACTAATCGTAAAATTTTGTAATTTATAGAATTCTGATTTCGATATTTCTCAATGCGCATGCGTGCGGCGCTCTCAACGACCCCCCCCCCCCCCCTTACTGAAGAAAAAAAAAAAATCGCAAATAGCGCTACCAATTTCTTCAAGTTTTATGAATTCTTAAAATGTCTACAGACTTATCCTCTTCGCTCCAGTGGTCCACATATGTGGACCTCTATTCTTTGCTTTATAAAATCTAAACCATTTAATATTTTTAATGGGCTTTAAGATGATATCAATGTATGGTAACATGAAACCTATTTTATTTCTGAAATATATTATTTTAACTAGTTTCGCAAAACTGTTTCAAAAGAGTGTAATAAAAAAAAAAAAAAAAAAAAAAAGGTATATAATTTTCACAATTATTTAAAGTACTCAGACACTTTACCGGAATAAAAAGAAAACTAATATACATTGACTTATTCAAGGGCATTAAATTTTAAATCGTGTTACACTTAAGAAGATTTAAGTAACTTAATAATTTAGAGTTTAGTTGTTTAAAGCCATACACTTTCACCGTGCATTACTAACAACCTAAATTATAAATTTAAGAAAAATATGTTTTATTGTAATGTATAATGTGAGCGCATGTGTCTAAAAGCCTTCAAATGTTATTTATGTTGTTATTAAAGCCTCGGGTCTAAAGAGGTTATATAAAGAGCATAAAAAATATAAAGTACTTTACAGATTTTTAGGGTATTAACATCTTTTTTGACCTCTATGTACTAAAAGTCCACAGAAGTATATCACCAAAACATTATTACTAAGTTTGTTGGGTTTTAGGTCGAACTAATACTGAACAATGGGCAATTGACGACAATCTGGAACTCACTCCTAGAGGTGGTCCGGAGACATGCCATCACAGTTTTGATCCTCCACGGAGGGAATGGCTCTCCCGCTTCGGTAACCCCCAGAGTTATAATTTTGATGGGAAGATGGAGGACGTATCTGCCACGACAGATTTTACGTGCACCAGACACCATTAGTGCACACGACAGTCTTTGACCAGCTCGCGTACCGAACCCGCAATCTTCCAATTACGAGCTCGGCGCTCTACCAACTGGCCTACTGCGGCCTCATTATTAGTGGGATGAGGTGACATGCATATTTCTTACTGCATATATTTTTAAAAAATTACTCTTAAGTAACTAAAAAATATGTTTGAAAGACATCGTCAGTTTCATAATACATTAAAGAAAATGTTATGTTACACTTGTTAGGTTATTATATCATTCAGTTGCTAATTTTCATTTTCCCCATTGACATAGTTAATGTTTTCTATTATCCCTTTTTTCTCCTTTAAAGGTTTTCCTTTCTTAAATCTCAAAGGAAAACAAAGTTGCAGTGTTTATAATGAAAGAAGTTTCATAAGTTCATTAACAAAGTTTTGAAATACTTTTCAAAGGATACAAAAGGCACTTTTTTCTTTATTAAATTTATTCACGAAATAACTACAAAGGAAAGATGAATGCATTAATGATACATTTTTGCTATCCTAAATCTATATATGTCTTTTTTAAGAAAGGCATTTTGATTTTAATAAGCGCTGATGGTTTTCAAACATTTGTTAATGCACATTAGAAACTTTTTCTTTTCTTTTATTTGTCACAACAGATGCTAGACTTCGTTAAAGTATAGTTTGAAAAGATTTTCTTTTAAACTTAAGAGCAAAATGTAAAGAAAAAAGTACTTAAAAAAAAAAAAAAAAAAAAAAAAAAGTAATGGCATAAGTTTTTTTATTATTATTATCTATATTAATAAAATCAGACTTTTGTCTGTAAATTTGTCAGAATCGAAAAATTTTGCGATATCTTCACGTTTCACACCCCATGAAAGCCGAAAATGACTTCAGAAAATTTTGCCTGTGTGTGTGTGTGTGTGTGTGTGTGTCATCGTGTCCGAATGTCGGTTTTTTTGTCCGGGCATCACTTGAGAACGGCTGGACGGAATTCAACGGCGCTTGGCAGGAATTTAGGTCTTCACCCAACTTAAAATTATATCTATCAACTTTTCAGAAATTCCCCCCCGTTCCCCCCCTAGGGGGTAAAAGACTAAAACACGTTTGTCCGGGCATCACTCGAGAACGGCTGGACGGAATTTAACGGCGCTTGGCAGAAACTTAGGTCTTCACCCAACTTGAAATTATATCTATAGAAATTTTCAAAATTATGATTAGTGTTTAAATTGTGGGTAAAAAACGCCTGCGCATGCGCCATAAATATTTTTTCACTAAAATGCTTTGAATGGAAAAATAAAATATAAAAATAATTTTTTAAGTTAAAGACTTTTGTATTCGCTTGATTCGCACTACAAATTATGAAAAGATTGAAATGAAGTGTTGCCATGTAAGTTTCATACTTTAGTTAATTTTAAAAAATCTAATTGTCGTATCGAAAAACTGTTTGCACCCCAGGATTCAGAAAAATCACCTCTTTCATTTGGTACTGAATTTGTAATGATAGGTCTGATATTTCTAATTTATTTTTCCCTTTATCCGTTTTTCCGTTGCCACTTAAATTTCATACTTTAGTTATTTTTTAAAAATCTAATTGCCGCATCGAAAAACTGTTTGAACCCCTGGATTCAGCAAAATCGCCCCTTTCATTCGGTATCATATTTATAAATATAGGTCTGATATTTCTAATTTATTTTACCCTTTTTCAGTTTTCAACCCAGATTCGATATGGAACAGCTTTAGTATTGGATCGCTTTGGCAAAATTTGAAATTCGGCACCGAAGTAGCTCGGATGTTTCTCGCCAAGATCTTTAATTGCACAATTGAGATAGCCAATTCAGTTCATCGCAAAAATGGCTTAAAATATTTAAAGTCACCAAAGGGTTCCGATACTTAAGCTGCGCTTTTTGTATTTATTTATTTATAATACTGTCTATTAAAGACTTCTGTGGTCACGAAATTTGGTGCGTAAATTGTTTGTATGGATCCGGCACTTATTGTAACTGCATTTCACGATATTCGAAATCCCCCCCCCCCCCTTCTCGGAGTCGGAGGGCAATAGACATGTGTAAAAACATTTTTTTCCGTTTGAATTCGCTTTGAAGTATCTTAGAGTGACGAATTTTGGTGTGTGTGGATATTGATTAAGTATACGCATTAAGTACATTAGTGGGATTTTGCAAAACTGCGAACTCACCCGCTGAGGGTGGGGAAGTAAGAAGTGGGTAAGTTGTGCCGAAGACAGTGGGGACCCAGAATCCTCACACTGGAAGCGAGAAAACCTCTACCAATCACAGCGAGAACTTAGGTTATTAATAAAGATATGGCATTTTGACAACTCATTTAAGTTTAATGTCCAGCGAAGCGGGCAAAGCCTGCTAGTAGTATATAAAGAAACAATGCTTAAAAAATAATAATAATAATATTTCTTATATATTTTTGTTTACAGTTGAATTTATCATCCGTATTTATTCTAAAAATATTTTCAAAAAAGTTAAGGAAGTGCTCAACTTTTTTGAAAATAACATTTTTAATGTTATTCTATTGTCTCTAATTAGTGTTGCTATGTAAAATTGAACATTCATTTAAAATAAAATTTCGGGTAAATTTTAAAAACAGCAAAATCTAATATGAATTTTAACTATTTCTAAACCACTCAATAACGATTTTTTTTTTAAATGTATTTTTACTACAACAAAGTAAAAACGTTTAACAGAGTTTTATAATAAACAATAATGCAAATAAATTACTGCCTTCTTGTTCGAATATTCAGTTTTCCAATGCGACAATTTTACGAAGTGTTTTCTTAAAGCAGGAGTGTTTTCAAAATAAGACTATACTTTCAAAGTTACTTACCCTTTTTAAAAATATCTTTATAGGACCTCATATAAAAATGATTTAAAAAAAACCTTATTTAAATTTGAAAATAACTCCATTGTAAGTATTTTCATGCCTATTTTATTTAGGCTACTTAAAACTCCGAAAAATAAAAATATAAAAAACAATCTAAAGTATAAAAAAAAAAAAAAAAAAAAAATCTAACAAATACTTTTAATTTCTAAGAATTTCGAATGGATTGGAATGAATGTTTTTTTACCCAGGGCAGACCGGGGTAAAATGGACCACTTTTGGAAATTATAAGTGCTTACTCATAAAGTAATGATTTTTGGCTGTTAAAAACATGCGCGCATTACCAATACATTGGGATTCATATTTCATAAATATAAAATTGGACATTGCAGGAAATAATTAAAAAGGCACTTCCAGCAAGGCCTAAAAAAATCTTTGATTCTATCATCTGTCCATCTGTCTGTGCAAATTTCTATTTAAATAAAGCAAAAAGTTTGTCGACGAAACACATCCGTTCGGACCACTCCTATTTTTGATTGGTCTACATGTAATTACTTTGGTGATAAAAGTTGGCCATTTTTTTTTTTTAAAGAAAAAACTAATTTTTTTTTCTTTTTTTTAAAATAAGGATACTGCATAGATGTTATACATTTTTAAAAGAGCTATAAAAACTGTTCATTTTTAGTGCTAGAGGCCTATTTCAGTCGGTACAGCGTTGTCGAATTTTTATACGTCACTCTTAATAGTGCTAAGGGCCTATTTCAGTCGGTTTATTGAATGGGGATTTATTGAATGAAGTTCCCCCAAGGCACAACTTTGACATGAGTCCCCCCCAAGGTACAACTTTGACATGAGTCCCCCCCAAGGCCCAGCGTTGTCAAATTTTTATACGTCACTGTTAATAGTGCTAAGGGCCTATTTCAGTCGGTTTATTGAATGGGGATTTATTGAATGAAGTCCCCCTAGGCCCAACTTTGACATGAGTCCCCCCAAGGCCCAACTTTGACATGAGTCCCCCCCCCAACGTACAACTTTGACAAGAGTCCCCCCCTAAGGCTCACCTTTGACATGAGTCCCCCGCAAGGCACATCTCCCCCTCATTGGGAAAAAGAGAAAAAACCTTGTTTTGCGGCTATAAGACAGTTTGGACTTCCAACGTTATTTGTTACAGTATCTGCAGCTGAAACACATTGGTTTGATTTAATGAAAACTTTATCATGGAATTTAGATCGTCACGAATTAACTAAAGAAGAATTTGTCGATATTAACAAGTTTAGCAGTAGGCCTCTGGCACTAAATTAAAATCTGTCAATGTCAGATTTTCATGTTTTAAATAATGAAATAATGTCGTGTCTGTATATATATATATATATTTTTTTTTGTAAGGATACTATATACATCAAGTTATTAGATTTAAAGATATTACTTTGCAAAGTTTTACAACGCGATATCATTCCATTGCTTTTATTTTAAAATAAGAGTAATATTAAACAAAAAACAGTCTAATATTAAAAAATAACGAATATATTTTTTTTAATTATCAGTTTTGAAATTCTAAGAGCTGCAATTTTTTAATTACAGCGTACTTATTTCCCATACATAATTCTTTAAAATTTGTAAACAATTCTTGATTCATTCTTGAGAATCATTCACGTAAGACCATAGAGAATGGGCTCTTCCCACCTGACGTCAGAAGTCACATGATAGAGGAAAAACAAATAGCAGACGCAGTCTTGTTTATCTATAGCGATTACTGAAATAAGATATTTTCTATTCTTATTTTTGATCAATCGTATTTAATCTGTGTTATTTTTTTACACATCGTCATTTTTAATCCATTTTATATCATTATTCATCTTCTTTTGTTTGCTGTATACATTTACAATCATCATTTAGTGTATATTTGTTATTGATTTTCATGAAGAACATCTTAAATACTCTGATTTTTGGTACTTAAATTAGTGACAGTGCAATATCGTACTGCATAAATCCCTTTAGACCAGTAACTAAGTTAATTAACTTGTTGTAACACCTTAATGTAATTAAATTAAATGAAAACATATTAAAATTTCAAATTATAATCCATAAACATTTCACAAGAACAAGCTATTATTTACTGCTAGATCAGTTAATGTAACAGTTATACTAAAACATACAAAAATCGATTCTTACAGTTGAAAATAAATAAACACATAAAGTTATTTTAAAAAATTATTAAATTTACAAATAAAACTATTCTACTGTTTACAAATGCACAATATTACTTTTATTTTATTTTATATTAAATATTAACATTTTTGTTCTTAAGAACAATATTTAATTGAATTCGGTTCTCAGAATTCGATTATTCGTTTTCCTCTATCACGTGATTGAGCAGACGACGGTGGGAAGAGCCCATTGTTGCAAAACGAAAGAAATATTTTATTTATAAATATGTTCTTGACCTTAAAAGGAATTTTTAATTATGTTACAAAGCTTAAAATGCGATATAAAAATTAAATAGTGATTCAGTTCTTTTGAAAATTCCTTTAAATTTAGTAACCAGCGAGCGGGCGTATCCTGCTAGTTGTTGAATATTTTAATGCCTTCAAAGCCGATATATATTGTATATTATATAATATTAGCAGTCAAAATTGGTATAAATAGCGTAAATGCTTCATATGAAGAGAAACGGGTTAAAATATGCTCGATGCATCTCAGCCTACAGGGAAAAAATGTTTAAGCACATTTTAATAACTGTACAGCACACAACATAAGAAAATTAATTTGCATTATTATGTGCACAAACTTTTGTCAAATATAATTACAAGATAAAAAGAACTTTTTTTATGTACCATGTTTTTAAATTTTCTGTTGAATCATACAAACGCTACCGAAGGCAGCGGGAACCCGGAGCAATTGGATAACAGTATTAAAAAAATTCATTGCTATCGGGTTTTGAGCTATTATAAAAGTTTCAAATGGCTATCTAGCCAGGAAGTTAGTTAAAAATTGATTTCAAGCTTTGTACTGGTAACGCTGCTGAAGGCAGCAGGGTCCCGAAGCAGTTGGTTAAAAATATTTTAAAAATGCATTTTCACCTTATTCTGAACAATTCTGAAAGTTTCAAATGCCTAGCTAGTCGGGAAGTTAGTTAAATAAATTTTCTGTTGAATCCTATAAACGCAGTCGAATACAGTAGGGACCTGAAACAGTTGACTTAAAGTATTAAAAAAAATGTATTGTCATCGTGTTCTGAGCTATCCTCAAAGTTTCAAATGTCTAGCTAGTCGGAAAGTTAGTGAAAAATTGATTGCAAGCTTTGTACTGGTAACGCTGCCGAAGCAGGAACCCGATGTAGCAGGTAGCAGGAACCCGAAACAGTTGGCTAAAAGTATTTAAAAAATGCATTTTCACCGTGTTATGAAGTATTCTGATAGTTTCAAACGTCTAGCTAGTCGGGAAGTTAGTTAAATAAATTTTCTGTTGAATCATACAAACGCTGCCGAAGGCAGTAGGGACCTGAAACAGTTGACTTAAATTATTAAAAAAATGTATTGTTACCGTGTTCTGAGCTGTCCTGAAAGTTTTAAATATCTAGCAAGTCGAGAAGTTAGTTAAAAATCGATTGCAAGATTTGTACTGGACAAACACACACAAACAAACAAACAAAACAAACAGGAATCGAAGTTAATAATTAAAAACATGGTAATAAAGTATCAATAGCGTAAAGCATTTGTTTACAGGACGTTTAAAAGTTATTCATATACACTGGAATATTTAAAGAGAAAAAAATTATTTAATTGGCATACAAATTTTAAATAGTAATATCTATGCATTACTAGAAAAAATCTTTTTAAAGCTCTTCAGAAACAAAACTACAAGGATATTTTTTTGTGAAATTAGCATCTTTCATAGTTTAAAACATTTTTTTTAGCTTTGTAGCTCTTGCTGTTTTTAGGCAATATACAGGACAGAATAAAAGAAAAAAAAAAAAAGATGGTTTTATTTTTTCATTAAGTATATAAATAAAGATGTCATCCCAATAGTAAAAATCATTGTAAAAAAAAAAAAAGAAGAAGAAGGGGGGGAGAGGTTGTAGATTTTTGTTTTCTTTCAGTTATTTACTTTCTTCTATATGTATATATAGAGAAAGTATTGGATACATGAAAATTTTCGAACTCCAGTTTTCGATGGATTTACACGTTTTGGGATGTCCTGAACACGATTCGACTGTTTTTAGAAAATATCTGTCTGTCTGTCAGTCTGTGTGTCTGTATCACAAATTTTGTGGGCGCTGTATCTTCCGAACCAAACGACGAAATTTAACCAAACTTGGTATTTAGTTGGCCCCTGACATAAACTGGTGCTGATTAGATTTGGAGATCAATCGCTCAACAGGTGGCGCTGTCATTGCCTTTTTCTAAATTTTAACATGGCAGTATAGGGCAAAATTTCGTATAAATGTGCATAATGAGAGTTATTTTAATCATGCGATTGTAAAATTAATATGGATTATTGATAATAGTAGTAGTTAACCAGGAAAAAAAAATTGTGCATGTGGGAGCATCGCTCCCCCCTTCCGGGGGAGTAAAATTTCTACATGAGTATCTTTCGAAAGATGTCGTCAATACCTTTAAAACGAATGGTTGAACTATAGATCTGTGATAATTTAAAACAAAGTAATCGATTTTTTTATTTTTTAACAAAAAAAAAAGAAAAGAAAAAAATGAAAATCTCATTTCTTCTGATTTCCAAAAAAAAATTACATTTTTCGGCATTTAGTGATAATATAATACTAACTGATAAAAATCGTCTGCATTTATAATGGAAAATAATTTAATAAATAATTTGTATTGAACGAATTTTGTGTAAAATTATATAGAAGAAAGTCATGTGGTGGCCACATAAAAAAATATCATAAAAACAAAAGTTTATGAATCAAATTTACATTGCGAAAACTTGTCCGATGGGTACGATTGGCGAAATGTCCGATAGGTACGATTTAACGCTTTTGAACTGTATTAGAAAGCATGTTTTCAGACTCAATTACAGTCCTTCATCGGGTCGGGTAACCGATTTTACCCGAACCCGATCCGACCCGCAGTTTGGGTTCGGGTCGAGTTGACTAATTTAGTTTTCGTGCGGGTCTGGTTCGGGTCGGGTTGAATGGATTTTTTTTTACTGCGGGTCTGGTTTGGGTCGGGTTTAGTTTTTAACGAATCGGGTCGACTTGAGAACATCTTTCAAAAAACTTTTATCTTAATAAAGTAGAAATTTGTTTGCTCAATCCAATGCACACAAGATGAATATACAAACTATCATTGTAACATAAACATAACATCCACATCCGACTAAAGCAAAAAAAAAAAAAAAAGAAAGAAAGCAATTATTATTCAGAATATAAGCTGTTGAAAACAGACTACTTCTCCCGCAGTACCAGACGTATGCTTCATCTATTTCGATTAGTCACATCCTTTTAAAACAGATTGTGAATTTAAACTGATAATTAATATTTTTTCTCTTGCAGATGTTTTAAGTTATAGGAATGTAGATTTATGATGAGTTTAGTGGACGTTTAGTTGGCGCCTGTAATGTTGTATTATTTTATTATTTTTCTGTGCGTGATAAGAACTAAACAATAAAACTACAAACACCAAGAAGCTTGAAACCCATTTTTGTACACTTGAAGTTCACAACACACATAAATAGTTAAAAATATTAATTCATTTTCCAGATTTTTTAATTTTTAAATTAGTTAAAACTTAGTATTAGTAATTACTCTTTTAAATCTTTTTAAAATGATTTAACACCCCCCATACTCCACACACACACAGCAGTGTGACAATTAAATTAATTTTATTTTATAAATTAAACATATTTTCCATGATTTCTAGAAGAATCATAAATTTTCATTTAGATTCGGGTTTTGGAAACGGCCGAGATGTTCTGCACTCAAAGCTGTTAGAGGTACCAGGTTCCATCGAAGGCCGCCCTCGTCAGCCTAGCCGTTCGGAGTTTTCCGAAACTTGCGTAAATGCTAAATTTTAATTTGAATTTTGGGAATACTGCCGATTGAGTGCTGAAGGTCCTAGGCCTGGGGGGGGGGGTACCCTATGTGGGGGGTTTTCTAAGGGGTCCTAACCCGTATATACGCAAGTTTCGGAGGAAACCACAAAAAACACAGAATGGCTACGGTGACGAGCGCGACGTGGGATCGAACCGGGCACCTCACGTCTACCAGCTTTGAGCGCAGAACCGTTCGGCCGCTGGTGGGCCTGCGCGTAAATACTGGCTAGGACCATTTAGAAAGACCCCCCCACACGGAGGGCACTCCCCCTCAGGCTTAGGACTTCTCTCAGCAGTCAATCGGCCCTATTCCCAAATCCAATACAATCGGGTTTCGGGTCGGGTTAGAAATCGGGTTCGAGTCGGGTGCGGGTTGCCAAGAATTCTTTAGTGCGGGTTCGGGTCAAATAAAATTTATTTGTCGGGTTCGGGTCGGTTTTCGGGTCGAATAAAATTTATTTGTCGGGTTCGGGTCGGGTTTCGGGTTGATTCAAAATTCACTTGTCGGGTTCGGACTGGTAAAACCCGACCCGTGCAGGACTCTAGACTCAATGAATAGGAAAATCAAGTTTGTAACAGTTGACCTTTGTAAAAGTTTTATAAACATAACCTAAAAACAAATTCTTTCAGGAAATTCTCATAGTATAGATTGAACAATTTATAAGGTTGCCATTTTCGCAGATTTTGACGAAGATTGATAAATCTAAAGGGATGGGAATTTAAATAAGTTACGTATGTGAAATATAAATTTAACCACGTAACTGCCTGAGGCGTATATATTCGACTCAGAAAGCCGATGCATTAAATGCTGCGTGCGTATATATACGCTCTTCTGAAGTACGATCCTTTGTGTTGCGTTGCTACCAGTGCAACACCTCGTGGAAGTTAGCCCCCCCCCTCAGTGAGAAAAGAATATCGCTAATATACCAAACGTTTGATCATCGTTAGATCGGATTTGATCGGCAAAATTTGTCGTTTGATCGTAAAAAATATCGAGATATATAGACAAATTGCCAAGGGGTGCTAACTTCCACAAAATTAAAGAGTGTTTAAAATAAAAAAAAATTATACCCAAACAGTAGAAAATCGTTAGATCGGATTTGATCGACCGTTTCCGACGTTTGATCGGCCTTTAAACTGCCCGAAAATGCCCTTTGAAAGTACCCAAAAGGTAGAAGTTAGACCCCCCCTCAAAAGCAAATCAAAAACTTTTTATTGCCAATTGACGTAGAATCGTTAGATCGGATTTGATCGACCGTTTCCGACGTTTGATCGGCCTTTAAACTGCCCGAAAATGCCCTTTGAAATTACCCAAAAGGTGGAAGTTAGACCCCCCCCCACAAAAGCAAATAAAATTTTTTTTATTGCCAATTGACGTAGAATTGTTAGATCAGATTTGATCGACCGTTTCCGACGTTTGATCGGCCTTTAAACTGCCGAAAATGCCCTTTAAGGGTCCCCCAAAACGTGGAAGTTAGCCCCCCCCCCTCAAAAGCAAATCAAAAATTTTTTAATGCCAGTCGACGTAGAATCGTTAGATCGGATTTGATCGACCGTTTCCGACGTTTGATCGGCCTTTAAACTGCCCGAAAATGCCCTTTGTGTGTAGAGAAAAGGTGGAAGTTAGCCCCCCCTCAAAAGCAAATCAAAAATGTTTTAATGCCAATCGACGTAGAATCGTTAGACCGGATTTGATCGACCGTTTCCGACGTTTGATCGGCTTTTAAACTGCCCGAAAATGCCCTTTGAAAGTGCCCAAAATGTGGAAATTAGCCACCCCCCCTCAAAAGCAAATCAAAAAAATTTTAATGCCAATCGACGTAGAATCGTTAGATCGGATTTGATCGACCGTTTCCGACGTTTGATTGGGCATTAGACTGCCCGAATATACCCTTTAAGGGTCCCCCAAAACGTGGAAGTTAGCCCCCCCTCAAAAGCAAATCAAAAAAAATTTTAATGCCAGTCGACGTAGAATCGTTAGATCGGATTTGATCGACCGTTTCCGACATTTGATCGGCCTTTAAACTGCCCGAAAATGCCCTTTGAAAGTACCCAATTGGTGGAAGTAAGCTCCGCCTCAAAAGCAAATCAAAAAAATTTTAATGCCAATCGACGTAGAATCGTTAGATCGGATTTGAGCGACGGTTTCCAACGTTTGATCGGCCTTTAAACTGCTCGAAAATGCCCTTTGAAAGTACCGAAAGGTGGAAGATAGCCCCCCCCCCCCCCTCAAAAACAAACCAAAAAAAGTTTAATGCCAATCGAAGTTGAATCGTTAGATCGGATATGATCGACCGCTACCGACGTTTGACAGGCCATTAAACTGCCCGAAAATCCCCTTTAAATGTACCACAAAACGTGGCAGTTACCCCCCCCCCCTTCCCAAAAGCCAGTTTAAGCCAAGTAGTGCATCAAAAATATAAACATATTATAAAATATTAAAAAACGGAAAAAAAAGAATAGCTATCGAAAAAGAAAAGAATGAAAGAAACAGAAAAAATAATCACATAAAGTATTACATATTTTTGTCTAAAGTGGCGATAAAATTTCAAAAATCGCCAAGGGGAGCTATATGGTCAGGTTTACATATTTCCTTATTTTATTATAAATTTTTCTATATGCCAACTACTATTAACTAACTCAACTAGTATTATAACCCCAAAAATTGTCTCAGGGAACCAAAGCGGACTTTAAAGCATTTTCACGATTCTTTTCTTTTCTTTTCTTTTATAATTATTTACTTATTAATTTTTATTTTCATAAATTTAAAAATGATTTCATTAACTGATCTATTGGCACGCATGCAGCAGGTAATCGAGTTTTGTACATTTTGAGTTTGACTTTAAAATTTTTCCCGCATTCAGAATTCGGTTCGTTCCCGAACTAGGGCTTTTCTAGTTGAATATAATTGATGGAAGTTCTTTGATAAATTTTACTATGTCGATGAATACTGATGCTGATCCTGGAAAGTTATTTTTTCTTACTCATAATGTTAACGAAATATTTTTGGAATTTCGATATTTAGGTTTTTGTTTGGTATTTTATATTCTGGGGTTCTCTTTAATATGAAGGTCGAATTTTTAGCAGTTGATTTGTACGTATGTTTGTTATCAACATAACTTAAAATAAACAAATAAATAAATAAATAACGGCCGCTAATTCAAATTTGGTGTACTGAAGTTCGTACTTGTCACTTTAAATGTTTGATCGAGATTTGTAAGTTTCGAGGCGTATAACTATTTTTGAGGAAAGTTATCTGAACAATTTGGAATAAACTTTTAAATTTAATGAAATCCTAGAATTTATTTTTTATAAATATATGTAATAAATCCGAACATGGGATTGAGGGAGCGGTAGCCCCTCCCCACACTCACATAGATTTATATATATAAAAAAAAAATTCCTAAATCTATTAAAAAAATATTTTAGGGTTGAATAAAATTTAATATCTTATTTCATTGCTATTACGCTATAAAAAGCAATATGTCTATATAGTATTTAAATGCAGTGTAAGAGAAAGATGCGAGTGACATACCAGATTATTTTGTCCTTTTCCAATGTTGAGCAGAATATGTTTCACTAAAAGCTTTATGATATCTGTTGCACGTTAGACGCATATATCATTAAAAATTCTTTTCATGAGAAATGACGATTATATATATATATATATATATATATATATATATATATATATATATATATATATTATATATATATATCAGGGGTTGATCGAGGTTTTAATTTTTGGGGCCCTTTTTGTGAAAAGCAAATTATTTTTGTGAAAATCTAAATATTTTTGTGAAAAAAAAGAATTGTCGCTAGAAACCTTTCATTATAGCAATTACTCTATCTGATGTTTAATATCAAATTAATAGCATTTTGTTAAACAAGTATAGGACACTCATTAAAAATAATACTGTAAACATGGAAAAATTTTACAAAAGTATTATTTTTATAAAACAAAAGTTTGTGAAAGGGCTGTTTTTTTAAATCTGAATTTTGTGAAGGGGCTCATTTTCTAAATTTGAATTTTGTGAAGGGACCCATTTTAAGGATTTGAATTTTGTGAAAGGGCCTATTTTAGAGATTTGAATTTTGTGAAGGGGCAGCAAAAGAGTCCCAATTTTTGCCTGGATCTTATATATGTATACACTGATGGAAAACAAAATCCCAACACCAAGAAAAAATTATTGTACAGTAATGAAATTTCAGCAATACATTTGTCTAGGTAACATATTTAATTGATTAAAGTTTCAAGATCACATGTAGAGCCATTTCAAATGTGAAATGTTGGTACAGTCGGGGAAAAAAAAACGCAACACCCGCTGTAATCTCGTTATTAATTGACGCAGGAACATCTAACAGACATAATTCAACAGGAAATTAAAAGCACTTTCTGAATATGTGTTCAAATTTTGAATTAGGGGTCATCTACATATTGAAGTGAGCGCCAACTTTGATTTTTTCAATAGCAACACCCAATTTTCACTTCATTTTTGAATTTCTGAAAGTCTGGCAGTGCGGAAAAGTATACTGTTTATATACTTTATCTTTAGTATTTATAGAGTTATAAACAAAAATGTGTTAAGGGGTTATCTGTAAATATAGAAAAATAAAATTAAGATCCTATAAGAAATAGAAAATATTGTAATGTTTCACACCGGAAATCTTTCAGGAAAAAAATAATTATAAAAATTAATAAAACGTTGCTTCTTTTACTATTTTTTCATTAACTTGAATTCAATTTTTAGATTTGTATATACTTCAGTACTTCTTTAGATAAATTTAGGTCTATTTAAATACATTACACTTGCGATTAGTCCATACAGCACCCTTTGAAAAAAGTGCAATATTTTTCAAGTAAAAGTGTCTATTATGGCTATACTGATCACCATTGAAGCTTAAACTTTCTTTCGTAGGTAGGTAACATAATATACGAAAGGAAATAATATAGATATATATACAACAACGCATAAACTAAATCTTTTCGGATAAAATATTGTAAGGGTTAATGAAGTAAATATTAAACAATTTTAATCGCACTTACCAGTTTTGGGTCAGTTAAACTCTTTGGAACTGTACGATTGGTTTTATAATTTCTATGAAAATATAATTTCTTAAATAACCGTTTCGCGACTGCTGACGTAGATTCACGCCATTTGAAAATCTGTAACTGTGTGAGTGGGCGTTTCTTTCATAATTTGTGTGTTACATATTTTTTAAGTGTGTACCCAGTGTTCATATTTTTGCAATAAAATATACTATGGATAGAAATATATTGATTAGAAAGAATGTAATTATAAAGTATATCCATTTGTAATATAATTGTGAATACAGAAAATTTGTTCTGAAATATTTTATTTTGAGATTATAACGCCCGTAGGCGGGTCTTACTGTCAAAAAGACAAAATCCTGCGGTCACAAAAAGTGTTAAAATATATTTATAAAAGTTAAAATATGTTTTTAAAAATGTATAAAGTTAAAATATATTAATAAAATTTTAAAGACTAAAGTGTCCTTAAAATAATAACCCTCCCCCCTACAAAATAAATAAGTAAGTAAATAAATAAAATAAAATAAAGCAATATATGAAGCAAATGATTAAGCCTTTTTTAACTTTGACGGTATTTAAGAAACGATTTTACAAGTCTGTCTTGCATTCCAATTCCATTCGTTTTTTATATTTGACAATTTCACATTAAACCTATTTTTCTATTTAAAACAGTAAACCCCGCCTAATTAGTTAATTTTTTTCTTCTAGTGTTCGTTTAAAAGGTTCAAAATTTATCGCCAATTAATCGAAGAAGTAAATACCACTTGTGCATATTTTTGTCAACATAAAATAAGGGGTTTAACAGGAATACTCAATGTCACATTTACTTTCCTTTTCTATATTGTTTTGTTTTGAAGAACGATGAAGGCGGGGCTTGTCTTCTTTAGAAAACAGGAATTCTTGATGCTATGTCAAAAAATCATCATTTTTGTTTCATTTCTTTGCGTTTGACGTTGTTGGCATACAATTTGACCCGTAAATAAAAAATAAAAATATTTTGTTTAATTTTCTTTGTTATTTTTTAAGATTTGATTCGTTATCTCATGCAAAACTTTATAAGAGACGGCCCCCTAAACCCCTCCAAAAGAAAGATTTATTTATATCTCGAAAACTAATAACTGGTTGGTTGGTTGGAGGATTAAGGCCGATTGACTCCTTATGTGTCCTAGGCCTATAGGGGGAATGCCCTCCGTGGGGGTCTTTCTAAGGGGACCCAGCCCGTATTTACGCGAGTTTCGGAGGAAACCACGGAAAACTCCGAACGGCTAGGTCGATGAGCGCGACCTGGGATCGAACCCGGCACCTCCCATCTACCAGCTTTGAGCGCAGAACCGCTCGGCCGCTGGTGGGCCACTAATAACTGGAATGAGCTGCAAATTTGCACACCCATATTTTTCAGCATTAGGATTCATTTTATGTAAAAATTTATATAGGTCATAATTCATAATTTTTATGAATATGAATTTATTAATATTTTTCATAATTAAAAATATGTTTCAGAATCAAAAGTAATGATGGATTATGTTTGGGTTTCTTCACTGTATCCCGTGAAAAAAAATTATACCGATCAAGTTATTTTTTGTGAAGATATTAATAAAAGTTTGAAATATGAATTTAACATTAGCACCTTCAAACTTTGAACGCTTATAACTTTGTGAAAAAATAAGTAAAATATACAACCAATATACTTTTTCGCATTGTCGCGATCCCAGGAATTCAAATATAAAATAAAAATGGGGCATTACCATTGAAAAAATCAAAGTTGGTGCGCGTTTTAATATGTAGACGACCCCCAATTCAAAATTTCAATTCATTTTCTGAAACTACTTACAATTCCCCGTCGAATGATACCTATTACATTTTTCTACATCGATTAGCAACGAAGTTACGTTGAGTGTTGCGTTTTTTTTTCCCCGACTGTACATTAGTAACCGGTGTAACCGCCAGAATTTTGAATGCAAGCATGCAAACGTGCATGCATTGTGTCGTACAGGTGTCGGATATCAGTTTGTGGGATGGAGTTCCATGCCTGTTGCACTTGGGCGGTCAATGCAGGGACGGTTAATGCTGGTTGTTGATGACGCTGGAGTTGTCGTCCAATGATGTCCCATAAGTGCTCGATTGATATGCTCGATTGGAGTAAGATCTGGTGATCTAGCAGGCCAAGGCAACATGTCGACACTCTGTAGAGCATGTTGGGTTACAACAGCACTATGAGGGCGAGCGTTATCCTGTTGGAAAACACCCCATTGAATGCTGTTCATGAATGGCAGCACAACAGGTTGTATCACTAGACTGACGTACAAATTTGCAGTCAGGGTGCGTGGGATAACCAGTGGGATAACAGCAGTGCTCCTGCTGTCATACGAAATTGCTCCCCAAACCATAACTCCAGGAGTAGGCCCTGTGTGTCTAGGCCGCAGACAGGTCGCTAGCAGGCGTTCACTTGGCCTCCTTCTAACCAACACACGGCTATCACTGCGACCAAGGCAGAACCGGCTTTCATCAGAAAACACAACAGATCTCCACTCCGTCCTCCAATGAGCTCTAGCTTGACCCCACTCACGTCGCAAACGGCAGTGGTTTGGAGTCAGTGGAATGCACGCTACAGGGCGTCTGGCTCGGAGCTGTCCTTGAAGTAACCGATTTGTAACAGTTCGTTATGTCACTGTGGTGCGGGGATCCCTAGCCCCCGGGCTGCCACTCAGGTAGCTGGGGAGCTAGATGCGGCGGCTGACCTCACCTCCGAGTTGGTACCCCTGGATAGCCGGCGCAGCTGGTGAACTAACGAGGCAGCGCGGCCGAGAAGCATGTCGGGTGGAAAGGATGTTCCTGCAGTAAATTGGAGGCATCACCCACTCGTCGCTCGTAAAGTAATAGGTGATGTGTTATGTTGCGGGTGCCTTGGTGGCACGAGGCGCCAGGGTTACTCTACTTGTAATCTGTCACCTACTCTTCACCGCCAGGCCTTGTTCCTCTAATAGGCTCAAGTGGATTTTCCTGGCACCCGGCCTAGCACACCCGCCGGAGAGCAGCTAGTTGCTCATGCGAGATTTGTGGGTCTTCCCTTCCCGCGGACTTCTCCCGGGCCCGTGCCCCTGTCCGCGGGCTCGCTGGAGAGTTAGATAGTGTTTTGGTGAGGGGGTGAGCTAACGCTCATAGCCTTAAACCGAAAGGTAGGCTGCCCCCTTTGCTAGTTTTCTTTTCAGTTTTCTGTCACTGTGGTGCCAACTGCAGTTCGAATTTCTGCTGCAGACGCAGTACGTTTAGCCACAGCCATACGCCGAACACGGCGGTCTTCCCTCTCAGCACTGCCACGTGGCCGCCCGGAACCCGGTCTTCTTGAGGCAGTACCTTCCCTTGACCACTGCAGCCAACACTCATGCACAGTGGATACATTCCTGCCAAGTCTTTCTGCAATATCGCGGAAAGAGAACCCACCTTCTCGTATCCCTACTACACGACCTCGTTCAAACTCAGTGAGCTGTTGATAATGGCTTCTTCGTCTTCTTAGAAGCATCCTGGACTAACATTAACCCACTACGTCAAATCTCAACTGTGAATAACGATCACGAACCTTACAGCGCTTATTTAAAGCAAACCTCATTTGCATGTTCATAGTGTCGCTACTAGCGCCACACTTATGCGCGTAGCTCGAAATTTGAATCGACGTCATCTTTCAGATGTATAAACACGCCTACCAAATTTCGTTTATCTAGCACAGCTCCTTGCTGGTGTTGGGATTTTTTTTTTCCATCAGTGTATATATATATATATATATATATATATATATATATATGTAAAGTTAGTTAAATTGCATTTGAATAGGAATAATATCAAGATAAGTTTGATGTTAAATTAAGTTATATAAAAAAAAAACAAGAAGTAAAATTAATTGTTTGAATAATTAAAAAAATGTCTTCACTGGTAAATTTAGTTTAACTAAATTTTATTCTTATTGGTCTATGCGATTTCAGGGGTACAAAATTTTCTGTTTCTCGAGTTTTACTACGTTTTAAAAATTTATATATATATATTCGTATACAGGGGTTGATCTAGGCAAAAATTGGGACTCTTTTGCTGCCCCTTCACAAAATTCAAATTTCTAAAATGGGCCCTTTCACAAAATTCAAATCCTTAAAATGGGTCCCTTCACAAAATTCAAATTCAGAAAATGAGCCCCTTCACAAAATTCAGATTTAAAAAAACAGCCCTTTCACAAACTTTTGTTTTATAAAAATAATACTTTTGTAAAATTTTTCCATGTTTACAGTATTATTTTTAATGAGTGTCCTATACTTGTTTAATAAAATGCTATTAACTTGATATTAAACATCAGATAGAGTAATTGCTATAATGAAAGGTTTCTAGCGACAATTCTTTTTTTCACAAAAATATTTAGATTTTCACAAAAATAATTTGCTTTTCACAAAAAGGGCCCCAAAAATTAAAACCTCGATCAACCCCTGATATATTTATATGTATATATATATATATATATATATATATATAATCGTCATTTCTCATGAAAAGAATTTTTAATGATATATGCGTCTAACGTGCAACAGATATCATAAAGCTTTTAGTGAAACATATTCTACTCAACATTAGAAAAGGACAAAATAATCTGGTATGTCACTCACGCGTCTTCCTCTTACACTGCATTTAAATACTATATAGACATATTGCTTTTTATAGCGTAATAGCAATGAAATAAGATATTAAATTTTATTCTACCCTAAAATATTTTTTTAATAGATTTAGGAACAGTTTTATTTGATATATAAATCTATGTGAGTGTGGGGAAGGGCTACCGCTCCCTCAATCCCATGTTCAGATTTATTACATATATTTACAAAAAATAAATTCTAGGATGTCATTAAATTTAAAAGTTTATTCCAAATTATTCAGATAACTTTCCTCAAAAATAGCTATACGCCTCGAAACTTACAAATCTCGATCAAACATTTAAAGTGACAAGTACGAACTTCAGTAAACCAAATTTGAATTAGCGGCCGTTATTTATTTATTTATTTATTTATTTTAAGTTATGTTGATAACAAACATACGTACAAATCAACTGCTAAAAATTTGACCTTCATATTAAAGAGAACCCCAGAATATAAAATACCAAACAAAAACCTAAATATCGAAATTCCAAAAATATTTCGTTAACATTATGAGTAAGAAAAAATAACTTTCCAGGATCAGCATCAGTATTCATCGACATAGTAAAATTTATCAAAGAACTCCCATCAATTATATTCAACTAGAAAAGCCCTAGTTCGGGAACGAACCGAATTCTGAATGCGGGAAAAATTTTAAAGTCAAACTCAAAATGTACAAAACTCGATTACCTGCTGCATGCGTGCCAATAGATCAGTTAATGAAATCATTTTTAAATTTATGAAAATAAAAATAAATAAATAAATAATTATAAAAGAAAAGAATAGAAAAGAATCGTGAAATTGCTTTAAAGTCCGCTTTGGTTCCCTGCTGCCTTCAGCAGCGACCCACTCATTCGCTGGCTCTCGGGTGTCTGTGTCTATTATCTGAGACAATAGTTTACCAGTAGGCTTCCATTTGGGTGCTTATCAGATGACACTTTCGAAACGGACAGTATCGAAAAAATTGAAGCAGCAATTTTATATTTGAATCCCAGTTACACATGAACAACAATATACGTGGTGTACATAGTATTTCCTATCACGTTATTTTCTATATTTACTTGATTTATTTGATCAACCATAAAATGACAACATTTTCACTCCAAAAATAATATTACAATGTGCTATGAACGGATACGTCTATCGCATGAGACAATTTTTGGGGTTATAATACTAGTTGAGTTAGTTAATAGTAGTTGGCATATAGAAAAATTTATAATAAAATAATGAAATATGTAAACCTGACCATATAGCTCCCATTGACGATTTTTGAAATTTTATCGCCACTTTAGACAAAAATATATACTTTATGTGATTATTTTTTCTGTTTCTTTCATTCTTTTCTTTTTCGATAGCTATTCTTTCTTTTCCGGTTTTGAATATTTTATAATATATTTATATTTTTGATGCTCTACTTGGCTTAAACTGGCTTTTGGGAAGGGGGGGGGGTAACTTCCACGTTTTGTGGTACATTTAAAGTGAATTTTCGGGCTGTTTAATGGCCTCTCAAATGTCGGTAACGGTCGACAAAATCCGATCTAACGATTCTACGTGGCTTGACTTTAAAATTTTTTTGATTTGCTTTTGAGGGGGGGGGGGGGCTAACTTACACGTTTTGTGGTACCTATAAGGGGAATTTTCGGGCAGTTTAATGGCCGATCAAACGTTGGAAACGGTCGATCATATCCGATCTAACGATTCTACGTCGATTGACATCAAAAATTTTTGAAGTGAAAACTTCTTTAGGCGCGTTGAGCACTTTTGGGTAAAGATAAATCTTTGAACTCCCGTCATCGTCAGCTGACGCTTTCCATTTGAAGTGAAAACTTTTGGGTGAACAAAAATCATTGAATTCGCGTCATCGAAACGCTTTCCATCCTTGTATGATACAAATAATGTATCATACAATTAACTTGCTAATGTGAAGTATTAGTAATTATATACTGTATATTGTTTTAAAATCTGGTGCGGCTCTACACGACTTCTCTCATCTCCGAGCACTGTCTCTATTGCAGTTAGACCTCACAAAACCGTGAGAAAGCCCAAAGCTGCCATTTTTCTCAAGTTTTTACAATCTGGTGCGGCTCTACACGACTTCTGTCATCTCCGGACATTGTCTCTTAAAGATTGCAGTCGGAAACGTTGCAGTTAGACCTCACAAAACCGTGAGAAAGGCCAAAGCCGCAATTTTTCTCACGTTTTTACAATCTGGTGCGGCTCTACACGACATCTCTCATCTCCGAACACTGTCTCTTTTGCAGTTAGACCTCACAAAACAGTGAGAAAGGCCAAAGCCGCCATTTTTCTCACGTTTTAACAATCGGGTGCGGCTCTACACGACTTCACTCATCTCCGGACACAGTCTCTAAAAGATTGCAGCCGGAAACGTTGCAGTTGGACTTCACAGAACCATGAGAAAGACCAAAGCCGCCATTTTTTTCACGTTTTTAAAATCTGGTGCGGCTCTACACGACTTCTCTCATTTCCGGACACTGTCTCTTATAGATTGCAGCCGGAAACGTTGCAGTTAGACCTCACAAAACCGTGATAAAGGCCAAAGCCGCCATTTCTCTCACGTTTTTACAATCTGGTGCGGCTCTACACGACTTCTCTCATTTTCGGACACTGTCTCTATTCCAGTTAGATCTCACAAAACCGTGAGAAAGGCCAAAGCCGCCATTTTTCTCACGTTTTTACAATTGTGCGGCTTTACACGACTTCTCTCATCTCCGGCCACAGTCTCTTAAAGATTGCAGCCGGAAACGTTGCAGTTAGACTTCACAGAATCGTGATAAAGGCCAAAGCCGCCATTTCTCTCACGTTTTTAAAATCTGGTGCGGCTCTACACGACTTCTCTCATTTTCGGACACTGTCTCTATTCCAGTTAGACCTCACAAAACCGTGAGAAAGTCCGAAGCCGCCACTTTTCTCACGTTTTTACAATCTGGTGCGGCTCTACACGACTTCTCTCAACTCTGGACACTGTCTCTATTGCAGTTAGCGCATTTAATAAAATTGTAATATAATTTTTGTAGTAGTAGTTTATATTAATGAATAAAAAAACACTTCATTTAAAAGTATTTCCTACACAATAAAATATTTCCTGACGATTCATGAAATACACACGTAATTGTTCACGTTTTCACTTCTGTCGGCACTCCCGAAGTGCAACTGTATTTTTTTTTTTTTTTTTGCTTTTGAGGGGGGCTAACTTCCACGTTTTGGGGGATCCTTAAAGGGTATTTTCGGGCAGTTTAATGCCCGATGAAACGTAGGAAACGGTCGATCAAATCCGATCTAATGATTCTACGTCGATTGGCATTAAAAAATTTTTGATTTGCTTTTGAGGGGGGCCAACTTCTACCTTTTCTCTACATTCAAAGGGCATTTTCGGGCAGTTTAAAGGCCGATCAAAAGTCGGAAACGGTCGATAGAATCCGATCTAACAATTCTACGTTGATTGGCATTAAAATTTTTTTGATATGCTTTTGAGGGGGGGCTAACTTCCACCTTTTGGGTACTTTCAAAGGGCATTTTAGGGCAGTTTAAAGGCCGATCAAACGTCGGAAACGGTCGATCAAATCCGATCTAACGATTCTAAGTCGATTGACATCAAAAAAAGTTTTTATTCGCTTTTGAGGGGGGGCTAACTTCCGCGTTTTGGGGGACCCTTAAAGGGTATTTTCGGGCAGTTTAATTCCCGATCAAACGTCGGAAACATTCGATCTAATCCGATCTAACGATTCTACGTCGATTGACATAAACATTTTTTTGATTTGCTTTTGAGGGGGTCTAACTACCACGTTTTGGGGGACACTTAAAGGGTATTTTCGGGCAGTTTAATTCCCGATCAAACATCGGAAACGGTCGATCTAATCCGATCTAACGATTCTACGTCGATTGACATAAAAATTTTTTGATTTGCTTTTGAGGGGAGGGGGGCTAACTTCCACCTTTTGGGTACTTTTAAAGGGCATTTTCGGGCAGTTTAAAGGCCGATCGAACGTCGGAAACGGTCAATCAAATCCGATCTAACGATTCTACGTCGATTGGCATTAAAAAAATTTTTATTTGCTTTTGAGGGGGGGGCTAACTTCCACGTTTTGGGGGTCCCTTAAAGGGTATTTTCGGGCAGTTTAATGCCCGATCAAACGTCGGAAACGGTCGATCTAATCTAAACTAACGATTCTACGTCGATTGACATCAAAAGTTTTTTGATTTGCTTTTGAGGGAGGGCTAACTTCCACCTTTTGGGTACTTTCAAAGGGCATTTTAGGGCAGTTTAAAGGCCGATCAAACGTCGGAAACGGTCGATCAAATCCGATCTAACGATTCTAAGTCGATTGACATCAAAAAAATTTTTTATTCGCTTTTGAGGGGGGGCTAACTTCCGCGTTTTGGGGGACCCTTAAAGGGTATTTTCGGGCAGTTTAATTCCCGATCAAACGTCGGAAACATTCGATCTAATCCGATCTAACGATTCTACGTCGATTGACGTAAACATTTTTTTGATTTGCTTTTGAGGGGGTCTAACTACCACGTTTTGGGGGACACTTAAAGGGTATTTTCGGGCAGTTTAATTCCCGATCAAACATCGGAAACGGTCGATCTAATCCGATCTAACGATTCTACGTCGATTGACATAAAAATTTTTTGATTTGCTTTTGAGGGGAGGGGGGCTAACTTCCACCTTTTGGGTACTTTTAAAGGGCATTTTCGGGCAGTTTAAAGGCCGATCGAACGTCGGAAACGGTCAATCAAATCCGATCTAACGATTCTACGTCGATTGGCATTAAAAAAATTTTTATTTGCTTTTGAGGGGGGGGCTAACTTCCACGTTTTGGGGGTCCCTTAAAGGGTATTTTCGGGCAGTTTAATGCCCGATCAAACGTCGGAAACGGTCGATCTAATCTAAACTAACGATTCTACGTCGATTGACATCAAAAGTTTTTTGATTTGCTTTTGAGGGAGGGCTAACTTCCACCTTTTGGGTACTTTCTAAGACATTTTCGGGAAGTTTAAAGGCCGAACAAACGTCGGAAACGGTCGATCAAATCCGATCAAACGATTCTACGTCGATTGACATAAAAAAATATTTAATTTGCTTTTGAGGGGGGGGGGTTAAATTCGACCTTTTGGATACTTTTAAAGGGCATTTTCGGGCAGTTTAAAGGCCGATCAAACGTCGGAAACGGTCGATCAAATCCGATCTAACGATTCTACGTCGATTGGCATTTAAAAAATTTTGATTTGCTTTTGAGGGGTGCTAACATCCACCTTTTTCTACTTTCAAAGGGCATTTTCGGGCAGTTTAAAGACTGATCAAACGTCGGAAACGGGCGATCAAATCCGATCTGACGATTCTACGTCGATTGGCATTAAAAAATTTTCGATTTGCTTTTGAGGGGGGGCTAACTTCCACCTTTTGGGTACTTTCAAAGGGCATTTTCGGGCAGTTTAAAGGCCAATCAAACGTCGGAAACGGTCTATCAAATCTGATCTAACGATTTTCTACTGTTTGCGTATATATTTTTTTTAATTTTGAACACTTTTTAATTTTTGTGGAAGTTAGCCCCCCCCCCTGGCTATTTTTCTATATATCTCGATATTTTTTACCGATCAAACGACAAATTTTGCCGATCAAATCCGATCTAACGATGATTAAACGTTTGGTATATTAGTGATATCCTTTTCTCACTGAAGGGGGGCTAACTTCCACGAGGTCAGTGCAACTAGTCCCACGGATTTGGAATGCATTGATAGTTTGTTTGATGGATTAACTTATTTCGAAAAGACGGGAGCAGAAAGAATCGGAAAAGTAATGTTTCTGGAACTGTAAACGCATAACTATGGGCTCCTGTGTGAAAAAACGGTGGCACTGGGAAGCAAATCTCGTGAAATTTCCTTGGCTGGTTAGAGGTTAATAACTGCTTTAATGTTTCATGAAGTAAGGAGGTGGTGTTATAACCAATTCATACAGAAATGTGTAATTATTCTTTTTACTATTTTCAGCTGTTTCTTAAACCTTTGCGGCGCAAGACAATTCGGATCATTTAAATTGTACTGCCACCGAAATTCATAAACTAAATTAAACTAAAAGAAATTTTAAATTTTAAGGTTAAAAAAACCCAGCCTTTTCTGATATGTTATAAACGTAAATTTTTGCTAAAAAATTTCCGGGATGAATTTTTGTAGCTGGGTCTTAAATTTTGTGTCCTCTCAGCGAGGACAGCGCGCGTTAAGGGGTTAAATGTGTTCCATATACAACACCTGTTGTCTTTCCTTTATTTTTGTAGTTTTCAAATGTAACTGGTTCACATTAGAGAAATATTATATAGATTATTTTTCCCCAAACTGAGGATGACAAACTTTTTTTTTTCTATTAATCACCAATCTAAAATATCCATTTTTCGACCCACCCTGTTGTATAATACACCTATCATGCAAATGACGCAAAGAACATTTTTAAGAATCGACAGTTGATTACATATGTACCGATATTCAAATTGTGTAGTTCATAAAACGGAGTGTCAGTAGACGGCTATTATACTTACTCGCATTTAAGACTAATTTACCTCGTACTAACTAATTATCTATATATTAATACTTTAAAATTTTAGAAGTATTAAAAGAATTATAATTAAAAGAATGCATTGTCATGTTCTGAGCTATTCTATAAGCATACCTGCCAACCATATCATTATAAACCGTACAATTTTTAGTACCCACCTTTTTTTTTCACACCAGTAATTTTTTAGATTAATTTTATTCTTATTTAATCGTAACAACATTTGGGGACAATTTCTTTAAAAAAAAATGGTGTGAAAAAAGGGGCGTTTTTTCAAGGGGCGTTAACTATTGTACGGTTATTAATGAGATAGTTGGCAAGTATGTATAAGTTTCAAGTGTCTAGGTAGTCGGGAAGTGAGTTAAAAATAGATTGCAAGATTTGTACTGGACAAACAAGAAAGCAAGTTAATAAAAACATACAAAAAAGGCGCAAAATATTTGATGATTTTAACAAAATAAATGCTATTTGCAAGCGTTTTCTTGCTGTTTATATATAAAGGTACTTTATGATAAATATTTGAAAATTTATGTTTCTATTTGCTTTACACGATGACCACGATGCGACAGTCCCTAATAATAAATGCTACACTTCATGTTATTCCCATTCGAGTGTCAGGCCGCGGTAGCCCAGTCGGTAGAGCGCCAGCTTCGTAATTGGAAGATTGCGGGTTCGTTACTCGAGCCGGGCAAAGACCGTCGTGTACACTAATGGTTGCTGGTGTACGTAAAATCTGTCGTGGCCGCAATGTGCTCCATGTTCCCATCAAAACTTATACCTCTGGGGGTCAGTGAAGCGGGAGAGCCACCCCTTCCGTGGAGGATCAAAATGGGGATGGCATGTCACCCGACCACCTCTAGGGGTGTGTCCCAGACCGTCGCCAATTGCCCATCTGCGCAGCACTAGTGCGTCGTAAAACCCAACCAACCAACCCATTCGAGTGTCTTTGCACACTTGTGAGACTAAGAATTTAAACAGCATCGATCAATGTTTTCTCAGTGGGATAGAGATGGGCAAGAATATTCTATTAGACGGCCGAATGTGGCCCTGGACGGAACGGCGAGCAAACGGGCTGGACACATAAGGTGTTAATCCAAATCATCCATTTTAAGAATCATTGTAGTACAAAACATTATTGTACGTCAATTTTATATTAAACTTTAAAAAAATATATCAAATGTTTTTAGCTCTCTCGACATATCAGGCGGTAAAGTTAAATCAGCAGAGTATAATCTGAAAAATAAGAAGTTTATAAAGCTACTTAAGAGGCCTCTCCACTGATCGTCCCCAGCAGCGAGCCAGTGTTAGTCTATGGAGTATTTTGCCTCATTATAACTTAGTAACTAATATATATTTTGAAATTTCATTTTCACATTCAGAAACTTCACAACTATTAAACAAATTATCGCTTTCTAAAAAAAAAATTTTTGATAATTTTTAATATTTCATTTTGAGGTTGTAAAATGCGAATATTCACAATGTAAATTTTTTCATTTTTGAGCTTATAAATAAAATATTAAAAAAAAAAAAAAAAAAAAAAAAAAAAATCAATTTTTAGAAAGCGATAAATTGCTTAATTAGCTGTGAATTTTCGGAAAGTGAAAACGGAATTTGAAAATATGTATTAGTTAACGAATTATAATGGGGCAAAATTTCCCGTAGAATAACATTGGTTTCAGCTTTCGGAGACTATAGGTAGAGAGTCCCCTTAATTTACCACCTCAAACACTCAGATATAGACATTGTAAAACTTACAGCACATCAGTGAAATGGTCATTAATAGAGAAAAATATGTTCAAGCATAATTTGCAATATAAAACAATAGTTTTCAACTATGTAATTATGCATGACTGAAACATCATGTAAAATATCGTAGGCGCGTGCTTTGCGAGAAAGCAGCGTCACGCTTCACTACAATACAGGGAGTAAGTGTTTTGCATATAATTTTTATTTGCATAAACAATGTACATGTCTATGTAGACTAAAATTTTTAGTACGACATGTCTTTCCATCTGCCATTTTGTGTCGTTACCAATCAATAGTGTTCCACTTCGATAATGCCTGCTAGTATCCAATTTTACCATTTAATTTCTTACTCTAGCTTAAAATATTTTGTGAAATCCGTAAGAAACTTTTTCCCCCCACTTCCCATCAGTGAGGATCGAACTCGCAACCTCCGGATTCCTAAGCCAATGGATCTTGACTCGTGTTTTCTGATTATTTAGACAAGTGTTTTAAGATATTTTTAGACTAAAACTGTAATTTATTTAAAATGTGTGTTATTTTTCGATTAATAAGATGAGTATATTGATATTATGTTTTTGAGAAATTGATGGATTAATTATTAATCTGCGATGAATTTTGGGTATAATTTAAATATCGAATAATTGGTTTACAGTTTTTTGTTATATGTTTTGTTCTGTAGAAGCTGAAACTGTTAATTATTAATAATGAATACGAAATTGTTATTAAGATTATTTTACTAATTAAAATATCTAGTAAATGAGTATTAAGCAATTAGGGGAAGATACTTTACAACTAATGCATTCAAATTTTATTAATTTGGAATTAAAAATCGATACATTGCTTGAATACGTGTTTAAGAATTTTACTGAGCGCCTTCTTATTTTTTGAAAGGGTGTTAAAATACAATAAGGGTGTTAAAATATCCTGTCATACTAAATTAAATTGTGTCATAGACAGATTTATCCCTCCCCCTATAAAGCTTGATAATAAATTTCATAATAGAACAATGTCAAGATCCCACTAAATAAAATTTATGGACATTTTATGTAATGTTTTTTAAATTCTTTGGTCAGTAAATCATTCATAGTACAGAAAGAAAATTGTTACATCAAATCTATTTCAGAACATTGTAAATTTGTGGTTCTATTAAAACTGAATTTTTAAAACTCTGAACAAAAATCCAAAAAACTTTTTTGCACATTAAAAAAACATTTTTGTCGGTAATTAAACTATACTTAAAATTTTTTCACAGAGCTTTTGAAAACTTTTGTTAAAAGTTTTAGAAATAAATTTAGCCATTAAAAATCTTCCAATAATTTCAGTTTGAAAGTTAAATGTTGTTTGAAAGTTTAAAAAAGGATTTTTTCTTTTAGAAAAGTTTGTATCCCGCTTAAAAAAAAAAAAAAAAAAAAAAAAAAAAACATTTTATTTCGTATGAGATCGATGCTCAATTTAAATTTACTGTTTCTAAAATAGAAAAATTAGGATTTTGTAACTACCTTAAAAAATGCTTTTTGAGAATTTTTACATTTTAATTATATATTAAATATACTTCCAGTAATAAAAGTGTGAATTAATGGATATTTCAATATTATACTATTTCTTTCAAATTGTTTGATCAGATTTTTTTTCCCCTATCGACATCATAAGAGTTGTGCTTGCAATAAGTTTCCCAGTTACATGTAATTACTTTTAATTCTATATATTTTAAAAGAGGCACGTATGTGTATGTGTGCATACACACACACACATATATATATATATGTGTATATATACGAATATTTCATTTTTTAACTACTATTATTAGTATTTCATTTAATAATTTTGAAATTGCTGCTTGAATTTAAATAAGTTTGAGTCTCATTTGTTTTTTCACATATTATTCTTTCAAATTAAACTTTTTATTTTTTTGGGGGTGTTATAGGGTATAGCTTGTTGTAAATGTTCAGCAATTTGCATACAACAAGACAGAAATAACACCTATTTTACATGCAATATTCATTCTATATCCTTGAAAATGTAATGAATTTGCATGTTTCAATTTAAGATTGCTTGATATTCATAAACTTTTTTTGTATTTTTTCTGGTTTCATCTTATTCAATGTTTCTTGGTTTCATCTATTCAATATTTGAAAAGGTTTTGAATATATATATATATATATATATATATATATTATATATACATATATATTCTTTTACCTTATTTTCACATGTTTTTATTTAATATGGTAAGTTGTTTGTGGGTTAAATTTAAAAATTGAATTTCCAGTCACTTCCTGTCGCCAGTTAAGCGAAATTTTTAGGGTTGGAAATCGATTAAGAGTTTTAACTGGGTTAATTGTAGTTCATTAATAGATTAATCGGATTTTTTAATCGGTTTTCATTTTTTTTTTTTTTTTTATATATATTTTTATTTCAATGATGAATAAAACTCTCATATTGTGTGTATATATATATATATATATTATTCATAAGTTTGACTTTTTTTTTTCAAAAATTTTTGTCTAATCAATTATATCTGTTTCATAACTGAAATTTAAATCAATTTTCAGAGTAATAATTGATGACTTTAAGTGTTAATTTTATATAAATATTTTCATTTATTCAATTTTGTTTATTATTATTATTATTATTTGTTTTAAATAAATTAATTTATCGATTCATTTTCGAAGAAACATTAAATGAATTTACACATATTTTAGTTTTATATTTGCAGGCCTTGTCCATCTTGCTTGTCACTATTTTTAAATGAATTCTCAAAATTCCATATCATTATCATAAAAATCTCAAATTCTTATACTTTAGTTCTTCTTTGTCACTTCGGACTAGAACACAGAATGTTATTTTCTGTTTCTACTTCAATAGTTACTAATCAGCAATTCTGAACAGACAATAAACGCTTGAAGATACTGTGAAACTCTGTTGACATTTCCCCAATCAGAGGGATAGTGAAAATCTCAATCCTTCCTTTTTTCTTCTGGTTTTTTTTTTTAATCTTTAGCATTTCTATTTTTTGAAAGCTTCTTGTTTCTGAGAATATCATTAATTATATTATTCTGTAGAAGGCTACAGAAAGGTAGTGTTGTTCCAACATGCACATGAAGCGGCATTTTGTTTAATAACTGTCCTTCCCCTTTTCTCTATCAACAAAAGCGCAACAACTTCTTTTGAGAGGTTTTATTTTTAATTATTTGTTTATTTTATTTTGTTTTTGCTTTTTCATTATTTCATGGTTGTTCCTTAGAATGTTTGTTAACAAAATATGTGAAAAAAAAATATTTTGTGGGCAGAACAATATTTTTACTATAATTCGTAGTTTGAAAATTTTTATCAGATTTTGAAAATTTTTAATCGAATTAATCGATCCGATTAACTCGATTAAAAAAAAATTGATCGGGACTAAACATTGTTTGATTAACTGAACCGATTAATCGATTAATCGGCACAGCCCTAGAAATTTTACATGTGAAAATCTGATAACACATGCTCGCGTAATATCAGACTTAAGAGTAAGTCCTGGTCATTTAGTTCCTTTTTTTTAACCCTTTTCCTATCGATTGAGGGAGCTGAAATTTTTGATAAATTAATAATGAGACAAATTTATGCTCAAGCAGTAACGGATATGGGGAGGAGGGGGGTGATGAGATACGAGGCTCTGAATATCAGTTCAAAATTTGTTTTGAAATTTTAACTATCATCCGTTCGAACTGACATTTTACATACATGCACATTTTCCACATCCACTCTGTTGAAGTTTTTAGTACATTTTTGGGAAAATAAAATGTAATTTTTTAATTTATGGGTTATTTTAATATAAATTCCCTTATATATTTCTCTGCTTATGTTTAATGAGTTTTTATTTCCATTACGATTTTTAAAAAATTACACTTATTTACATGTATATTGAAAAACTGCATTAATTTCATTTTAAAATTTGCATAAACAAGTCCAATTTCTAAGAAGGTTAAAAAAATGTTATCTGCCTTACTCTTCTGACACAATTGCACTGAATAATTGTACAATCGTTTTTTGTAAATAGTACAATTAATGTTTAGTGCATTTAAAGATAGTTTCCAATGAAACGGGTGGGATCCCCAAAACGTTCTCCCAATTTGTTGTCTAACGTATCTTATCTTAACTTTATCATAAATGATCTTAATCCAGTTTTTACTAACAAGGAAACATTCAAAATGTGTCATCTTCAAAAAGTATTGAAAAAAATATCTGTGATTCTACGCTTCATAAAACACCAGAAAATGAAAAAAGTATCGGCTGAAATTAATTACAGCGACCACAAAAAATTATCAAAATTAAGCATATTTGGCGATTTCACACTGCTAGGCGATTGATTTTGAGTACTTGGCGGAAAACCAAAACACGGTTCTGTTCGTACACGGCAATCTCGGTGCTAGCAAACGTATCGCTTAACAGCGCTAAATCACCAAATATACTTAATTTTGATAATTTTTTGTAGCCGCTGTAATTAATTTCAGCCGATAATTTTTTTCATTTTCTGGTGTTTTATGAAGAGTAGAATCACATATATTTTTTTCAATACTTTTTGAGGATGACACCTTTTGAATGTTTCCTTGTTAGACATTCTCACAACGATCGAGTTCTTTGCATCTTCAAACATTAAAAATATTCTATGAAGTAGATAATTTATACAGGGTGTTTCAAAACTCATGGGCAAAAATTTAAAGGGTGTTAGAAAACATCTAAAAAAGACATTTTCATCATACAATGCATATGCGGAGAGCACACGGTGGCCGCTTGAGGGCGCTGTAATGGAAAGTATAAAGTGCGCGTTTTCTTACACATTGTTATTTCTACCGTGGATTTCAGCAGGCATGGCGACATTCAGTAATCAGGAAAAGGCGGATATACATTTTACGTATGGTCTGGCGAATAAGAATGCTCTGGAAGCCGCAAGACTGTACAGACAGTGTTTCCCGAGGAGACACATGCCAGTCCGAAAAATACCACAACAGTCTTGTGGCTTCGCCAGACCATACATAAAATGCATGTCCGCCTTTTCCTGATTGCTGTATGTCGCCATGCCTGCTGAAATCCACTGGAGAAATACGATGTATAAGAAAACGCCTGCTTTATACTTTCCATTACAACGCCCTCCAGCGGTCACCGCTTGCTCTCCTCCCATGCATTGTATGCTGAAAATGGCTCATTTAAATGTTTTCTACCACTTCTTAAATTTTTGCCCATGAGTTTTGAAACACCCTATATATCTTTTTCGTTTGGAAAACGCGCTAAACTTTTAAACGCGAGTATTTAAACAAACAGTAAATTTTGATTTAAATCCACATATTGAAATTATTTGCGAATTAGAATAATTTAGCGTACATTCGTACAATTATTTTACGTGTTTTCCCCTACTCTCCTACGGTATTGTGTTTTCATTCCTCATTTCCGCTCATGTTTCAGTACCATATCATACAAAATGTAAAATCATTTGTAATATATTTTTTGTCATAGGATTCAAGTAATTTTTAATCGCAAAAATATTTTTCATGACAAAGAGCTAATTTCTAAACTCCAGCAAAAGCACGTATTATTTACTATTAAAACATTTTTAAAAAAGTTACTTTAAAAACATTTTCATATCAACTTACAGCCAAGAAATAAAAACTTAGAGTATATTTAATATCATTCTAAGCGTGACCCGTCAAATAAGCCCAAGACAAAACGGCCCCGACAAAAAAGCCCCGACAAAATAGCTCCGACAAATGAACCCAAAGGACAAAAGAGCCCCGACAAAACAGCTCCGACAAAACAGCCCCGACAAAACAGCCCCGACAAAATAGCTCCAGACAAAATAGCCCCAGACAAAACAGCCCCAAGACAAAATAGCCCCGACAAAACAGCCCCGACAAAATAGCCCCCGACAAAATAGCCCCGACAAAATAGCCTCCGACAAAATAGCCCCAGACAAAATAGCCCCCCGACAAAACAGCCCCGACAAAACAGCCCCGACAAAATAGCCCCCGACAAAATAGCCCCCGACAAAACAGCCCCGACAAAACAGCCCCGACAAAATAGCTCCCGACAAAATAGCCCCGACAAAATAGCCCCCGACAAAACAGCCCCGACAAAACAGCCGCCGACAAAATTTGTATGTATCTTTCTGTGTACATGGAAAATCTTCTGACTATCATATCTCAAAAAAAAAAAAAAAAAAGAGATAGAACAACGAAACTTCAGAATTGAGGCAGGTCTGGTGTACATATGATTTTTCGAACTTTTGGTGAAAATTGGATAACCGGAAGTGTGTCATATAGTTTTTTCAGAATCAAAGAAAAATACAGCGTATTAGCGCCACCTATCGGCCTATACACACAAAAACTTAAACATCAGTAGGAAAAAATGATGCACTTATAAACAATAGATTTTTATGTGTAGTATTTCACAGGCAAGGAAAATTCAGAGACATTTACAACAAAAAACGCTACCTTCCGACCGATAACAAACAACATTTCGTGTAATATTCACAGAATTTAAAAAATGATGCAGTTATGACCGTTATATTTTAAGATAAACTTTTTCATAAACAAAGAAAATGACAGCATATCAGCATCAGCGCTACCTTTCAGCCGATATAAACACAAATTTAAACAAAATTTACAATGTAACTACACCACTTTTCAGTCTTTTTTTTCTTTTTTCGTTGTTGTTGTTGTTGTTGTTGCTTAAAATTACACAAGATTAAATTATTTCAGTGAAGCATAACACTGACGTCTGCCGTCGATGTACACATAATGTTGAAGTGGCTGCTGATTAAATCATTTTTATCTTAAAACAAAATTATGCATTTTTTTTTATTATGAAAGTATAAAGTTATTTGGAGGATAGATTAAGGGACATTAGGCCCTAAATGGGAGTTAGCCACGGCCTTAGAATAAATAAGTTAAATCGCTGGATGAAAGCTCACCTGTTTGGCGATGTATCACAAAAGTTAATCAGAACAAATTTAAGTCAAGATGAAAAAAAAAAAAAAATCAAGTATTGTTGAATTCTGCTTATTGATTTAGTTACAGCGACCAGAACTTTTGCTGACACACACAGACAGATATCTCGAAATGTGCAAATTCATAGAAAACCTTAAATCAAAAATTTTCAGGAATATTTCATTCCCTATTTAGGTATATAAAAGAAAATAACAAATCCACATTTTAAAAAAATAGTCATTTACAATTTATGAAAATACATTATGTTTTTCAATAAATAATTACAAGATAAAAAGAACTTTTTATATACAATGTTTTTAAATTTTTCTGTTGAATCATATAAACGTACTGTCGGTAACAAAAGTCTCCGAACACTAGCAAAAATTCCTATATAAAAAAAGTACACTTAATACAGTGTTTTTAAATAAATACTTGTCGAATCCTGTTCTTAGTCAGTCTAAGAACATGATCCGACAAGGATTTATTTAACAAAACAGTATTAACTTTACTTTTTTTACATAGGAATTTTTGCTAGTGTTCGGAGACTTTTGTTACCGACTGTACCTGGTAACTTCTATAATTTATTCCGGAGTACTGTTAACCTCGCCCTTTATTCATACCAGTATATTTTAAAAGCACTTTTCTTCTTATTTCATCGTAATTACATATTGGAGAAAATTTCTCTACAGTCATACTGGTGTGAAAAAAGGGCGAAGCTAACAGTACTCCGGAATAAATTATAAAAGTTACCAGGTATGTTTAAACGATACCGAAGGCAGCGGGGACCCATAATAATTGGCTGAAAGTAATAAAAAAAAATGCATTGTCCTCGTGTTCTGAGCTTTTCTAAAAGTTTCAAATTTCTAGCTAGTCAAGATAGAGGTCTGCACGGGCTGAAATTTTGAGGCCCAAGCCCCTCCCGGCCCGTTTCAAAAATATGTAAAAAAAAAAAAATGCATGTTTTTCTATGAAAAAAATTTTTAAGTGTTTTGTAGAGATTTTATACAGCCAATTAACAGAATGTCCTTTAACAAAGCTGCTTAACTTTTACAAGATAATTATATATAAACAGAAATTCATTATTACAGACGTACAAAAGACTCAAAGGACGACAGAAAATCGAGTCGAAAATATTAGCATTCATCAAACAATATAGGACAGTATTTAAAATAATTAATACTACTAAAAATGTATTTTCAACCATTTACTCTTATATACCGTAATGTATCTGAATTTTTCATGTGATCCGATAAATAAAACTTTAATGCTAATCCAACCATATTCAATAGAAAAGATGCTTTTGCACATGCTAGAAATGGTGCTACTTTCATCCAGTGCACAGGAGATAAGAAAAAGGAGCTTTCGCGAAAAAGTTACAGTGGAATGATTTTTACTGCCTTTATACAACCTAAACTCTTCAGACCGTAGGACACAAAGCCTTATACACAGTAACGTATCTAATTTCTTTTGTTTGTACATGTGTGCAAACTAATAATGACATGCATACTATTTTGAATAAGAACCATCTAATATTACATGAAATAAAATATATTAATTTCGAGACATGCTAAAAATATCTGCGGAAAATGAAATCTCAAACAGCACATTGATATTCATTTTAATTGAAGTTATAGACATCTTTTAACAAAATAAATTTTTATGTGCTACACAAGCCTGTGAAATTATGTAAAATAAATGACTGAAGAAATATTTTATCTTTTTCATTTTCCTTGATTAACGAGGAAACTAAAAAAAGATTCGGGCTGACACGGACCGGAAAAAATATCATCCACGCCGGCCCGGCACGAGTATACACAAAATAACTGAGCACGAGCCCGGGCCGAGCGCAAATTTAAAAATTCGCCCCGAACCCGGCCCGTGCAGACTTTAAGTCAGGAAGTTATATGATTATTGAATCATAAAAACGCTACCGAAGGCAGCGGGGACCCAAAACAATTGGCTAAAAGTATTAAAAAAATGCATTGTCATCGTATTTTGAGCTATTCTAAATATCTAGCTAGTCGAGAAGTTAATTAAATAAATTTTCTGTTAAATCATATAAATACTTCCAGGCTATTTTGTTGGGGCTATTTTTTCGAGTCTGTTTTGTCGGGGCTATTTTGTCTGGGGCTATTTTGCTGAGGCAATTCTGTCTTGGGCTATTTTGTTGGGGCTGTTTTGTCCTGGGGCTATTTTGTCGGGGGCTTTTTTGTCGGGGCTATTTTGTCGGGGACTATTTTGTCGGGGCTGTTTTGTCCTGGAGCTATTTTGTCGGGGGGCTATTTTGTCGGGAGCTATTTTGTCGGGGCTGTTTTGTCGGAAGCTATTTTGTCCTGGGGCTATTTTGTCGGGGCTATTTTGTCTGGGGCTATTTTGTCTGGGGCTGTTTTGTCGGGGCTATTTTGTCTGGGGCTATTTTGTCCTGGGGCTGTTCTGTCGGGGCTATTTTGTCGGGGGCTATTTTGTCGGGGCTCTTTTGTCGGGGCCGTTTTGTCGAGGCTATTTTGTCGGGGCTGTTTTGTTGTCAAGGCTCTTTTGTCGGGGTTCTTTTGTCGGGGCTATTTTGTCTTGGGCTATTTTGACGGGGTACCCATTCTAAGATAAATTTGCTCACTATGCCCAGTTCTTAAAATATAACCAATTGAAAATTTAATGTCAAAATATGATTTATGAGCTTTAACTTTAAATTGTAAGAAGGTTAATTTTAAGAAACGGAGAAAGAAAAGCTAAAACAGAAAAAAAAAAATATATATATATATATATATATTAAAATTAATATAAATGACAAAATTTAATTTGTATAAAAAAGGCGTTAAAAGCAGCACTAAATTATATACAAAAACAATAGTACAGTCGGCTGCAAAATTATTCGAGCACTAGCAATAATCCTTGCCAAAGAAAAGTACACTTAATACAGCTTTGTTAAATAAATCCTTGTCGAGTCATGTTCTTAATCAGTCTAAGAGCATGATTCGACAAGGATTTACTTAGAAAAATAGTCTTAAGTGTACTTTTTAAATATAGGAATTATTGGCTAGTGCTCGAATAATTTTGCAGCCGACTGTATATTTAAATTATGATACGTGATGATATGAAAGTGGAGTGTAATATGCAACAAGAAAAATTATTCAATAATGTTAATAAACAAGAAACCCATTATTCTTCCATTGCAGCTAATCTTTTCTTATTTTTCTTTGAATATAAGTTCACTATAACTCATAATATTTGCTTACATGCTTATCGATGACTTGATTATTTTTAACGCCAATTTTGATAATTTTTTTTAATTTAATTTATCCAGATATTTTAAAATTAAATAAGACCAATAATAATAATTTTTAAGCTGATTTTTTGGATATTTTATTTGTTCTAAAAAATAATAATTTATGTACAGTCGGTAACAGAAGTGTCCGAACACTAGCAAAAATTCCTATGTAAAAAATGTACACTTCATACGGTTTTGTTAAATAAATCCTTGTCGAATCCTGTTCTTAGTCAGTGTAAGAACATAATTCGATAAGGATTTATTTAATAAAAGCGTATGAAGTGTACTTTAAGTACATAGGAATTTATGCAAGTGTTCGGACACTTTTGTTACTGACTGTACTGATTTATATGACAAAAGAAAAAACTTCAACTTCGTTACTAACTGTATGCCGCACTGGTATTCTAATCTGAGCCATATAATTTATATAAATATTGTTATAATTCTAGAGAAAATATAATTCTAGAGAAATTAGACATATAATCTAGAATGACTCCTCTCGACTGTTTGAACATTAAGTTATTAACGTTACTAATACGGTTTAGTATTAATGGTTTAACATTACTAAAACGAACTTAAAAGTTTGAGTCCATAGACTGCAATGTATAAAAAATAATTTCATAAAATGGTTTAAAAAAAGAAAAGAAAAAAGAAGTAAAGATAATTCTACATTTGTGTCATTCTCTATGGCTCTTGAGAAAATAAACTGAAACATTCCTGTCAATTTCTACCTTAATCGAAAGTAGCGTTTAAACGCTAGCAAATTTCAAATAATTTGAGTCTTTCTGTCTTGAGTCTTTCTATTTGAGTCTAAACTTTCTGTCCCTTAAAATACGAGATGCTGATTTGCTACTAATTAAAAATACATTCTATAATTTACTACCATACCACAATTTAAGAATATTAATTTCTTTCTTGTTTATTAGCAGTTAATCATTAAAAAATAATACTATTAAAAATTCTATTACTAAGCTCACAGATAATCCGTATAAAAACCTGGCCCTCTGTATAATAAATATAAGTCCCACACTCATCAAAATCCCTACCGCGCATGTGATTTTGACCTATATAATTTATATTTATATAGGTCTATACATTTGCTAATAATTCTAAAAATGCATCAGAAACCCGAGCTTGTCATTCTTTCCCACAACCGACAAAACACACATATTATATTCTACTACAAAAGTAGAGAAAAAAAAAAGAAAAGAAAAGAAAACGACAAGCAAAACTGTAAGTATTATTATACACCGAAAAAAAAAAAAAAAAAAATCTGTAACATATAGGAATATATGTGAAATATATGCATTAAATTGTGTTTCTAGTAAAATATCCAGCTAACACCGGAAAGGATAAAAGGACAAAATTGGCTAAAAATAGACATCGAAGAGCGGTAACGGGTGGGCTGGGACATTAAATATATCGTCGAGGATTTAGAACGCGCCGCTTAGTATGTGACTTAGGCGCTTATAATTAGGCTCTTAACGCTATTACACTTCAAATGGTTTAACCCAATATGTCATTCGCTGTGTCCCTGTAAAAATCTATTATTGGTAGATTCACTAAAATATATACAGTTTGTGCGAAGCTGGTCTAAAATATGCATATGATTTTAAAGTTCAGTCTAATAAGACATTTAGACTTTATTACACTTTAAATAATTTAGCTCATAAGATATAATGATAAACAATTTTTCGTTGTGTCCCTGCAAAAATCTATAAGAGCTAGATTCAGAAAAATATAGGCAGTTCTTGCGATGGTGACTTATAATATGCAATAATTTTTTAGTTATTTGAATAGGCCGTTTTAGACGCTACACCTCTTTAAATAATTTAAGTCCGTAGGCTGTAATGAGAAATATTTTTTTCTTGTGTCCCTGTAAGAGAACCTTGTGGTCCTGTTCCTATGAGTGCTATGTCATAAGTGAATCTACCAAAATCAATACATTTTGTGCTGTGGTTATCTTTAACAAGCGTACCAACTTTCCGCTCAATCGATCAAAGTGTTCAGATGTTATCTTGTTCACTCACATGCATACATGCACACACATCACTATAAAAATGACTAAAATAAACTCAGGAGATCTAGAAATGTATAAATACACCAAAATCGCAAATTCTAGTCTTTTCATGATTACAATACTTTACTTAGAAGAGATACTTTACTTGTTTAGAAAGTAAAATGTAATTGATTTCTACATTAATTTGCAGAAGCCGTTTGATGTAGCAGCTCCTCAACATGACATACATGAGAGACCTTCAACTAAGAAAACCAATAAATGCGAGGTCTGAAAATTTTTTTATAAAACTATAACCAAATAAAATGTTCAGATGTTATCTTGTTCACTCACATGCATACATGCACACACATCACTATAAAAATGACTAAAATAAACTCAGGAGATCTAGAAATGTATAAATACACCAAAATCGCAAATTCTAGTCTTTTCATGATTACAATACTTTACTTAGAAGAGTATTCTGCCTACTGAGAAGAGTATTCTCTTAGAAGAGTATTCTACCTACTGCCTTCGGCAGCGTTTATATGATTCAACAGAAAATTTATTTAACTAACTTCCCGACTAGCTAGACATTTGAAACTTTCAGAATAGTTCAGAATACGGTGAAAATGCATTTTTAAAATATACTTAACCAATTGCTTCGGGACCCTGCTGCCTTCGACAGCGTTACCAGAACAAAACTTCCAATCAATTTTTAACTAACTTCTCGGCTAGATAGCCATTTGAAATTTTTATAATAGCCCAAAACACGATAGCAATGAATATTTTTATTACTTTTATCCAATTGCTCCAGGTTTCCGCTGCCTTCGGTAGCGTTTATATGATTCAACAGAAAATTTAAAAACATGGTATATAAAAAGTTCTTTTTATCTTGTAATTATTTTTTTGAGACGAGGAAAGAATCGACTCAGCACAAAAGAGTAAGTTACCGCTGAGTGCAGTGGATAATGTTGCGCTTCAGATTGTAATATGTCTCACTTCCATAAAAGTTTTTTAATGTTTCCGGAATTACTTTTAACGATAATTAAGTTGTTTTTCTTGTAATTAAATCCATGCGATTAAACCTCGTTTTAGTGAGTGGATTAATACAAACATTAAAATTACCTGAGTGTAAATGACGGCACAGTAAATGATCGAAATTTTGTAAAAGTAATTTTAAAATAGGTGGAAGTGACGACAAATTTCTTTTTAGAAATATTGTTAGAGTGGAATAGTATTGGAAATTATTGAAATTATGCTTAAAACAAATACTGTAGAGTAAAAAATCGATTATATGAACAAGTGAAGTAATTTTTCCGAATCTCTTACAAGAAATGAAAAAAGTAATAAAACAAAAATATGAAAATTCACAATTATTACAATACTTTACCCATGTCAGCAAATAAACATATTTTGAAACTATTCATTAATTCTCCTTTATAATTTCATACAGTTTTTATACACTTTCTTAATGCCATTTTTCTTACATATAAAGTCATTTACATATTAGTCAAATGGAAATATTTATGATTTCCAATGGCAAGTTGGACTAAGTTCCTATATTTATGTGACATTTATTTTGTAATTAGTTTGGTCGTAAATAAATACAGGTTAAACTATCCACCCAGCACAATTATTAAATTGCAAATATATCGTATAAATTAACGCATTTAATATAAGGTCCTTGTTAAAATGTTATGACTTAATACAATTTTTTCTGTGTATAGATTGGTGTTTACTCATACATGTCCTTTAATAAGCTTACAGAATAACATAATTTTCTTTAATGTTTATCTATTTCAGAGAGAGTATTTGCTGAAATAATTCCTGCTCGTTTGCAAAAATACATGATACGATGTAACCTTTGTGTTCAAATCCTCGATTACATAAGAATGTAGATATAGTATCATGTCGCCTTGGTGACTATTCTCTTAATCTTCTCACAGAAAGGAAGTGCTCTGAGATAGATATTTACTAGTGACGGAAATTGTTAAGTATCTTAAAGTAATTTCAAGATCTCATTTTACAAAATAATAGTATTTAAGTATGCTTGATTTGTACGCAATTGGGATTTTAATGCATACAATTCATATTGAAGAGCAACTTATTTAGTAACATATTAATACTATTAGTATTTGATGCTGAGCGGATTGTCTGAATTATTATGCTGTAAATAAGTTTTCTTAAGGGTATAAATATTGTTAAAATACTAAATTTCAATTCAGAAATTTAATTCATCAACCTGGAAATTAATTTTGATAGAATGGAGTAGAAGGCTGATTTTTACCAACTATGTGAAAAATACCAGAGCCGGGAATCGAACCCCGGGCCTTCCGCTTAACGCGCGGATGCGCTACCCTGGCTGATAACCATCTCGGCACTTCTCACATAATTTACGTTGGCAAGGTCACCGAGTCTGCATTAAAGCAGCAGTTATGCCATATTCAATTTGTCACTTGATATAGCTGCTTTAATGCAGACTCGGTGACCTTGCCAACGTAAATTATGTGAGAAGTGCCGAGCTGGTTATCAGCCAGGGTAGCTCAGTGGTTAGAGCATCCGTACGTTAAGCGGAAGCCCGGGGTTCGATTCCCGGCACTGGTATTTTTCACATAGTTGGTAAAAATCAGCCTTCTACTCCATTCTATCAACATTGTTAAAATACTGTTAAACAGTTAATTGTTAAACATATAACATTTAATTTCTGCTGTAACAGTTAATTTTTGAAAGAACTGATACTATCGTAAGTAATATCATACATAATGTAAGTAATATCATATATAATGTAGTAACAATTATTTATGTGACTGACTAACAATATTTACGTTTCAACCCTTTATCTAGGCATTATTAATTAGACAAAAATGTATTTAAAATAAATCTTTTAGTTACTTAAGCGTATTTCTTAAGAGCGGACAATACCTAATCTGGCCAACAACCGTGTCCCATGTTATCCTGCGGGAAAATTTATTTCCATAATTACGCACTACCTAATGTATTTTTTCCTTTTTATAATTCTGTTTTCACAGTCAGAAAATTCCCAATAGTTAAATAATTACTTATTTTTCGAAAAATTGAGTTTTTAAAATTTTTTTATATTTTAATTTTTAATTCAAAAATAAGAAAAATACACTTTGAGAAAAATCGCATTTTTGAACTAAAAATTAAAATATAAAAATTTTAAAAAACTCAATTTTTCGATAATGTGTTTTTTAATTTAAATGAGTTTTCTAATTTGATGGTTGTGAATTTCCTGAATGTAAAAACAGAAAAAAAAAAAAAAAAAAACATTAGATAATGAGTAATAATGGAAACAGATTTTTCCCATAGAATAACATGGGGCACAGCTATCGGCAAGATTAGATATGCAATAATAACACTGCTCGGAATGAAAATTGCCCCCAACACCATTTTGGCAAATTCTTGTGTAAAATGACCTCATGAATCCGAATCGGACGTCCATTTTGCCCTATTACCCACCATTTTTTAGGGACGGCCCCCTACTTTTATCACTTCTTGGTAATTTTATGGATATAAATTTGATTTTTAGAGGTGGGGGGGGGGATTATTTTAACTGTTAAATATTTTCTGAGGGGCTACAGAGTTGGAAAATTCTAAAACATCAACACTTGCGGCAAGGGGAAAATCTAGGGGGATGGTTGCCACGAAAGTTATGTATTACATTTCTTAAAATTTTTTAATCTATTATTAATGTTATTCATTAAACATTATATATATATATATATATATATTGTTTTTAAGTGTTAAATTAATTGTTTTTCATTCTTCAAATGAAATTCAGGGCCATAAAATTACCAAACAGAGATAAAAATTGGCGAGGGGGTGCTGCCCCGAGAAAACGGTGGGTGACTGGGCAAAATGGGAGTCCTATTCGGATTCAGGAGGTTTTTTTTTTTTTTTTTTTTTTTTCTCAGCGCAGTGTAATTCTGCATACCATCTGATCCTAGTAATTACTAATGAGGATTTAGTGAAGTGTTACTTCAGTGCACCATTGCTACACAGAAGTGGAAAATGTATTAGGAACTTAAAAAAATGTAAAAAAAATATTTACTGTTTATGATTTTTAAATTTTTTTATTAGATTCATGGTAGATTCTTGACATAAAAACAGTAATTATAACACATGTGAAAATCGGGGGGAAATGTCAAGTAAAAACAGCATAGAATTCTAAAAAATCCTTTCTGGGACAGAAAGAAGTTACATGTAGCGTCTAGCGCCATGTAGTGAGATTAAAGTGAGGTATATACATTTACATTCTATTCTTATGAAAACCATGGACACAGCTTCAATAAATTCGTCTTTTCACGATTTTTAACTAGTGCTTATTTGAAATACTGATAGTAAATAAAGGATTATAATATGGTTTATTATCACTATTTAAAAAAAATATATATATGTATTCATTAAATTTCTACAATTTAATATTTCAAAATTCTTTGTCGACAGCCAATTTAATTCCTCGCAAAAATGACAACATATATTTAAAAGTCGTCCAGAGGCTCCTATGCTAGAGCTATACAAAGAAATTTTTAAAAATGAATATGGTAACCAAGTCTAGGAAATGAAATTCAGTTACTGCTTTTCTTTAATTGGAAAAACTAATTAAAATAAGTTTTTTCGTCCAAAATCAATTTTGTTTTTTGCAGAATTTTTTATCTATTATTTTGAAATTAAAAAATAACCTTAGATATTTTTCTTAAAAAAATCTGAGCCGAAATAAATATAAGAAATGTTTCGTTAGGCTTGCCGATTACTTTTTTTTCACCCTTTTTTTCACACTCTTTTTCACCTTTAACGTAAACAGAATTCCGACCTAGTACAAAAGTCCATACCAAAATTCAGAATCGAACTCGACATCTGCTGACTAATAACTATTACGCTGAGCATTAAGATACCATTCACTCATAATGAGTATTACAAAATTTATTTATAAATAACTAGCGGGCTACGCCCGCTTCACTGGTTACTAAATTTAAATGAATTTTCAAAAGAACGGAATAACTATTTATTTTTTAAATCACATTTCGGGCTTTGTAATATAATTAAAAATTCCTTTTAAGGTCAAAAAGTCAAAATGACATATTACAAATTAAATTAAATTAAATATTTCTTCCGTTTTGCACTCGTTTTGCAACGATGCTCTATGGTCTTTTGTGAATGATTCTCAAGAATGAATCAATACTTGTTTACAAGTTTAATGGGTTATGTATCGCAAATAAGTATGCTGTAATTTAAAAATTACAACTCTTAGAATTTCAAAACTGATAATTTTTAAAAAGTTATTCATTATTCTTTAATATTAGACTGTTTTTTGTTTAATATTCTTATTTTGAGATAAAAGCAATGGAATGATATCGCGTTGTGAAACTTTGCAACGTAATATCTTTAAATCTAATTACTTGATGTATAGAGTGTCCTCACAAAAAATGAACAGTTTTTAGAGCTCTCTTGAAAAAGTATAACATCTATGCAGTATCTTTTTAAAAAAAAATCATCAGTTAAAAAAAAAAAAAAAAAAAAAATGACCGACATGCATCACCAAAGTTAAATCTTGACCAATCAAAAATAGGAGTGATCCACTGACAAACTCTTCGCTTTATTTATATAGATATGATTTTTAAATAAAAATAAATATATATTTATTATGAGAGATTTTGCATTTCATCTTTATGTTTAATTCTGTAATTTTGAAAACAAAATTTAATTTTTTTAAAGTTATTTTTACTATAGTTTCTTGAAAATTTAGTACGGTAGATTAAATATACTGAAAATTAAATATATAATATAATATTGATCTAAAAATATACCCCTATTTCGAAAGAATTAATTGAATTTTAATAAAAAAAAATGCTATATCAAGAAAATAATGCACAATTTATATATCAAGTATCCGTAAAATTGAAAAATTATCAAATTTAATTAAAAGTCATCGAAGAAAATTTGTAATTTCTTAAGATTGCTAATTTAACTTTACTTTAAACATTTCCATTTCAGTAACTTTCAAGAGGTAGCAATATTAAATTTTTAAAGAGTAATATTAAAGAGTGCCGATTTCAAGTTTAAAGCTCTCAAATTTAATTTTATATTAGAATGAATTTTTTTTTCATATTATTGTAAATTTTTATTTCTATCTTTAATTTTATACAGACAAAGAGCTTAAAGATTTTTTTCTCAGCTTTATACATCAGAAAATAATTCAAGAAACTTAAACTCGTAATATTTTACCAATAGAGGCGTGAAACGTTTAATAAAATTTAAGTAACTTTAAAGTAATGTCATGTGCTACAATAAATCTCTAATAATAGAATTTGACAATATCATTATCTATACTAAAATTAAGCATTATGATAATGTAGTTTAAGAATAAAGTATCAGAAGCCTTTCTAAAAATAAATATATTTTCCCCTTCAAAACGTTGTTCCTAAAATTAAAAGAAAAGTAAACAATATGGCATATTACAATTGGCATACTATAATTGCAGAGCTACCAACCAAATACGGAGGATTGTTAGTACCACCCCTTTTTCCACACCAGCCTTTTTTTTAGAGAATTTTTCTTCTTAATTTATAGTAAATAAGTTTGAAGAGAATTACTCTTTATATTAAATGATGTGGAAAAAAGGGCGATACTAACAATTCTAGATATTAGGTAGACAGCTCTGTAATTGGCTAGTTCAACCATTCAATATACAGTAAATTTAAAGTAAGTTTAATCAATTTTAATTCAACAATAAAAGAGAGGTAATCAATTTATACAGCTTAATGTATCCGAATTAATTTAATTCTTACAACATTTTTTTTTTTTTTTTTTTTTTTTTTTTAAACCCGTTAGTAGTCGCTAGTTGGTCGATTTGCCGCCCAATCTTCAGTGTTGAAAGATTTTTTTATTCAATAGCCACCAAAAAGTTTTAGAAGTGGCATTTGATACACATAAAACGCTAATAAAATCGAAGAAACGTCAATCACATCACTTCTTAAAATTATTGGTGACAGTTAAATAAAAAGTTCGCAATCTGTAATAGGTGGCGCTGTCTATAGCGCCTACTAACGGGTTAAATTTACCACATTCTATAAAAAAATATGCTTTAAAGCCTATAGAAAATCTATGCTTATTTCATTTTGGTTCGGGCAGCCATTAGATGTTCAGAGGTCACAGTTTCTGCTTTTTTATCAGAACACTTTCAGAAATGAGAAATTTATGCCATTTTGCTACCACTATTTTCATGCAATGATTTCTATGCTGTTTAATCAGGACATATTACTTTAAAAATACTATAAAAAATTCTCGAATTAAAAAGTGGTGAAAATTTGTCATTCTTGAAAGTGTCACGAGAAGAGGGCGGAGACTACGACCGCTGATGTTTAAATGTAGTTGAAAATTTTCATCTATAGGAATAAGGCGTGTGATATACTTTGCATTTACCGTTACTTGAACCATTTTTCTAATTCTAGTTCCACGTTTGAAGAAATATCTGTATGTGGTAGGTATCTAGATTAAAGCTTTTGGACTTCCAGTTTATATCTATTTTTAAGTTATGTTGATAAGATGGCCAATGATGCATACCCACACACTGAAAAACAATATATATATATCGCCCTCATCTAGAATGAATAAGTGGTCATTTTTTAAATCCCTTAACTCGAAATATAGATTTCCGAGCTAAGCGCATAAAGCATGCCAGTCAACTGAATAGACGAAAGGATCGAGAATTTCTAGTTTACACATTTCTAGACGTACACATTTCTAGTCATTTTTTAAATCCCTTAACTCGAAATATAGATTTCGAGTTAAGCGCATAAAGCATGCCAATCAACTGAATAGACGAAAGGATCGAGAATTTCCAGTCTACACATTTCTAGACGGTGGAACATTATTATGAATATTCTGAATCTTTTGTATTGAGAGAAATTCTCATTTGGTTTTCTAGAATTGGGTAATAGACCAAGATTATAGTTGCTTAAACCCGCCTCTCGTATTCACACTTATTTGCAGAGATTTTTAAATAACTTTGCCCTCGAGAATCTAGACAAACGCTCTAGAATTCTAGTAGGGGTTTCTAGAACTCGCTTTCAAAGAGGACTGGAATTTACAAGGATAACACGGAACTATTTTTTCTAGATCAACAATTTAGATTCTAGATGTCAGTTACGGAAATTTTTCTCAGTGCACCAATATGATAAAAACCTGAATTTGAGATTTAGAGATTCCTCAAAACATGCCACTATATATATATATATTATTTTTATATTATTATTATTATTATTATTATTATTATTATTATTATTTCCAATGGCAAGGCAAATACAGAAGCAAAATGATTTAATAATAATAATAAGAATAATACACAAAAAATAAAATATTAAAAAAAAAAAAAAGTAAAAGCGAACGAAATCATTGCCTTAAAAGTTCTCTGGCACGCCAGTAAAGCCGCTATCAAACGAAGAACCATACGATAGTCTTTAGCACAAAATACCTCATAAACAGGTTTCTCATTCGGGGAACGATCCAAATATGCCGTTTGATACAAATTGCCGAACGTATGTTTGTCAATCATGCATTTTTGACAGTTTAAATCACATACGATAGTCTTTAGAACGAAATCCTCTAATCAGAGAATCGCGATTACAGAACACCCTCTATTCTTTTCCCTTTTAAACATCGTTGGGTGGGGGGGGGGGGATAATAGCCAAATGTTGGGTCCGTTGTTTACATTTCTGGATTTCGTTCTTCCGTTTATGCTTAAAAACAACCTTACTGAAGTCGTTTGGTCGCTTTTGAGCGGCAATAGCTTATACTTTGAATATATCGTCTTCCGTCTGATAGCACCTATAAGCGCAGTTTCAGAGTTGCCCCGAAGTGAAGCACATCGACGGAGGTGGTGTCTGTTCAATGGTTCTGTTGAAATGCAGAGGGGACAACTATGGGTTTCAAAATATTCCAATGAGGTGGAGATGTTTTGCCAAACAATCATGTCCAGTCAAGAGCCGGAACTGGACCACAGCTTGCCGTCGTGGACTGCTGGGAATTTTTAAAAGGTCTTCAGCCCTCCAACGCTTTAATTTTATTCTGTCACGAATTTGCAGTTTTAAATACCTATCCATTATTTGTTTAATATACAGCTTTATGGAATGGAATGATAGTGCCGGGGATCTCATTTGACGTAGTCTCGAGCCTGTTTTTGCGAGGCTGTCGGCTTGCTCGTCACCAAAACCACAGCAGTGGCCAGGTATCCACTGAAGTAACACACGTTTCCCTCTTAAACGCAACTCCCACAAAAGTCTCCGACCCTGGAAGATTTCTTCTGAGAAGGGCAGACTGACCGAGCGAATTGCCTGAATTGCGGCTTGGGAACCGGAAAATAAGACCACTTTATCAAATTTATCGGCAAAAAACAATAAATACTTAAGAGCAATTCGGACAGCCTCCACCTCACAATCAAAAGCTGTTCGAAATTTTCCTGCTGAAGTATAAAAGGAGAATAAGTTGTAAAATACTCCTGAACCTGCAGTCTCAAGAATTTCACAAAAGGATCCATCAGTATAGACGTGTAAGCATTCAGGTTCTGGGCACCTTGTATTAACAGTGTCTAAAGCAAAACTCCTCATAACCTGTATAGAGTTGTTCTTCTTAAAAAGCCCAGCCGTAGAACAGTGGCGGATCCAGAACTTGACTTTTGGGGGGGGGGGGGGGGGGGGCTAAGATTTTTCAAAGTCTTATTCTAAACCAATAAAAAATTTACAATTGCAATATTCATTTGTGAATGTCAGTGTTTTTTTTTTTTTTTTTTGGGGGGGGGGGGGTTATAATATATATATTTTTTATAATATAAAGTTTCCCCCCTTAAATCCGCCACTGCCGTAGAACATAAGTTTGTTTCGATTTGTACGATATATAGTGGATTTGAAGGTTTTACAACCTCCTGGATGTTGGGGTGCAATGTAGATCTACCTACCCGCTGGTGCACCCTGGGCAACTAAGTGGTGTACTTCGTTCGGCAGCTTGTGGTACATATTAAATCTAAGTTAAAAAAATTCGACCCCAAAACAATAGTTCCTCGGGTAAGAGAAAGTAAAAAGGGAACTGATGTTCAATTGTCCATCATGCGGGAAGATGATTTTGTAGTACAAATGCAGCAGAGGCCTGGCGTTGAAAAGTAAAAAGTATTGAACTTTTAATAAACATCATAAAATGAAAAAAAGTTGTAACGATTGGTCAAAATAAAACACGACCCTCTATCAGGCGAATAATGTAGGTACGAATGCTGTAAACAAAGTGGAAACGCACGTTTTGTTTGTAGTAGCACGTTGGTATGCCACTTTCTTTGCAGCACTCGTACCTACATTATTCACCTGAAAAAAAAAAAAAAGTCGTGTTTTGTTTCGATCCAAAATAATTGTTGCGAGGTTTTTTTTTTTTTTTTTTTTTTTTTTTTTTTTTAACACTTATGGTGTTTATTAAGTTTATATTATTATTATTATTATTATTATATTGACATAAGATAATTTTAACCTTTTTATTTTATAAAGAAGATTGTTTGTTAAAAGCAGTATCTAAAAATATTAAAACTATCTTTAATAATTTACAGTTAAAAAATATACAATTACAAGAGTGATTTTAGAAAATTATTTATCTAAATTTATTTAAAAATACATTTTAAAATTAGAGCATAGTAACTTACATAACACATCATTTCTGAATTCACCGTATTAATAATACTCAAAGTTTAAATTAATAAACAAGAAAAACATACATGGTATTAAATCAATAATACATTTTTAAATGTATTGTTTAATTTCATAAATAGATTTTAAAAATTTCATTCAAGCAAAAAATTGTTTTTCAATTAAATATTCTTATTTTTGTTCTTTAAATATTTGATAACTGAACATTTTGCGCATAAAATACTTTAATGAAATTATTTCAAAATAAAAAAGAATGTATTTGTTAACTAAATTTCATTTTTAGAAGGCGCATAACAAAATCTGAAATTCAATTTCATTTATAATATGTACATGCGTTATTTTACAAAGGAAAGCAATTTAATTAGGCATTGTTTAAAGTTTATATCATTAGAGAATATAAAATTCATAACGCAAATATTTATTAAATAAAAAAATAAATGCATTACTTTATAAATTAATACGAAAATTATGTAATTTTCATTATATACATGTAAATATTTTTTACTTATATAAACAAATTCGCATAGTGATTTTAATTGAAATTTAACAATGCGATAGTTTTTAGAACTCCTCAACTATAAGCTAAACTAAAAAAAAAAAAAAAAAAAAAAAAAAAAATCTTAATTTTTATTATATTTCCCACTCGTTATGTTTTTATTTTTTTTTTATAAATAGTAATTTATATTTACTAGTAGAATTTACATATATTATTTCATTTTAATTTAAATAATTTCTGTTTATCAGTATAGAAAATTAAATAAGTTTGTAAATTAAAGAAATTCATGTACATGGAGTAAATAGAAGTATTTATTATAAACAATCAATTTACACTTAAATTGGTTGGTTGCCATTTTTTTTTTTTTTTGTGCAAAGTCTACAGTGGGACATGTTGCGTCAACAAAATACTCTTAGGAGGTAGAAATTCGGTACAGGCGTGCGTGCGTAAATAATAAAAGTTTGCAAACAGTCAGATGTAGTATACAGTGCCTATATAAGACAACGTATGGAAATGTTGTTAACGGACCTTTTCTGCTACAATTAGAGGTTATTCAGATTTAAGTGACTTATTGTGACATTATAGTAAAGTACACCTAAAAAAATTGTCAGATGCAACGAATAAAATATTCTTAAAAAAAAAAAAAAAAAAATCTTACCACAAAAAATATGTTTTCTTCTCTAGGGGATAAAAGTGGACACTAATGCAAACATGAAATCAGAAACGTACAAAAACGAAGTCAACGACGATTAAATAAATAAATTTATTTAAATAAATAGATCTTGTCCTAAGCCTCAGTTTATTTTTCAAATTAGCTGCTGCAGACGAATAATAGGCCTTTATCCCCTCCCCTTCTCAATCAATAATTTGGGCAGTGGCAGATAATTTGTCTTCTAATAAGTAAATATGGTTATAAAAATAGAAATTATGAAACACAAAATTATTTTAACCTTCTTTCGGCAGGAAGAAAAATTTACGTGTAAAGTAAAAGAGATAAATACAAGAAAATTAAATGCTCTGTATGATGTTATGCTACTAGTTCTACCGTGTACGTGATGGGAAAATTGAAAGAAAGAAAGAAAAAAAAAAAAAAAATATATATATATATATATATACCGTCTTCATCTAGAACGAATAAGTAGTCGTTTTCTAAATTTCCCTAAACTATAAATATAGAGTTCTGATTTATGAGTTTAAGTTAAACGCACTTAACAGGTAAACGTACACTTAACAGACGAAATGATCTAGAATGTCTAATTTATACTTTTCTAGATAGTTAAAAAAATGTTACTAATTTGTAAATAATTCGTAGTTATTTTTATGTAAATTCATTCAAAGAGGCTTATTCATGTGATACAATTTTAATTTTTAGCATTTCTAGTTTCTTTCGCATTAAAATAGCTTAAAAACCAATTAAAAAGTCTCATTAATGCTAGTAATGGATTTGGCGCCAAATTTGGCGACTTTTGCACTCCTTGGCAACTTTTTGACGACCTTGGCGAGAAAATCCTTGTTATCGATATACCAAATGGGAAATCTGTAATTTGATTGGCTGACAGTTCTGGAATTTTCTACAGTTTTCTACGTGGGTATTTAAGAAGAGTCTTTATGTCAAATGAATCAGTCTAGTTTAGTTTCGCCAAAGCATTTGCTGGATAAAGATCTCTGAGACTCTTTGGAATACAGTCGCATTGCTGTAACTGTTACAGTTTGTACTGTGAATTTGCTGTTGACAGCTATTATTTAGGCTGCGTTTAATGGTGAAAGTGAAGTTAGTACTTGGTTTATAGACCTGCATTCTTCTAGAATTTTCTGTAAATAAACTGTTGAGCTTCTGCGAGTTTCCCCTTTCATTCTCGGACAACTTACGAACTCCCAAGTACGCAACAGTACATTATATTTCGGATATTACTAGAAATTCTTGCTTTGATTTCTAAAATTGACTTATAAACTAGATTTATATTTATTAAAAGTTGTGTTCGCATTTATATGCAGAGACTTTTTAAACATGTTTGACCACATTAATATTGTAGCGGGCGCCATTTCTCAAGATAGATTATCATATCTTACCGATGGACAATGGGGGTTAACCTTTTGTCCAGAGGTATGTCGTTTGATTTCTAATCCGAAGGACCTAGGATCAAATCCAGTCGGTCGCCAGATTGGTGATTCCCAGGCGTGAAAATAACACGCAACCAACAAACCAACTCCAACATGGATCAACAGATGGCAGCACCATTCAACCAACAAATCCAGCAACCAACAGTACTGAGAAAATAACACTCATACACGTACTCGCTGGAGGGGGAGTGGTTTAGCGGACGCATTTCTCAAGATAGATTATCAGATCTTACCGATGGACAATGGGTTAACCTTTTGTCCAGAGGTATGTCGTTTCATTTCTAATCCAAATGACCCAGGATCAAATCCATCCGGTGGACAAAATATAAAAAAATTCTCTAGAATTTTAATAGAACTCGTTAGTAAAAGAAACTAGAATTTATAAGGATGACATGAAGTTTTTTATACTGTAGCTACAATTTATCTTATAGAAGTCAGTCAAAGAATTTTTCTTTTCAGTGTAATAAATTCTGTTTCTGTGAGAAGTGCCTAAATCGAGAGACGTAAACTATTGATTTTTTATAGATTTTTTTTCTTTTCACACATATTCTAAATCTATTAAAAAAAAAAAGTAAGTGATAAATCATAATATTTTATGTACATAAATAAAAGTTTAGACTATGCAAATTTTGATTAACTTTTTTTTTTAAATATAAGATTACATTAAGATATTTAAACCTAAGTTTAATTGATAGTTAAAAAAAATATATTCAAAAATCTTTTGAAATGAAATAAAAATTTAATATTTTATCCTTTCAAACAACCAATAGCTAAAACAAATCAACTTTGAAACTGTGTATCCTGTTTACTTCGTACTGAAATACATTCTTCAAGTATTAATAAATATGCTTATTTTTCACAATCTTTGCCCATCGCAACAAGTTTTGTCAAAGACAGTTGTTTTCAAATTATTTGCCGTTTCATATCTAATATATATACGTATAGAAACAAACATTCTTATTAAATAAAGATATGTACACGCCTGAATCAATAATAAATATCTTATGCGGAAGAAAACGTTGTTAGGAAGTAAACTTTTAATTTACCGAGATTAACAACTAGCTTTTAACTTCCACTTTCAAATCACCCAGCAAAATAATTACAAAATAATTAGAAGAATGCAAAAATGCCACAGAGAGAGAAGAGCTCGCTTAAAATGGATAAAATAGAAATTTTAATTTAGCTATGCAATACTTTAATTTAGAATGCTATATTTAAATATGTGCTCTAGGAAACATTAAATTTAGAACATATTATTTGCACACTATATTTATTGGAATTTTACGACAAAAATAACGATAAATATATTTACCATTTTATAAGTAGCAAAAATGTGAAAATTGTTGGTATAAGCTAAGAAATACAAATTTTGACTAATTCACTATTTTGTTGATTTATGGTTCACATACATTTTTGAATATAATCAACAAAGAATAAATATAAGTGCCATGGAAAATAGCAAATAACTAGTATATGTAATAAAATTAAACATAATCTATATGTCTCATTAATATATAAAAATCAAGTAACTTTCAAAATGAGATAAAGAATACTAAAATTTTTAAAAAGGCACATTTTAATTAAAAAATTAAAAGCACAAGACAGACGTTTCGGTTAGACACTAGCTCTCCTCAGTGTCATATACATACAAAACACAACATTTACACTAAAGTCATAAAACATCAAAACAAGATTAGGTGTTCCGGGGGAACAACTTTAGCCTCGTTCAAGGCAGATTGTAAAATTATACCTCTGGGGGTACCGGAACATGGGTTTAACTCGTTCTGATCCGGATCAAAATTCAAGTTCCTGTTGTTTAGCTGGTGCTGCCATCTTTCACCAGCTTTTGGAGTTAAAGTCGTACTTCCTCCCTATGAGGCGCTCCTAAATAACGGAAGATGCACCCCTCATGCCTTAAAATAATCCAGATAGTTTCATTACCGGGGCTCGGAATTTCCGAGAGGCATATGACATCAACAACAACAACAACAAGGCAGAATGTTGTAATTTAGTATAAGCGTCCTCTAGAAAAATACTGGACTCGTACCTGTTATCGACATCAGGAACATGACCACTATCAAGAGAATGAATTTCGAGTTTGGATCTTAAATCACCTGTTTTATATGAGCGTTTATGTTCCTTTATTCTAATTTCACGCGTTCTGCCAGTTTCACTGAAAGGAAACTGGCCAGTTCACTGCCAGTTCACCAGTTCTGCCATTTGAAGCCAGTTCTTTTTAATTTCATAATGATTTTTTTTTTAATAATTCTCTTTATACACATTTATACGATATTTTGCTCTATATCACCATGTTAAATATTTAGAAAAAGCATCATGACAACGCCACCAGTTGGATGATTTTCACCAAACGTTGACTGGCACATATTTATGTAGGTGTACCTAACTACATATCAGTTTGCATGAAATTTCCTGCTGCACACTGTTAAAAATTTCAACAGAAAACTCTATGTAATGTATTATCTTAAGTCTTACGTAAAATTACAAAGAAAAATAAAGGAGATGTTTAAAACCTTATTTTATATATTCACTTTAATAACTAATATTAATTTAAGTAATTATTGGTGAGAATATATTTCGGACTTAGAATGCTTTTTCTAAAGCAGAAACAGTCATTTTTAATTTTAATTAAAAACATTAAATAATAAAATTAGGTAAAAATACAAGATAAAGGTAAAATTACAAGATGAATAAAGATTGAGAATCTCGATTATTCACTTTTAACTAAGAATTACTGTAAATTTATAGAGACTCTGGATAAATATTTACATTAAATTTGCTGAAATTTTTAACAGTGTAGTTCTTGAAATAGAGTTTCCGCAAAATTGTATCACATATACACACACACACAGACATTTTCTAAAAATAGTCCGATAGGGTTCTAGATCTCTCAAAACGTTTAAATCTATCGAAAACCCAAGATTAAAATTTTAAGAAATCAATACTTTCTTTTACTGAATATAAAACAAAGCAATTGTTTAATGTTTAAAAGAATAATTAACTACTTTTTTTTAATAAAAGAAATACTTTATCTTTCTAATAAATATTCGTAATTACAGGTTTTAAAAAAAATGAACAAAAATTTTTTTAAAACAGTTCTCGTTTTATTTCTTACTAGCAGGCTTTGCCCGCTTCGCTGGACGTTAAACTTAAATGATTTGTCAAAATGCCATATCTTTATTAATAACCTAAGTTCTCGCTGTGATTGGTAGAGGTTTTCTCGCTCCCAATGTTAGGAGTCTGGGTCCCCATTGTCTTCGGCACAACTTACCCACTTCTTACTTCCCCACCCTCAGCGGGTGAGTTCGAAGTTTTGCAAAATCCCACTAATGTACATAATGCGTACACTTAATCAATATCCGCACACCAAAATTCGCCAAAGCGAATTCAAACGGAAAAACATGTTTTTACACATGTTTATTGCCATCCGACTCCGAGAAGGGGGGGGGGGGATTTCGAATTTCGTGAAATGCAGTTACAATAAGTGCCGGATGCATACAAACAATTTACGCACCAAATTTCGTGAACACAGAAGTCTTTAAAAGACAGTATTATAGATAAAAAAAATAAACAAAAAATAAAAATTATACAGACACGACATTATTTCATTATTTAAAACATGAAAATCTGACATTGACAGATTTTAATTTAGTGCCAGAGGCCTACTGCTAAACTTGTTAATATCGACAAATTCTTCTTTAGTTAATTCGTGACGATCTAAATTCCATGATAAAGTTTTCATTAAATCAAACTAATGTGTTTCAGCTGCAGATATTGTAACAAATAACGTTGGAAGTCCAAACTGTCTTATAGCCGCAAAACAACGTTTTTTCTCTTTTTCCCAATGAGGGGGAGGTGTGCCTTGGGGGGGACTCATGTCAAAGGTGTGCCTTGGGGGGGAACTCATGTCAAAGTTGTACCTTGGGGGGGGAACTCATGTCAAAGTTGGGCCTTGGGGGGACTCATGTCAAAGTTGGGCCTGTGGGGGACTCAAGTCAAAGTTGGGCCTGTGGGGGACTCAAGTCAAAGGTGTGCCTTGGGGGGGACTAATGTCAAAGTTGGGCCTTGGGGACTCATGTCAAAGTTGGGCCTGGGGGGGACTCATGTCAAAGTTGGGCCTTGGGGGGACTCATGTCAAAGTTGTACCTTGGGGGGGACTCATGTCAAAGTTGTGCCTGGGGGGGACTCATGTGAAATTTGTGCCTTGGGGGGACTTCATTCAATAAATCCCCATTCAATAAACCGACTGAAATAGGCCCTTAGCACTATTAAGAGTGTATTATAAAAATTCGACAACGCTCTACCGACTGAAATAGGGGTACCTTGGGGGGGACTCATGTCAAAGTTGTGCCTTGGGGGGGACTTCATTCAATAAATACACATTCAATAAACCGACTGAAATAGGCGCTTAGCACTATTAAGAGTGTATTATAAAAATTCGACAACGCTGTACCGACTGAAATAGGGGTACCTTGGGGGGGAGTCATAAGTTGGGCCTGGGGGGGGACTCATGTCAAAGTTGTGCCTTGGTGGGACTTCATTCAATAAATCCCCATTCAATAAACCGACTGAAATAGGCCCTTAGCACTATTAAGAGTGTATTATAAAAATTCGACAACGCTGTACCGACTGAAATAGGGGTACCTTGGGGGGGACTCATGTCAAAGTTGTGCCTTGGGGGGGACTTCATTCAATAAATCCACATTCAATAAACCGACTGAAATAGGCGCTTAGCACTATTAAGAGTGTATTATAAAAATTCGACAACGCTGTACCGACTGAAATAGGGGTACCTTGGGGGGAGTCATGTCAAAGTTGGGCCTGGGGGGGGACTCATGTCAAAGTTGTGTCTTGGGGGGACTTCATTCAATAAGTCCCCATTCAATAAACCGACTGAAATAGGCCTCTAGCACTAATTAAGAGTGACCTATAAAAATTCGACAACTGTACCGACTGAAATAAGCCTCTAGCACTAATAAATACAAAAAGCACAGCTTAAAACCCTTTCACTACCACTGGGACATATACGTCCCAAGCAGTACTGCCAGATTGGGGTAATTTTTTATTGAATATCCATCAATAAATTTTAATTGCAACGGTTGTATAATCATTCCGGAAAACATCTAACGAAGAAGTCTTCGAAGTCATTAGGCAATTAAAATTTAGTGGTAGATATCAAATACAAAGAATTCCCTCAATCTGGCAACACTGGTCCCAAGGGCACTTTATATTGGTAGTGAAAGGGTTAAGTATCGGAACCCTTTGGTGACTTTAAATATTTTAAGCCATTTTTGCGATGAACTGAATTGGCTATCTCAATTGTGCAATTAAAGATCTTGGCGAGAAACGTCCGAGCTACTTTGGTGACGAATTTCAAATTTTGCCAAAGGGATCCAATACTAAAGCTGTTCCATATCGAATCTGGGTTGAAAACGGAAAAAGGGTAAAATAAATTAGAAATATCAGACCTATATTTATAAATTTGATACCGAATGAAAGGGGCGATTTTGCTGAATCCAGGGGTTCAAACAGTTTTTCGATGCGGCAATTAGATTTTTAAAAAATAACTAAAGTATGAAATTTAAGTGGCAACGGAAAAACGGATAAAGGGAAAAATAAATTAGAAATATCGGACCTATCATTACCAATTCAGTACCAAATGAAAGAGGTGATTTTTCTGAATCCTGGGGTGTAAACAGTTTTTCGATACGACAATTAGATTTTTTAAAATTAACTAAAGTATGAAACATAGATGGCAACACTTCATTTCAATCTTTTCATAATTTGCAGTGCGAATCACGCGAATAAAAAAAGTCCTTATCTTAAAAATTTAATTTTGCATTTTATTTTTCCATTCAAAGCGTTTTAGTGAAAAAATATTTATGGCGCATGCGCAGGCGTTTTTTACCCACAATGTAAACACTAATTATAATTTTGAAAATTTCTATATATATAATTTCAAGTTGGGTGAAGACCTAAGTTTCTGCCAAGCGCCGTTGAATTCCGTCCAGCCATTCTCGAGTGATGCCCGGACAAACGTGTTTTAGTCTTTTACCCCCTAGGGGGGGAACGGGGGGGAATTTCCGAAAAGTTGATAGATATAATTTTAAGTTGGGTGAAGACCTAAATTCCTGCCGAGCGTAGTTGAATTCCGTCCAGCCGTTCTCAAGTGATGCCCGGACAAACGTGTTTTAGTCTTTTACCCCCTAGGGGGGGAACGGGGGGGAATTTCCGAAAAGTTGATAGATATAATTTTAAGTTGGGTGAAGACCTAAATTCCTGCCAAGCGCCGTTGAATTCCGTCCAGCCGTTCTCAAGTGATGCCCGGACAAAGAAAGCGACATTCGGACACGATGACATACACACAGACACACACACACACACACACACACACAGGCAAAATTTTCTGAAGTCATTTTCGGCTTTCATGGGGTGTAAAACGTCAAGATATCGCAAAATTTTTCGATTCCGACAAATTTACAGACAAAACTCTGATTTTATTAATATAGATGTTGGCCGTAGAGTCATTTTTGTGGTGTAATAGTTATTTAAATGTTAAGCCCAGCCTAATACTGTTATATATTACTAGCAGGCTTTGCCCGCTTCGCTGGACGTTAAACTTAAATGATTTGTCAAAATGACATATCTTTATTAATAACCTAAGTTCTCGCTATGATTGGTAGAGGTTTTCTCGCTCCCAATGTTAGGAGTCTGGGTCCCCACTGTCTTCGGCACAACTTACCCACTTCTTACTTCCCCACCCTCAGCGGGTGAGTTCGAAGTTTTGCAAAATCCCACTAATGTACATAACGCGAACACTTAATCAATATCCACACACCAAAATTCGCCATTCTAAGATAATTCAAAGCGAATTCAAACGGAAAAACATGTTTTTACACATGTTTATTGCCATCGACTCCGAGAAGGGGGTGGGGGGGGGATTTCGAATTTCGTGAAATGCAGTTACAATAAGTGCCGGGTAAATACAAACAATTTACGCATCAAATTTCGTGACCACAAAAGTCTTTAATAGACAGTATTATAAAAAAATAAATAATAATAATAAATAAAAATTATACAGACACGACATTATTTCATTATTTAAAACATGAAAATCTGACATTGACAGATTTTAATTTAGTGCCAGAGGCCTACTGCTAAACTTGTTAATATCGACAAATTCTTCTTTAGTTAATTCGTGACGATCTAAATTCCATGATAAAGTTTTCATTAAATCAAACCAATGTGTTTCAGCTGCAGATATTGTAACAAATAACGTTGGAAGTCCAAACTGTCTTATAGCCGCAAAACAACGTTTTTTCTCTTTTTCCCAATGAGGGAGAGGTGTGCCTTGGGAGGGACTCATGTCAAAGGTGTGCCTTGGGGGGGGACTCATGTCAAAGTTGTGCCTTGGGGGGACTTCATTCAATAAATCCCCATTCAATAAACCGACTGAAATAGGCCCTTAGCACTATTAAGAGTGTATTATAAAAATTCGACAACGCTGTACCGACTGAAATAGGGGTACCTTGGGGGGACTCATGTCAAAGTTGTGCCTTGGGGGGACTTCATTCAATAAATCCCCATTTAATAAACCGACTGAAATAGGCCCTTAGCACTATTAAGAGTGTATTATAAAAATTCGACAACGCTGTACCGACTGAAATAGGGGTACCTTGGGGGGGACTCATGACAAAGTTGGGCCTGGGGGGGGACTCATGTCAAAGTTGGGCCTTGGGGGGGACTTCATTCAATAAATCCCCATTCAATAAACCGACTGAAATAGGCCTCTAGCACTAATTAAGAGTGACTATAAAAATTCGACAACTGAACCGACTGAAATAGGCCTCTAGCACTAATAAATACAAAAAGCACAGCTTAAGTATCGGAACCCTTTGGTGACTTTAAATATTTTAAGCCATTTTTGCGATGAACTGAATTGGCTATCTCAATTGTGAAATTAAAGATCTTGGCGAGAAACGTCCGAGCTACTTCGGTGCCGAATTTCAAATTTTGCCAAAGGGATCCAGTACTAAAGCTGTTCCATATCGAATCTGGGTTGAAAACGGAAAAAGGGTAAAATAAATTAGAAATATCAGACCTATATTTATAAATTTGATAGCGAATGAAAGGGGCGATTTTGCTGAATCCAGGGGTTCAAACAGTTTTTCGATGCGACAATTAGATTTTTAAAAAATAACTAAAGTATGAAATTTAAGTGGCAACGGAAAAATGGATAAAGGGAAAAATAAATTAGAAATATCAGGCCTATCATTACAAATTCAGTACCAAATGAAAGAGGTGATTTTTCTGAATCCTGGGGTGTAAACAGTTTTTCGATACGACAATTAGATTTTTAAAAATTAACTAAAGTATGAAACTTAGATGGCATCATTTCAATCTTTTCATAATTTGTAGTGAAAATCACGCGAATACAAAAGTCTTTAAATAAAAATTTATTTTTATATTTCATTTTTTCATTCAAAGCATTTTAGTGAAAAAATATTTATGGCGCATGCGCAGGCGTTTTTTACACACAATTTAAACACTAATCATAATTTTGAAAATTTCTATAGATATAATTTCAAGTTGGGTGAAGACCTAAGTTTCTGCCAAGCGTCGTTGAATTCCGTCCAGCCGTTCTCGAGTGATGCCCGGACAAACGTGTTTTAGTCTTTTACCCCCTAGGGGGGGAACGGGGGGGAATTTCCGAAAAGTTGATAGATATAATTTTAAGTTGGGTGAAGACCTAAATTCTTGCCAAGCGTCGTTGAATTCCGTCCAGCCGTTCTCGAGTGATGCCCGGACAAAAAAAGCGACATTCGGACACGATGACATACACACAGACACACACACACACACACAGGCAAAATTTTCTGAAGTCATTTTCGGCTTTCATGGGGAGTGAAACGTGAAGATATCGCAAAATTTTTCGATTCCGACAAATTTACAGACAAAACTCTGATTTTATTAATATAGATACTTATGAACGTTGCTTATATATTATCAATATTGTATATTTTCTCTATAATGAAAAGGTCCTATCCGAGCAGGATCAAAATTGTGATGGCATGTCACCGGAACACCTCTAGGGGCCAATTGCCCATTGCGCAGCACCAGTACGACGAAAACCTCAATCAACTAATCGATCAATCTTGTAATGAAAACAATTAAATATCTTTCAAATCTGTTTGTTGGAATTTAATAATGCTCTTGTAATGTATAATGTTATTTACAATTCACTAGCTAAAATATCTGGTATTTCCTGTGTTTATGTAAAATAAATGATAAAATCATGTTTTAAAAAATAAATAAATAGAATGACTCAAGTGATTTCCAAATTGTACAATAAGTAACGAGATTTAGAAGTAATGGACAACGTTTTATGATGTAGATATGAACTTGTAGGAAAACATTTCATGCGAAATAGGAATTTTTAATATGCACATTCACCCTGTTATTACCGCTATTTTAAACCCTTTTTAAAGAGGATTATGATTGTGAAATTTTCAGCAGTGAACGTAATATAAATTTGAACGAAGAATGTCAATTCTAGTTTCTATGTTTTTTATTCAAACGATTCCCAAATTATAACTACCCTACGCTAAAATATTCTGTTTTACACTTGACCTCTTGGAGGAAGGAAGCAACGTTTTAATACTAAAATTGAAGGCTGTAGAAAAAAGTTCAAGCACCTGTATGAGATAGATAAGACAATAGAATTGCAATAGATCTCGACACACAGTGGAATGCACAGGAATGAAATGGCTGACAAGTTAGCCAAAAAAAAAAAAAAAAACTACTCTGATAATACAAACCTCCCTAAATATTTTCCCTTCGTTTCAGTTTTAAGAATTAGAAAAAGAATTCTCAATATGAAAGCAACAAACTAAATGGTTCTCAAAATAAAGAATAGAAAAATGCTATGTTACATATCCTTTCAGCGTTAAGATAAACAAGTGTTGCTGCCTTTCGTCAACGTCAACGTAGTTGCTTTGGAGTACCTGCAATCGGTCGCAACCGTTGCTTACCTCCATCGAAAGTGCCAAAAACATAAAAATGATTTAACAGGAAAGAAAATATTAAAAAGCCGAAGGCTTTTTAATTAAAAAATAAATTTAGAATTTAGTCTCAAAAATTCCCCCGCGTTAGCAGAGAAATTAATCTGAGTGAATCTGCAGGAGAATTAAAAAAAAAAAAAAAATAATTAAAATCTCTTTGAAAAATACAAGTGCAGCAGGAAACTGCTGCATGGGTTGACGAAGACAGTCTAGACGGCGAAAAGGAATAAAGAGCTGAGCAGGGCGCCCCAAGGGACACAGGAAATTGCTCGGAGTCCCGCAATTAACAAAGAAAAAGTGGAGCATACATTTTTTACCCCCTAAAATTTCTAACACAAAATAATAAGAAAAATTCAGAGGAGGATTAAAGATAAATAAAATGTATAGTGTTTCAGTTCGAATCTCGGTTTCCATCCAGAAACTAGTTCTAAGGTGAATCCGCGGACCAATCAGCAAACAGCAAGTTAATCTCACTATTCTCTGAAAACATTAGAGCTAAAAACGGCGGAATTATGTCCTAGGCGACCCGGCCAATCAGAGCGCGAGGCTCAGACCAATCCGAAATCGCGTTTGGGCATCCCGTCAGAATTCAGCTAACTGAGTTAACAAAAAATTTAAAAAACGATAAAACTTAATAAAAATAGCCAAATAATAAAAAATAAAAACGGCAATTCATAATTTTGAGAGGAAAACAATAAAATTTAGAGGAATTCATAAGTAGAAAGGTGGCAATCTCGTCTGTAAAAATAAAACAGTACATAAGCCTGATGCTAGGGTTAGCCAACTCTAGAGAAACATTTCGTTCGCTCTAGGTTTTGTGAGGAAATACACTGTTATGTAACTCCAGACGTAATAATTCTACTCTTAGAGACGGGTAAAAAGTTGTTCCCCCTAGTCAAAATAGCTAAGGGTCGTTTCTTTCCACGACCGACTCCAGGATCGTAGCGATGAATAGAGTCTTACAGAGGATTTCCAACATTGGGAACAGATCTGTGAAACTTCATCGTACGTTTTCGAATTTCGGCAAAAATTGGCCTAATTTGAAGATTTCCGTGAATAACATCATTGCGGATATAACGAGTAGCTTGAATAAGCCTACGTAAAAGCTTATTTTGGAATAACTGAGTTTTCCTTAACTGAGTTTTAGCAGCAGAACCATAGATCATGCACCCGTAGGTAATGGTCGGTCGGTTCATAGATTTGTATAATAATAATTTATTTTTAAGAGACAGGCGGAGAGAGCTAAAAGAGAGTGAAGGACTTTTGCGGCCTTGTCAGCTTTTATCAGAGATTCTGAAATGTGACGAGACCACGTTAATTTGAAATCTAGGTAAATTCCTAGGTATTTATAGCAAAGTTCACAGGGTTGATTATTAAGTAAAAAGTTAGTGAAGGTGTCATATTTTTTATTAGTGAAGTAAATGGAGTTATTAACTTTGATTCTCCCTTTTCTTCAACCAAATCGAAAATTTATTTAAATAAGTCTGGAGTACTTCGAAAACGGCGTTTGTTGTGCGTTTGTGACAACAGATGGCAGCATCGTCAGTGAAAGTAGCTAATTTGACATCTGGATCTTTCGGCATATCATTGACGTAAATATTAAAAAGAAAAGGTCCGAGCAAGGAACCCTGAGGGACAGAACCAGTGTTGTGCAAGTTCACAAAAAAAAACGAACTAGTTCAAACTCAAGTTCATCGTGTAAAAAACGAGTTAGTTCGCGCTCAAACTCATGTCTGTAAGAAATGAACGCGTTCAGTTCAAGTTCATTTTTAAAAACGAGCGAAGCTCACTAAAAGTTCATTTTTACGTACATTTTTTTTTTTTTTTTTTTTTAAATAGATCTTATCCTCTGTGAACACTTTCATAGGTAATTTCCCCCTTTTTTTTTTCTAAAATTACCAATTACCATGAAAATTATTTTTAATTTTACGCTTAATTAAACTTTTTAACTTATAATTCTTAATTATAACTTATTAATTTAATTGTGGTAAAAATTTGTTTAGCAAACACTTCTGAATAGTGTACCTACTGTTTTTGCATGGCTTTTTAGTCTCAAATTTTCAATACGTTTGTTTATGGGCATGAGAACTTATTAATAAGAAACTAATTCTATCATTTAGAGGTTCCGTTGTTTTAAATCAGTGTTGGGCAGGACCGCGTTCATGAGTTTAATTAAAACTTTTTCAGTTTTGAGCTGAATTTCGCTCGTTTTTTAAATTGGGAACTTGAGCTGAGCAAAGTTCGTTTCCTCATGAATTTGAGCGGGAAAAGTAACTTAAACTCATATGGATTTTATTCCTTTGGGAAAAAATTTTTATATTCTTGGTAGCAATCCCGGAAAAAAGGGCACTGGAAAAAAGGGCACTTTTTCAATTTGCAAATCACAAAATAATAAATATCAAATAATGATATATAAAAATGGCTTTCAAATTACACATTTAGAAATTTCAATTGATTTGGTACAACATTAATTTAGTATATACCTCGGGGAAGATGGGGGGAGGGGGAGGGGGGCAGGAGCAGATCGAAAGAAAACAATTGTTTTTACATAACCTCTTACCGATTTTAATGAAACTTTGTATAATCACGTACAATTTGTGAAAAAATTACTGTAAGTGTCAGGCAAACTTTAGGGGTGGGGGGTTAAAGAGGGAGGTGCAGAGGAAAATAAAATTATCTTTTATATCACAGTTTTACCTACTTTAATGATATATTCTATAACTATCACTAACTTTTTATGAAGATCACAGTGAGTGTATTATATACCTGGGTGGAGCAAGGGGGGCAGATAAAAATAAAATATATTCTTCTTATATTACTCTATTATTGATCAAAATTTTTTTTGTACAATCACGTATAATTTATTAAAAATTTACAGTAAGTATCAGACATACTTAGTGTGTGTGTGGGGGGGGGGGTAAAGAAGAGGGGGGAGAGAGGAAAATAAAGTGATTCTTTATATCACCATTTTAGCGATTTTAATGATATATTCTATAACTACCACTTAATTTTCATGAAGATTACAATGAGTGAGATCACAGTGAGTGTTTTATATACCTGGGTGGAGCAAGGGGGGCAGATAAAAATAAAATATATTCTTCTTATATTACTCTATTATTGATCAAATTTTTTTTTGTACAATCACGTATAATTTATTAAAAATTTACAGTAAGTGTCAGACATACTTAGTGTGTGTGTGTGTGGGGGGGGTAAACAAGAGGGGGGAGAGAGGAAAATAAAGTGATTCTTTATATCACCATTTTAGCGATTTTAATGATATATTCTATAACTACCACTTAATTTTCATGAAGATTACAATGAGTGCATTATATACCTGGGGGGGGGGAGGCAAGGGGGAACCGATGGAAATAAAATATATTCTTCTTTAAACTACACTATTATCGATTTAAACAAAAACTTTGTATAATAGAATACAATTTGTGAAAAAAATCACAGTAAGGTCAGACATACTTGGGGGGGGGGGGGGGTTAAAGAGAGGGGGGACAGAGGAAAATAAAATATTTTTTTATATCACCATTTTACCGATTTTAATGACATATTCTGTAACCATCACTTACTTTTATGAAGATCAAAATGAGGGTATTATACATTTGGGGGGGGGACAAGGGGGACGCAGATAGAAGTAAAATATATTATTCTTTAAACTACCGCATTGTCGATTTAAAAAAACTTTGTATCTACGCAATTTTCTGCTTATGAAAAATTACAGTGAGTGTACACATATCTGGACGTTTTGCTAAGAGGGGGCAGAGTGAAGAAAATGTTTGTTTTTATATAAACATGCTACCTACTTATATGAAACTTTGTACCACTATCACTTTCATTTTATTAAAATTATAGTGAAAGTTATCTAAAGTTGATAAGGGGGGGGGTAGGGGGTAGGACATATGGAAAATAAAATAATCCTTTTAAACAACACTTATTATCGTTTTTTTTATTGTTTTATTTGCATTTTGTGTAAGTATTAATTACTATTAATGAAAAATTATACTGAGGTATGCAAAAATTCAATGTATAATTTAAATCTATAAAAAAATTATTCAAAAATGAATTTTTTTCTTTTAATTTGTGTCTTTCGTCCTTCCTCCGATGTAGATATAAAACACTTACACTCTCGTTGATGTTTAGCATCAGTTTTACAAGGAGAAATTTAAAAAAGTGCCCTTTTTTCCGCAATCCAAAAATTCAATACATTGTTAATATCAGATATTAATTAAAAGTTAATATCAAAGATTGGTAAATGATTATTCTAAAACCGAATTTTTTTCTTTGATCTGTATCTCCCCCTCCCCTCGTAGGAACAAAAAATGTTTGCTATCGTCCATGTTTAACAAGTATTTTACAAGTAACAATTAAGAAAAGTGCTCTTTTTTCTGGTGCCCTTTTTTAAGGATTGCGGAGAAAAGGGCACTTTTCTTAATTTCTCCTTGTAAAACTCATGCTAATCATCAACGAAAGCGTAAGTTTTTTATTTCTACGTGAGCAGGGGGGGGGGGGGGTGGACAAAAGAGACAGATTAAAAGAAGAAATTTCATTTTTGAGCAACTTTTTTACAGATTTAAATCATACATTGAATTTTTGAGTACCTCCCTGTAATTTTTCATTAATACTAACTGATATTTACACAAAATGAAAATAAAACAATAAAACAAACGGTAATAAATGTTTTTTAGAAAGATTATTTTATTTTTCATTTGCCCCCACTACCCCCCCCCCCCCCCCCTTATTAATTATAGGTAACTTTCACTATAATTTAATAAAATGAAAGATACTCGTACAAAGTTTAATATAAATATGTAGCACGGTGATATAAAAACAAATATTTTCTTCACTCTGCCCCCCCCCCCATCCCGTAGCAATTCGTCCAGATATGTGTAGACTCACTGTAATTTTTATAAGCAGGAAGTTGTATATATACAAAGTTTTTATTTTTAATCGAGTATACGGTAGTTTAAAGAGTAATATTTTTTACTTTTATATGCGCCCCCTCCCCCCAGATGTGTAATATACTCATTGTGATGTTCATAAAAAGTAAGTGATAATTATAGAATATATCATTAAAACGGTAAAATGTGCTATAAAAGATAATTTTATTTTCCTCTGCCCCCCCTCTTTAACCCCCCCCCCCAAGTTTGCCTGCCACTTACTGTCATTTTTTTCACAAATTGTACGTGATTATACAAAGTTTCATTAAAATCGGTAAGAGTTTTTGCAAAAACAATTATTTTCTTTCGATCTGCTCCTGCCCCTCTCCCCCCTCTTCCCCGAGATATATACTAAATGAATGTTGTACCAAATCAATTGAAATTTCTAAAAATGTAGTTTGAAAGTCATTTTTTAAATTCATTAATTGATATTTATTATTTTTCGATTTGCGAAATGGAAAAGTGCCCTTTTTTTCCGGGTGCCCTTTTTTCCGGGATCCATACTTTCTACCTTTTAATCGCAAGAGAGGACGCATTTCTCACAAGAGAGAAACGCATCGGGTCGGGTAATCGCTTATTACCTGCTTTGCTGGTCGGGTGCAGGTAAAATTTGCATTAATTTTTATTCACAAAATGTTTTCCCCGAAGATTGTTTTTTGCTTTACTTATGAATCTAAGCTTTTAAATGAAGAGATTGGATGACATTGTCTTCCTTCCTAGTAATTTAAAGACATGACTGATAACATGAATTTAATTATATTTACCTAAATATTAATACTTAACGTTTAAAGCTTTAGATAGAAAACATTTTTTTTTTTTTTTTTTTTTTTTTCCCGATCTATATTTGCTTCCTTATTTTACTGTCAAAATACTTGAAACAGTGGATTTTTTAAATATGTGTTTTAATATGCATTTATGCAATTCTAAATACATAGTACACTGCGGTTCAATATATATTGCATCTATCATAAAATAGAAAAAAAAATATTTGATTGTAAAAGCCGAAAATGGAGGGAAAATAAAAATTAATTTCAATTATTATTATTATTATTATTATTTAACATCATAAAGCTTTTAGCATTTCAATAACATTTATTAATTAAAACCCGAATAAACTACTACGTCAGAAACGCCAAAGAAAAATATTGGAAATGCAAAATTGGCGTTTCTGACGTAGTATTTTATTCGGGTTTTAATATTCCAACGCTAAGTCTCCTGTTATTAAAATTTATTAATTGCCTCATGGACTTATTCATAATTTTTCAAGTACTTCATGTGACGCTTATTTTCATCTAATGCAATGTTTGAAAAGGTTTTCAATATATATATATATATATATATATGACTTTATTTCTACTATCTTATAGATTTATTTCTATTAAATCATTAAATTAAGAACTTAATATTAAAAATACACATTTAAGCAAAGAAGTAATTTATTTTTATCTTATACGAGACCTACCACGTTGCAAAGCAAACGACTTCTGTGTGATTTTTATTCCCGTGCGATAACGCTCATTTTAACCATTAACTATTCTTCTTATCAATGAAAAAGGAAAGGGCTTTAGGCAATTGCTTTTGTGTACCAGAATTGCCCACACAACAAATCTCCCCCACAGACAAATCGGCGTATACCAGTCACAATTCTCAATACATTGGATTCGGCTTATAGTTCCAAGAAAACCACATGATGTCGAAAACATTTTGACCAAGAAGAATGAATGTAGATTCTAGATTCCTTCAAATTTTAGCTAGGGCATACAAAGAACGGGGGAAAATGCTGTATTAATAATGCGCATCATAATATTTATATGGTTTCAAATTTTACTTATTTATTTATTTGTTTTATTAAACAAATAATTATTACTTCTTTATTTGTTTTAAGAAATAACTATTCAACTATATGAAAGCGGGAAATTTTTATTACCATTTTCATCTTAGATAGCTCCTAAAACTAAAATTAGAATTTTACAAAAATGATGATTATTCCATTAAACGCTGCCTTAAATGTTTCAAAAAGTTATTTATATTATATGGTTATCGTTTCTCGTAATTAAAAATATACTGAATCTATATAAAATATTTTCAAAATCGTAAATATTTATTAAAAAATAAATTAATTAATTAAATAAAAAAATTGCATCCCATAAAATACACACAATTTATAAATATTTCGTAAAATACGCAACGAAATTTTGCCATTCTTTGATAACATAATTTCCACAAAACTTTAAATGTAATTAAATATCACTATAATATTACACTCGAATTGCAAATTAATATATGTGCAAATGCCTTCAGAGCTGCTAGACAGGAAGCGCTGGATTCGATCCCAGGTCGATGATATAAAAAAAATTTCCTCTCCCCCGCATCTTCAGACCCCGAAGTATGTGTGACACTGTATTTTTTTCATAAACAGCAATTGACTATTAGACAAAGTTTAATTAAAATAAATAAGAAAGTGATATTAAAACAATTATTCTCTTTCTGTCTGCTCCTAGAACCCCCCCCCCCATTTCCCCAGGTATATAATAAGTAAAAATGGTACGAATTTAATTGATTGAAATTTCTAAAAATGTATTTTGAAAAATCACGCTTTAAATTCGTTATTTGATGTTTATTGTTTTTGTGAAATGTAAATTGCAAAAGCATCCTTTTTTCCGGGTGCCCCTTTTTATGGTGCCTTTTTTCCCAAATGCCTTTTTTTTTTCAGGAATCCATTTTGCACAGTTATTTTCTTTTCTGTCCTTTTCTTCTTCTACTTTACTTTTCATATTTCATACAGAAATATTTAATATGAGTTTGAGTTTGAATTGCTTTTTCACGCTCAAGTTCGTGTAAAAAACGAACTACGCTCAACTCAAGTTCATTATTTAAAAAACGAGCGAAGTTCAACTCAAAACTCAAAATTTTTGAGCTAAGCTCATGAACGCGTTCAAATGAACGCGTTCGTGCACAACACTGGACAGAACTAAAAATGGATGAAGGATAAGAATATGAATTACCAACTTTAACAGAAAAGGTTCTATTGTTGAGATAGTCATGCAATATTTTAGTTAATTGGTCTTGGTTGCTGCTTTAGACTTACCACAATTGTTTGCTCAAACATCTATTCAGGTTTGTTAACCTTGAAAGCTGGACTGCCCTTTTTTTGTGGGGAGGAAATAATTTTAGACGCACAACATTTATACTGTGCTCTGCACTAACATGGCTCCCTGCGATTCAAAATTGAAACTCAGGGAGCTATGGCATTAACAAGTAACTCCATCATCGAAGATACTGACTGAGGAGACTGAATTCTGATGAGGAAGAATGAAAATCAGCTATTTTTTTTCATTTGATATGTGTTTTAGACCAAAGTTTCTATATGATTTTTTTTTTTTTTTTTTTTTTTTTTTTTTGTTCATTTATTGTTTGGTCGTGGTTTGTTGTGCTATAATTGTAAATAGATGTATGGCTAAGTATTATTGCTCTAATTGTAATAGTATAGTAACACATTTCGGGTACTAAGGAACATTCGTGCTGATTCTCTTTCAATTTCACCAGACTGTGGATTACTGTAACAAACAAACAAACAAACATGCTTTCAAATTTTTATATTGATTTTTATCTTTTGAAAGTTAAAATAGCAATTTTTACGGAGATAAAATATATTTATTACCTAAAATTGGATAAAATGGTAAAATATATGTTAAATATTTTACCATTTAATGATAAAATGCACGTAATATATTTATCATTGAATGATAAACTGTATGGAATATACTTAATGAAAATTTAATATATTTTTAAAATACATTAAACTTTTAGTAAATACATTACATAATCAATTTTATAGAATTTTGGCATTAAGTACATCTTTGGGTATCACTTCCCATTATAAAAAGGAAATGCAAGAGTGCCTTCTTATCTTAATGAAATGAATTGGTATTCCGAAGGCCAGAACATACGGAAGCTTTTAAGATAATAATTTTTACACTTTCATTATTTCCGTTTCAGTAAGCAATTTTCTTTCATTATCTCAAAGAATCTAATGAAAACTTGAATTTCGAATCTATTTCTGTCATTTTTAATTAAAATATTTAATAATTCTATTAGCATATTGGGATTTTTAAAGTTTCGGTGTAGTGCACTAGAATAAATTTTCTCTTTAAGATAAGAATATATATTTCGGTAATGCGATATTTTGAAAAATACATTTTTGAATATATTTCATTTTAATTAACATAAAGAATAATGCAGAATCAGAAACCAGACAGAGAATTTTTATTTGTTCTCCTTATTTACATTGGTAATTTATTTCATTTATTCAGGAAAATCTGAATAATTAATTGGTGTGCGTAATGAAATGAAAATAAAATTGTAATATAATTCAGGAAAAACTGAATAATTATCTAGTGTACATCATGAAATGAAAATAAAGTTCTGGCAATGTTAATTTCTACCACAAATGTAAATATATGTATTGAAATGATAAATATATTTCTTGTTTTTTTTTTTTTTTTTTTTTTTTTACAAATGTATAATAATTCATCATATCTAATAAATTAAAATATGTTGCTGTCTTATAAATTATGTTTAATAATATACCAAAAGAACAATTGTTATATATATGTATATATATATATATATATATATATATATATATATATATATATATATATATATCCTTTTGTTAATAAAATATGAATATTATTTCTAAAGTAATACCCGATAGTTTATTTTAGAAATAAGTTCTGCAACTTTCAGAAGTCAAATTTTAGAATTCCTTTATAAACGAATTAGTCACAAAATGAGATTAAATATTTGTTTTTAAAGTCTTGTATATTGTAACTTGATGAAAAATAAATCTTCTATAACATTTTTAGCATTAACCAGTCAGAAAACTACGTAAGACATAAACTGGATACCACATCCAAAAATATAGACTAGAAATTGCTGTTTATTTTGTCTATTCAGTTTGTTCGTCGAAAGAACATTGAAAGTTATACGATTCAACAAGCACGCACAGTTGGAAAGTGTTAATAATCAGTGTGCAACGCATGGTTTTTCATTCTTTCTCTTTTAAGAGCGTTACGAAGAAAGCCTTCATTGAGAGTTTTTAAACGTGAAAACGCAGTTATTAGCATTGTTCTACCACAAATAAAAAGTAAAAATAGATACATATAGGGTAAGTGCACCAGTGATTGACACTTTTAGAGCAATCTCTGATGTTTTTAATGGTCTAGTCATCAGAAAATATTTTTAGAAATCTTAAGTTAGTACATATGGTACGAAATACATTCAGAACCACATATATGTTAAAATACATACATTTGATAACAATTATTTTTTTATGAATTTTTATTTAAAACCTACTCAGTGTTCCAGTGATTGACACTGCCAGTTTTTCCTTTTATCAGCAATTGTCACCCTATGTTCCAGTGTTTGACACCGCTAGTTATCCATTTTACCAGTTATTAGCACCCTATGCTCGAGTGTTTGACATAAAATGTTAAATTTCTTATATGTAAGATATATGGTCTTATTATTTTTCTTACTTATTAATTGTTTCGGGATATATGTCAATTACTGGAGTATGCCAATCAATGAAGCACCTAACCTATAAAGAAGAGAAAAAAAAACTGTATAATGCACGTGTATCCGCAAAAGGACACCCCAAAAAATGAAAAAAAAAATCTTGGTTTAAAGAGATTTTCCGTAATTTTTCATTTTTTAAATCGTGTCATTTTACGAATAAGCGTGCTTTGAAAAAAAAAATCATAAAGACACATAAACCGATAATAATTATTTATTTATTTATTAGTAGTTCAATCGTACACAACAGTCAAGCATGACTCGGGAAACAGTATTTGTTGAGTGTATTACAATACAATCTAGTTCGTGCTTATCACAACAACTGTGACAACGTGTATTTTCTCTTAAAAATCTTGCTTTCGTCGTCGAATCTACGACACTCACATCAGCTTCGAAGCAAAAAGATGTATTGTGATACATCAGCATCATCGTTGGCCGACCCTTCTAGAGGGGTCTGTTCCGACAGTGAGTAGATTATCGTCCAAAATCCACTCTGATGCTCTTCAAAAGAGTTACTTGTTCTTCAGGATCTCTTCTTTGAAAATTCCAGACACTCTAAATCTCGAACTAATCATCTTCCTATCCCAGGTAACTCAAAGATAATGGCTGACATTTTAAATGTCGTCTATGACATGCATTGAATATACATCATCTACGATAGGGGTAGATAGGATCCAAACTGACTGTTAAAAGGAAAAGCTTTTAAAAGAGAATTTTGCATTACTTTCAGCATTTTCATCTAGAAATAATTACTGTAAAATATATAATTAGTTAAGTCTTTTTCAAAGAAACTTAATACTTCATTTTTTTTTTTTTTTAACCATTTGGCTTACTAAATACTGGCTTATTGAATAAGATTGAGCAATCTTTTGATATTTGTGTAAACAAGGTTATTTTTAGGTCTTCAACAGAAATCTCTCAGCACTCATAAGGACAAAATAAATTTTTTGAACACCTGGAGTCACTTACCGACATTCACTGTACCTAGCGTTGAAGATATCTCAGTGTCAAATGAATTGAACGTATCTTGTTTATAAAATCTATTCATGTATTTACATCCGTCAGGCATCGTATAAAGTATGTATCTGCGATAAAATTGTAAAAGTTTACATCTTCCGAATACAAGACTTGGTTCATTGATTATGTTATCTAAAAATGACAAAAATTGTATTTACAGATCTTAAAAAACATTGATTAATATTACTAAACTTCAGAAAAAAATCCCCCTTTCTCCCTCTAATCGTGAGAGTGCGTGTTTGTGTATATGTGTGTGAGTGCATGTATGTAACAGGAAGAGAGAAGGTTAAAAACAAAGAAAACATCAATTATTTCGTAAGAAGTAATCTTATTGGATCAAGAGCCAGAAGAAAACGCAAGCAACAGCACCACCCCTCGCCAAAAGACGCCAGAGAGGGAGAAAAGGAACCTAAAACTTTCTTCGAAGCCATCAGCACCATCCTCGTACGCCTGAAAAAGTCTAAACTATTGCAAATGAGTCTATTTCAAGGAACGATCTGTATCAAGCTATTGACTACGATTTAATTTAACTATTAATATTATTACTATTGATGTTGTTACTTTAAATGCTAGTTTTCTAACATTAGAATTTTTAATAAAAGTTGCTGAAACAGTTTCTATAAAAGGACATTTGATATTATTTTTCGTCCGATCATCTTAGAAAAACTTTTTATTTAAATGCTAGAAAAATATTTAATTTTCATTATTTTTTCTCCTGTGTTATTCTAGAATTCTAGTACTTTTAATGTGCTACTTTTTGAGGTTTTTGTTATTGGCATTAATTCTGTCATTAAAATTCTAATTGATATGTTTTTGATATACATTAAAGTATTGTTTATACTTCTTTCATTTTTATAATACATCTTTTACATTTATATGTAAAAGATGTATTTTATTATTACATCTTTTACATTATTATTTATAATTTAATACATTCACAGATACATTCCTTCTTATTTATTTTATATAACTTTTTTCGTTTATCAAATGAAATTATTGGTTATACGTCGTTTTCCACCTTTTTTAATTTTAGAAACATTCTGAGTCCATAAATCTTTGTTCTTAATTTTTTAATTTTTTTAATTTTGTTAGAAACATTTTTAGGTCGCATTAATGAAAAAATAAAACATAAAATGAACTTAAATATAATCATAATTTATTTAAAAGTTACAGACAAGAAGAACTACAGGACATTATTAAATATTAATTGTAATTAAATTCTTACCACATGAATACAATCGCTTAATAATTGCTACTTAACACAAGCAACGCATATTATACGAGATTATATATGTATTCGTACTTAATATAATCAATCATATATTTTGCTTAAGATGTGATTTATCTCATTTTTCTGAAGATGAGATGATTTCAAAATTTAATTATTATTGTCCAATGAATAATAAATAATAAAATTCATCAAATACTGCTATGAAATAGTAATCTAACTCTATCTTAAAAAACTTTATTACTTAGCATGAAATGCATTCGTATATAATTATATCTGTCATAATCAAAATCATTTATTAAAATTTTTATTTCACATACATAATCGACTGTTGTCCAATACAATATAATATTATAAGAAACCAGAACCCAGCTAGACGAAATAATTACATCTGGCTCGTAACAATCACTTTAATAACAATTGACTATATTGCATACATATATACGAGTACTTATTTAAATATATACATCGCGCGCAGTAAACAGAACAGCTGAATGTAGGTTACATAAGACGACTATAACTTCATACAGGCCCATGGCCACCGGCAATTGACACGAAAACAGCTACAGCATTTAGCAAGAACTGATTAACTTCTGACTGACTTCTGAAATTAGAACAGAAAAAACATTGCATCTAAAATTATAGTTGTGTACATAAATAAATTTAATTTATTATTATTGTATTTTAGGAAATAATTGGAAATTTCAACAAAATTTAAATAAAAATCTCAACTGAAATAATGATAATTTTCATTATTTAATCATATAGCCACCTAATTCATATTCAATAATTTAAGAAATACATAAAATATTTTATGAGTAAAACTTTTCTTTTGTTCAATTCATTTTGATATATATATGCGTGTTTTACAGTTTATACTTATTTTATATGAATCCTGAATCCTGCTCATTAAAAGAAAATGCACGTTTTTATAGTTTATAAATTCTTTTATTTTTCATACCCTTTTAATTCAAAAGCATTAACAAATATTTCTACTCCATCTGGGACAGGTAAAAAGCATTAACAAATATTTCTACTTCATCTGGATCAGATAAAAAGCATTAAATTTATTTATAACTAGCAGGCTACGCCCGCTTCGCTGGTCACTATATTTAAATGAATTTTCAAAAGAATTGGATTAGTATTTATTTTTTTATATCACATTATAAATAGAAAAAAAAAAAAAAATTACATTGAAATCGCTCTAAACCTCGCTTTGGGTACACGCTACCCGCTACCCGCTTTTGTGCGTGTAAATAACATATTTCAATTTCTTAAAACTTCGTGGATAGTAAAGTTATTAAAGTTTGATTTATAGAAATATATCTCCTAGAACGCAATGCTTTGTAATACTTTTGAGTGTCTCTGTACATGAACCGATGGTGGTATTTCCTCCATTTGATACAGGAAACATCCAATAGTGAACTTGAATAACATATTTTAATTTCATTAAGATATGTCTACAGTAAAGGTATGAAAATATGGTTTATAGAAATACCTCTCATAGAACACAGTGCTTTGGAATAATTTCGGGTGTCCCTGTACACAAACCAGTAGAGGTATAGACTCCATTTTCAATAGGGAACGTCCGATAGTGAACTTGAATAACATATTTCAATTTCATTAAGATATGTCTAGAGTAAAGGTATGAAAATATGATTTATAGAAATACCTCTCATAGAACACAATGCTTTGAAATACTTTCGGGTGTCCCTGTACACAAACCAGTAGAGGTATAAACTCCATTTTCTATAGGGAACGTCCGACAGTGAACTTGAATAACATATTTCAATTTCATTAAGATATATCTACAATAAAGATATGAAAATATGGTTTATAGAAATACCTCTCATAGAACACAATGCTTTGGAATACTTTCGGGTGTCCCTGTACACAAATCAGTAGAGGTATAGACTCCATTTTCAATAGCTGTCCGATAGTGAACTTGAGTAACATATATCAGTTTCAAGAAATTCCATAAATATTTACGGGAGTTAGAGCGCGGACAGACAGACAGACGGACAGACAGACAGATAGACGGACAGACAGACAGACAGACAGACAAACCGAAGTCATAAACACTTTTCAACCTTGTTGGAAAGTGTTAAAAAGAGAAAAAAGATTTCGCTTTCAAATGAATGTATTAAATAAAAATAAGTTGCGTAATAGCCGTTGCTAAGATACGCAGACGATTGAAGCAAAAGAATAAATCTATGAAAATGAAGCATTAAAGCCAATATTTAAAATCGAAAAAACATTAATTTAAAAAATTCAAATTCGAAATTCGAAAAAATCTCGGTGAGGTGCACACCTGCAGGCTCACAGGTACCTATATGCCAAATCTGGAAGCTCTGAGAACAGTAGTGTGAGCGCCAGAGCGCAGATACACACACAGACACACACACACATACACACACAGACACTTCTCTTTATTTATATAGATTATGAGTTTATTTCTGTTATTCCACTTTTTTAAAAGTGAGCTTTTAATTGCTTTGCTAGTGATAAAAAATTTCATTATTTTCGAAAAAGACAACTTGATTGCTGAAAAACATTATCACTTATTTTGATGCCATCAAATTTGTTCAAGTATATATTTAACTCCGAGAAATATTATTTATAAACAAGAAATGTTTCCCCTGACATGTGAATACTTCTTGTCTTTCTATTCAGGAAAATTAAAATCCCTCTTCTCGCAACCGTGACTTCAAAATGAGTTGCGTGCGTGCTAATAATCAACACCACGTGCCGCAAGTGACCATTTAGTAAAGGGGGTAAAAATTGCCTGTTATTTCCCGTATAGAGAGCAATTTGTTAGATTATCCTTCCCCGTTTTTTAATGCTTTGCTCTCGGCATATTTTCCGTAAGACACGCCTTCTGGCGTTCCTTTAAAACGTCACACCTATAGTTTCCTACTACCTTTTGGCTACCGAAAAATTGTAATATATTTTTTCTTCATCATTAAATAAAATAAATCTTTCTGTTAAAATTTTTCGGCAGCTGAAAGGTAATAGCATTTCATTTGCAGAGGAACACCTTACGGCGTGGCTCGATATTTTAATGTCCCCTCAGAAGGGACATACGAGCGATAAGGGTTAAAAGTTAAAGTAAAAAAAGAGGGTCAATTTATTGCATATGAAAATGTACGGTGCAATATTCATTCCTTAATGTTAATTAGCATTTAAATTTAAAAAGTCTGCAATTCCTATAAATTTATATATTTTTTAAATTAATTATTAAATCACGAAATATCACTATTTTTTACTTTCTTCTATATTTAAGGGAAGGAATTATTAGAATCATAAAAACTTCCGATGTATTTACATGCTTTTAGTTGTCGAGAATTTTATTCGGCCATTTTCGAGAAATATGTATCTGTATGGGATTCTAGCTCGTGAACAGAATACACGGAATTTCATAAAATTCCGCATCTATACTGTAAAAAAAAAAATCCCGTAAGATTACGGGGAAAGCCTGGCAGCAGAGATTCCTGACAAAGCCCGTAAAAAAAACAAAAAAAAACATTGGTTTTGAGGGCAAAATTATTTTTTACAGGCATGTAACGTAATTTAAGGTTATTATATACTTAATTTTCGGTATAAGCGTTTCTTTTCACAGGCTTTCTCTGGAATCTCTGCTGCCGGGCTTTCCCCGTAATCTTACGGGATTTTTTTTTACAGTGTACTTGTAACAAGAACGTAAATTAGTGTTTACAAAAAATTGATGCAAATCTCCCTACAAGTAGCGGGGCCATGCGACGATTTTTACCGTTGGCCGCATGGCTATTTCTGAGTTTCTACTTTATGTTATTGCAAAAATCTTGATTTATGAGCGGAACATTAGGTAACTGTATGTTAAAATAATTTGAATGTTTCAGGCCGACAGGTGGGGCTGTTATGCTGCAATTTTCCAAGTCATACATAAGCTTCTATGACGCATGGATTTTAATACATGAGTTAACCATTCTGATAATTAATGCTGTTTTAATTTAGATGATTAGAGGGCAACATCTTTCACCACGATTACTTCCGTGTGTGGTGTGGGTGAGCTATATCTCAGCTACCATGATGTACAAATACACCAAACGAGATAGATGATTAAACTTTATGCAAACTAGCATTTTCGTATTTTAGGGGTATAAAGGCCGACAGGTGTCACTATTACTAATGAACGTCTGTCATTTTCCGTATATCAATTTCAGCATTCTTAAAAATGTGCCTAACTGCATACACAAATTTCTTTATTGTTAGAAGCTATGAATATATTTTTGTGTATATTAACCAGTAATTACCGTAGTTAAACAAAATGATACAGGTGGAAGTTTTAAGATTCAAAGAACCAACTGGTTTCCATTCAGTTTATTGTTTAAAAGAAAATTAATTAAATATATTTTTAATTCTTCATATTCATTCTACTTATAAGAACACACATGCATATGTATATATATATATATATATACATATATATACACACAATTTTTTAATTTTCTTAAAAAAAAAAAAAAAAAACAGAAACTAACTGTAAAATGCCATTTAAAAATATTTTCATTAGGTAAACCAATTACGTATGTATATATCAGTGTTGAGCATAATAGATTAAAAAGTAATTGAATTACAATTATAATTATTTTACTGTCTATCGATTAACAAGTAATTGATTACAAATTAATTGAATGATTACAAATAAATTGAATAAGTAATTTATTTGTAATCAATTACTTGTTAACTGATTAAAAGTAAAATAATTATCAGTACAAAAAACCCTTAACGGGTTAAAAGTTTGTGACGCCGCTGCTTTATGGCTATAAGAAATTGAAATATGAGTCTTAAAAATAATGATATAAAATTTTAAGTAACGCTTTGCAATTAGTTAAAATATACATAGATTTTCTTATTTGATCATTTACTTTCTACTTTCATTTATATTTATAGTGCAAACGTAATATTTTTAGCTTCAAGATCATACAGATATATAAAATACAGACACTGATGCTTTTTCATTCGCATTTCAAATTCAAAATAACAGTTTTAAAGGGAATGATATAAAAATTCCAGTGGTGCCTCGGTGTTATTTTAAAAGATTTGTTTTTAGATTCCATTAAAATTACTTTTGTTTTGTCTAATAAAGTATATTTATACAATGAAACAGTGCTTTTAATTTTCAAATATACTGTCAAATAATTAGAATTTCACTGAGTTTGCATTATAAATTGAAATTATTTATTTCAATAAATTGATTTATCTTTTGTGTCACGCTATCCAAAACATAGTATCCAGCTGAGTGAAGATTTGCGCAAAGAGGTAGTATGACATAAAGAAAATATTTACACAGATTTTACTTGCAGTTTTGGATAGCGTGATGCAAAAGATAAATCAATTTATTGAAATAAATAATTTTAATTTATAATGCAAACTCAGTGAAAGTATAATTATTTGACAGTATATTTGAAAATTAAAAGCACTGTTTCATTGTGTAAATGTACTTTGTTAGACAAAACAAAAGTAATTTTAATGGAATCTAAAAACAAATCTTTTAAAATAACTCCGAGGCGCCACTAGAATTTTTATATCATTCCCTTTAAAACTGTTATTTTGAAGTGCGAATGAAAAAGCATCAGTGTCTGAATTTTATATATCTGTCTGATCTTAAAGCTAAAAATATTATGTTTGCATTATAAATATAAATAAAAGTAGAAAGTAAATGATCAAATAAGAAAATCTATGTATATTTTAACTAATTGCAAAGCGTTACTTAAAATTTGATATCATTATTTTTAAGACTCATATTTTAAATTCTTATAGCCATAAAGTAGCGGCGTCACAAACTTTTAACCCGTTAAGGGTTTTTTGTACTGATATCATTACTTTTTAGGGGTTATTCATAAAAAAATTAAAACAAGTCCTTCTGGTTCCTAGGAAGGGTAAACTGATTTATCTTTTATTATGAAGTTGCCACCATTTTTTTTTTTTTTAAATTGTACAATTTTTCAATTCTACAATTTATTAATGGACTTGGTGGATTTCTTAATGAAGGCTTGTATATATGGAGTTTTAAGAACCTTTCTAATGTAAATTTGAAATTTTCAGTGGACTGGCACAGAGAAACAAGAGGGTAGATTAAGTTGGCAAATGAACATAACAAATACATTTCTGAGATAAATCCACACTACAGATTTAGTTTGAATTAATTCAGTATTTCAAACGTTATCATGCTGACAAATTTTCAAGTAGCCTGCCACTTGGAAACAAAATGGAGAAGCTTTGCACTAGAAAAAAATATTGAGTGGGATTCTCAAACTCTTTAAAATAATAAGTTGGAAATTTCAAATTTAAGTTAGAATTACGTAATTTACATTTTGCAAGTTTCTTTTTAGAGAATTACAAATTCAAATTAAACAATTTTTAAAAAATCAAGTTAATGTTAAAAATGGAAATTTAGTTATTTTCTTTTCCCTTTTGAGGCTAAGCTCCAATATTCACAATTTAAATTTTCGTCAAAAGTGCAGGTAACAATTATTTCACAAAAATATTTGGTGGAAAAAAATAGACAAAATATAAATTAAGCTCTACATTTCTATAATTTCAAAAGTAAGATAAAATCATTTGGAACAAAAAATTATGGAAAATACAAGTTAGCTAAAGTTAATACAAGTTAAGTAAAATACAAGTTAAACTAAAGTTAATACAAGTTAAGTAAAATACACGTTAAGCTTAAGTTTTATGGAAAATACAAGTTATATATATATTTCTTTTTAAAAATTAAAAATCTCTTTTTAAAATATAGTTACAGTTTATTCATATATTTACTTTTCAGACTTTAAAATGATACATATTTTAAATATTAACATAATCAAACTAATTTTTTTATTATTATTTAAAGCAACAATGGCTAGGGGATGAAAGAGGGAATAAATACGCTGCATATTAAAAAAAAAAAAAAAAAAAAAAATAGCAATTATTGAAAAACACGTAAAAATAAATAAATGACATCTTTACTTTGAATCCCATAATAATTTATTTTAAAAAATAATTCTCTCTTTCTTTCTTTCTTTTTTTTTTTTTATTAATTAATTTCTGCATGAAAAATTCCATTTCATAAGCATATTTACAACTACAATAAGCAAAAAACCCTCCTTTAATTTTTAATAATTATTTCTACATGTTTCTAAGCAATTAAAATTTTTTTTTAAGAAAAATAAATTAAATATAGAAATGTATATGGTTTTAATATAAGCTACGAGATGGCGCCACTAGATGGCCAAATTATTACCTTCATGATAAAACCATATACATACCAATATTTAAGCTATTTTTCTTAAAAAAAAAAAAAAAAAAAAAAAAAAAAAAAAAAACTTTTAATTGCTTAGAAACATGTAGAAATAATTATTTAAAATTAAAGGAGGGTTTTTTGTTTATTGTAGTTTTAAAAATATTTATGAAATGGAATTTTTCATGCAGAAATTAATTAATTAAAAAAAAAAAAGAAAGAAAGAGTGAATTATATTTTAAAAATAAGTTATTATGGGTTTCAAAGTAACGATGTTATTTATTTATTTTTACGTGTTTTTCAATAATTGCTATTTGACACATTTTTCATGAATTTTAATTATATTTTCATGTTTTATATATATATATATATATATATATATATATATATATATCCCCTTAACGCGCGGTGTCCTCGCCCCGAGGACGCAAAATTTAAGATCCAGCTGCAAAAATTCATCCCGGAAATATTTTAGCAAAAATTCACGTTTATAAGATATCAGAAAAGGCCGGTTTTTTAAACCTTAAAATTTAAAATTTCTTTTAGTTTAATTTAGTTCATGAATTCCGGTGGCAGTATAATTTAAATGTTTCAAATTGTCTTGCGCCGCAAAGGGTTAAATACAGTGTGTTTATCCGCTCTTTCATTCCCTAGCCATTATAGCTTTAAATAATAATAAAAAAATTAGTTAGATTATGCTAATATTTCAAATATGTATCATTTTAATGTCTGAGAAGTAAATATATGAATAAACTGTAACTGTATTTTAAAAAGAGATTTTTAATTTTTAAAAAGAAATATATATATATATATATATATTTGCAAAAGTGTATGTTTTAATTTAAATTAAAAACAAAAGATGGCGCCAAAACTCCATTTGCTGTTTTTTTCTATTGTGCGGAAATTCTGTGTGTTTTTTTCTATATCTATCTCTCCCTGTGCGGAAGGATATATGAATAGGAATCGCAAATCATTAAGCTATTTTAAAATCGATGTTTATGAATGATTAAAATTTTTTTGCTTTAAAAAATTGTCAATTCATCATTATTATGATAAAATGGAATATCTAAAATTACAAAATACTTCCTTATTTAAAATGTTATCTAAATACTTTTTTGACTAAATATGAAATTTTGAAATCAAAAATATCTTTTTCATAGCAGAAGAGAAAATATATTTAAGTGAATTTCACTTAGTATATATACAATAAATATATAAAAAATGTAATAAAGTATTTTTGCGTTAAAAAAAGGAAAGTTTAAATAATTCATTGACTGCATTCACGTTGGTCAGCCAACCAACGTGCCTTGAAAGTAAGAACCGAATTACGACAATTTCGCCGAATAAAAGCATGCATTTTGGCGGAGTAATATAGTCCTATTTTTAAAGCAACTTTTACAAAAAACAAGAGTTTTCCTGAAAAAAAGAAAAAAAAAAAACGTTACTAGATTGAGAAAGATCCCATTAACAGCATATATTAAATAAATTAAAATCGTTCGTGCGGTTTTAGAGATATTTTTTCATGAATTTAGTCCATTACATCCTTACATCCTTACATCCTTACACCTCACATTTTCCCTTTTTGTCTTTAAATTGAGTTTCAGATCTCAAAACATACTGCATGTAGAAATGTAAAATTTTCAGGATAGATTAAGACCGAAGATAAAAGACTATTTTGAAAAGATCAGAACAAAATATGGCATATTTGCTGAGATATTAAGTGTCGGCTTTTACAATTCTCTTTGATGTCAAACTAGCCGTATATATGAGTTCGCAGCTTTCAGTTTGTCCTTCCGCTTGCGTCACTCGAAAAACTGCCGTTTTTCATGATAATTGTAATTTAATTGTAATTCAATTACTTTTTAATCAATTATGCCCAATACGTATATACATACATATATGATATTTTCTTAATTTTCTGAATATTCAGCAAAATAAGGCAGAAACTAACTGTAAAATATCACTAAAAAATCTTTTTATTAGGTAAACAAATTTTTATTTTGTTTTATTTTATGCTATGTCTGTTATAGGAAACATTTTTCTTAGATCTGGCTTAAATACCAGACTACAAAAATACTTTTAATTATTTTATTAAGTCTCTCAAAATGTGACATTTATAACTTAAACATACAAAAAGTATCTTTATCTCACCTTAATAGAATCTTTTTAATTTCTTTTAAGTTATATGTTTTCAAAACCTTGATAATTAGTGTGATATTTAAATTCAAAAATGGAATTTTTAAAATTTATAAAAATATACATTCCGAATAATCGATATAGTTAATAATATTTGAGACAAATATCAATATAAGCTTCGAAATTAATAATTATTTTCACTTACATGAATTTCCCATAAACGATTACATTTCTGTTTTTCTCGATAAAACTCTTTAAAATATTCATTAGGCAACCAAAAATTAAGTTAATAAAATGCTTCCTTTTTTAGAAATTATACTATTTTTTAAATATTTTATTTACTTGAGAGAACATATTAAAATTACAGCTATTGTTATCGAAATAAACGTAAGTACATATTCTATAAAAGTTTAGTTTGAAAAATTATTTTTAGGCTAAATATCTAAATGAAATGAATTGTTATTAAATATTTTATTTAAAGTTAAAAATTTCGAAATACTAAGTAAAAGAACACTTGGTATAATAAGCATATTTCTGTTTTGTATATTAAAAGATATACTTTATTTAGTTTTTAAAAAATATCCTTACTAGATGCAATTTATTTTTGCATTAAAAAGGGTTTTAAGAAATTGAATCTTAATAACTTAAATTATAAATATTTTGCAATTTTTACATAAGTCTAAAATATCTATATTGAATCGCTTTAAATAGCCTGACAATACAGAACATTTAAAATTATAAACTCACTTTTTAGGCGTATATTATATGCTTAATAAAAAAATCATGAAGTATAGATACGCTATTAAAAATTCCCATATGTTCGTATTATTGTAATCGTTCACAAATCATAGTTTGAAAGTGTTAAAATACTGAACACAGATGAAAATGCAAGTCTAGGAATTTCCAGTTGTAACATTTAATGCAGCAGATTGTTTTAACTTTCTATGAAAATCTTAATAGACTATATACACCATATAAAAATAATTTTTTTTTTTTTTAATAATATGAATAATAAATGTCAATTTACTATGATTTGTGCAGTACGATTTGTGTAAGCTTAAATTAAAAAGCATGATCAAAAACATGGAGTAGAGTGCAAAATTTGTGCAACAAGCCTTTATAGACCAATATACCTAGCAAGAAATCGGGTTACAGTGATTATTAGAATATCTGGTTCGTGTGTGGAAAGTGCTGGTTTCTAAACTGAGCATGGGCGATTTTTTTAAACCTGAAAAGTGTTTAATTTTTTTTATAAAAATAAATTAACAACTTAAGGGAAAATATTTTTATACTATATTTATTTAAAATTTTGTTAATAATGTTCACTAATGTTTAATCTAAATTCTTAATAAGTATTTTTTACTGACTCCACCAATAGCAGATTTTAACCATCGGCTTTGAATTGTGTTATTATTATTTATGTAACATTTTGCATAAAAAATCACGTAGACAACATCTTGTTGCTGAAATGTTTGATGTCGCATTTAAATTCTATTTCAAATATTTTATTAATTAACTCTCAGAATTTGTGGTGTTTGAGGCAATAAAATGAAGCAGAAGGACAAATTTTCTCAAAATGATTTCACTAATTTTTAATTAGTTTATATTTTGAAATTTTCAAAATATGGACAATTATTAATTTTATAAATGTAAATAGCTTCGACGAAAAGCCAAATATTTAACAAAATGTTCATTATGAACAGTATTTGACGGTGAGCAAGATTGTAATGCAAATTAATTTTAAATGGTAATGTCCTCATCAATTTTGCACTTCTAATCATAATCGTTGTAAATTAGAAACTATATTTGTAACTTTAAACACATGACTTTCGTCTTTAAAAACAGTTAAGTATGTAATATGTTTTAATCTTTTGTAAATATTTTATACACTTGTATGTCCATTAAAAACATTTCCTCTAAAATTAGTAGCTTTATTTAATTAAAAATGAAAACATTCTTTTTCAATTGTTATTAAAAAATGAAATAATAATAATAATAATAATGACCTTGCTGATTGCTAATGGGTTTTCTTATAATTTTTAATATCTTTAAAGATATTAAAACAACCTTTAAAAGTTTTTTTTTTTGTCTTAAACGCAAAATTTAAATATTGCGTCTACATTTTAAGAGGATTATTGGGAATAAAATTTATATATATATATAACTAGTAAGATAAGTTTTTGTCATATAAAATCGATATCTTATCATTGTTCAAATACCGGCTATTCAACAATATATAATTATACCATTTATAAACATCAATTAAAATAATCCAGTAAAATATCCACATTTCAAGAAATTATTTCTGATTCTTTTTCATCTTTGATTCAGATTTTCTTTTCCATATAGATTTATCCTGTCTTTCTTATCAGTAAATAGAAGATTAACTGATAGTAAATCAAACAATGATTCCCAACAGTTAATCATACGTGATAAATGCCAATTTGTTATATGTTTTATGCGATTATTGAACAAATTATACAAGATAACAGATGAAATTTTGTTCTGTCATTTATAAAAATAAATTCCGATTTTGTAATGCTTTTTCCTTTATATGCCGCATTAAGGTGCCTGCCTACCTTATAAATGCGATTTTCGATCAAGAAAATCCAATTTTCTGTTTTTTTTTTTTTTTTTTTTTTTTTTTTTTTTTATTATTATAAACCTGACATTTTAGCTTTCAAAATCAGTTTTAATATTTTGTTTTTATCTTGCTTAGAACTTGAGTTACAGACATTTTAATATTAGTCACTCGCAAGCTTTTGAAGCCGGAAGTGACCATAAATGCTTGTTTACATAAATGTTTTACTCAATATAAAAAAATTTGTTACTACATATAAAATGAATTTAAAAATAAAATAAACAAGAAAGAAAAATCATGCAGTACGCATTGATTAGTAACACTTTCCAACTGAACGTAATTGTTGTATCGAATAATTTTTAATATTCTTTCCGTAGGTTATCACACAACAGACAGAAAGACTGAATAATATACAGATAGACTAATTGATTTTAAAATTACTCTTAGGCATTTTAGAAAGTGTTAAAAAGGCTTAACGCAAAAGAAAATGCAGCCAACTTTCCAACTGAACGTAATTGTTGTATCGAATAACTTTTAATATTCTTTCCGTAGGTTATCACACAACAGACAGAAAGACTGAATAATATACAGATAGACTAATTGATTTTAAAATTACTCTTAGGCATTTTAGAAAGTGTTAAAAAGGCTTAACGCAAAAGAAAATGCAGCCATTAGAATATAATTAGAGCTTTTGATCTCTCTGAATATTTTAGTGTAGCCCTATAAATCAGAACGTTAATCATATCATATTCTATACAAAACATTAGTTTAGAATATAAACAATACATTTCAATATTTTTATAATTTTTTCAGTAGAATGACGTTTAAATATAACTTTCAAACAATTCTGTCCTAAAAAGTAATGCAATGGCATTTTTCTTGTTGTTGTTGTCAATGTAAACAAACTAGTTGTACAGAACCTATTAATGTCATATTTAATGGGGAACATTCTATACAGAAAATATTTACAAAAATAAAAGTCATAGAACACAATGCTTTCAAATGCTTTTGGGTGTCACTGTACACAAACCAGAAGAGACATCCACTCCATTTTGAATATGGAACAACCGATAGTGAGCTTCAATAAAATATATCAGTTTCGATAAATCCCATAAATATTTACAGGAGTTACAGCGCGGGCAGACAGATAGACAGATAGATGGATAGATACACAAACTGAAATCATATTCACACTTAAAAATGTTAGAAAGTGTTAAAAACGCTTAATGTAAACGAAAGTACAATTCAAGCAATTTTTTATTAATAGCTCTTAACATAAATGGATAATTTTGTGTCACCCTGTAAATCTAATGCTAATCATGCTACATTCTATGCAAAGAATTTTTTTGTGCATTTAAATAACATACTTCAATTTTCTAAAACTTCGTGGAAAATAAAGTTATTAAAATTTGATTTATAGAAATATCTCTCATAGAACGCAATGCTTTGGAATACTTTTGAGTGTCCCTGTATATAAATCGGTGGTGTTATTTCCTCCGCTTCATACAGTACACATCCAATAGGGAATTTGAATAACATATTTCAATTTCATTAAGATATGTCTACAGTAAGGTATGAAAATATGGTTTATAGAAATAAATCTCATAGAACACAATGCTCTGAAATACTTTCGGATGTCCCTGTACACAAACCAGTAGAGGTATAAACTCCATTTTCAATAGGGAACATCCGAAAGTGAACTTGAATAACATATATCAGTTTCAAGAAATTCTATAAATATTTACGGGAGTTAGAGCTCGGACAGACAGACAGACGGACATGCAGATACGAAAAACTGAAATCATATTCACACTTAAAAAATGCTAGAAAGTGCGAAAAATGCTTAACGTGAACGAAAGTACAATTCTAGCAATTTTTTATTAATACCTCCTAATATAACTGGATATTTTTGTGCCACCCTGTAAATCTAATGCTAATCCTGCTATATTCTATGCAAAGCATTCATTTGTGCACATAAATAACATATTTCAATTTCCGAATACTTCGTGAAAAGTAAAGTTATTAAAATTTGATTTATAGAAATATCTCTTACAGAACGCAAAGCTTTGAAATACTTTTGAGTGTCCCTGTACTTAAACTGATGGTGATATTCTCCTCCATTTTATACAGGAAACATCCAATAGTGAACTTGAATAACATATTTCAATTTCATTAAGATAAGTCTACAGTAAAGGTGTGAAAATATGGTTTATAGAAATACCTCTCATAGAACACAATTCATTGAAATACTTTCGGGTCTCCCTGTACACAAACCAGTAGAGGTATAAATTCCATTTTCAATAGGGAACGTCCGATAGTGAACTTGAATAACATATATCAGTTTCAAGAAATTCCATAAATAATTACGGGAATTAGAGCTCGGGCAGCTAGGCAGACAGACAGACGGACATGCAGATACACAAAACTGAAATCATATTCATACTTAAAAAATGTTAGAAAGTGTTAAAAACGCTTAACGTAAACGAAAGTGTATTTCTAGCAATTTTTTATTAATAACTCTTAATAAAGCTGGATATTTTTGTGCCACCCTGTAAATATAATGCTAATCATGCTATATTCTATGGAAAGAATTCTTTTGTGCAGATAAATAACATATTTGAATTTCCTAAAACTTCGTCGAAAGTAAAGTTATTAAAATTTGATTTATATAAATATCTCTCACAGAACGCAATGCTTTGGAATACTTTTGAGTGTCTCTGTGTATAACCCGATGGTGGTATTTCCTCCATTTTATACAGGAAACATCCAATAGTAAACTTGAATAACATATTTCAATTTCATTAAGATATATCTACAGTAAAGGTATTAAAATATGATTTATAGAAATACCTCTCATAGAACACAATGCTTTGAAATACTTTCGGGTATCCCTGTACACAAACCAGTAGAGGTATAAACTCCATTTTCAATAGGGACTGTCCGATAGTGAACAAGAATAACATATATCAGTTTCAAGAAATTCCATAAATATTTACGGGAGTTAGAGCGCGGACAGACAGACAAACCGAAGTCATAAACACTTTTCAACCTTGTTGGAACGTGTTAAAAACTTTGAAATGAATCAGAAGCTATTTAAAATTATTTCTTTTAATTTAATAGATAAAATCTGGTTTTTAGTTATGTTTTCTACTTTTTCTCAAAATGAGATTTTTAACATTTTGATTTATCGCAAAATGTCATAACTCCAAAAGTTATATTGGTAACGTAAAAAAAAAAGAAAAATATTCAAAAAGAGTTTTTTTAGGTAATGTGTGTTTACTATGATTGCAGTTAATTACTTTTTCATATTTTAGTTGATACAAGCTGTGAATTGTCAGATATTGTCTTGATTTTTCTGTGTTTACGTTAACTTTACATAACTTTTTTAATAACATAGTTATGATTATGAAAATGCTTCAGTACCTTAACGAAGTTTCATTAATCGTAATAAAATTTACTGAACAAAAATATCTTTATTTGAACTTGAGTTTTGATGTTTTGCAAAAGTGCCATTTTTACAACAAATTTTATATTTGTTTTGAGGGTAAAAATCCAAATATTTAAAAATATGCATATTTTTACAAGTTATTCACAATTTTTAACTATATTTTATAATATAATGCGTATAAATAGGCGCTTTTTCAAATATTTATAAAAAAAAAAAAAAAAATCCTTTCAAAGATAGGCAGGTACCATAAACAGTCGAGCGTTATATGTATATCATATATCATACGTATATCATATATACAACGAGCGTTGTGTGTAGTCATATTATTTTTCCTTCAGTACATATATATATATATATTGAAGGAAAAATACTATGACTGGTTCAAAAAAATAAATAAATAAATAAATAAAAGAAGAAGAAGAAGAAAAAGAAAAGAAAATGACTGAAAAAAAAAAAAAAGATCAAATAAGAAAGATTAAAACTGTAAATTTAGGTACCTAATGCGTAAGAACTTTAGCTAATAGAAGATATGCAAACAATATCATTACAATTTAAAAATTTAATGCAGCCATAAAATACAAAAACATAAAAATGAAACCACACAGAAAATACTTATTAACTCAAAGATTTTTGAGACCATCATGAGGGGAGTTTCACAAGTTGGAAACAATAAGATGTTTAAAGAGTTACTGAGAAAAACAAACAGTAGTTTATCTTTTACATCTTATCTAAAGAATAAAATTAAACCATTGCCGTTTCGAATACAAAATGAAATGATATTCCCATGCAAAGAAAAAAAAAATACTTAAAAAAATACAAAAACATATATAAAAATAAGAAAAAATAAAATTAATTAATTAATTAAAATAATAATAATAATAACACTTGCAAAAAAACGAAAAATTTTACAAATATTACTCGAAAAAAAAAAAAAAAAGTAATAATAAATAAATAAATAAAAAATAAAGAAATAATCTATTTATCATAATTATTACCTTTTCAGTAGTTATTTACTTAATGTAAACTTTACCCCCATATTTAAGTAATTGCAATAGATTCTAATGTTAATATTTTATAAAACTACTCTAACATGGTAAAAACAGTATAGAGTACACCTGACGACTTTTGAAAATTGGCGATAAAGTTGTAGAGAAGTATTTCTTTAAGGACTTATTTTCGCGACCGCAAATGCCTTTCTGACTCTAGTTACGTGTTAAAAATATGTAAAATACACGCAGCCAATTAAACATTAACAGCAGTCACGTAAATTATCAATTTCCAATGCAAAAATAAATAAATAAATGAAATAAGTTACATTACATTACATTTGCATTGCATCATATATATAACTATAAACAGATTATGAAATAGTATTATTTGACAAATGTAATGTAACACTGGGATTAAATTTGTAAAAATAATTAAAATATATATTCCAATTCATTCTTCTTTGTAGATATTTTATTGATTTTTTTTTTTTTTTTTGAGCAATCGGTATGAATAAATACTAAAATAAAATTTTGTTAGAATGATAGCTATATGAAAACGAAAGTAGGATTGTTTAAAATAAAATCAAATTAGTTTCCATAGAAAATATTTATTTCAATTTTGTATCCGTTGGGAAATTTTTTGAAGTTACTCTTCATTTTTCTTAAAATTCGTTTTGTGTTTTTAGCTTCCAAAGAATCTTTTTTCCTTTATATATTATAAGTTATACACTTAAAAGTCGTCAAATTACCAGAACAAAAGGAAATATATCAAGTTTCTAAAACGTAAAAATAAATTTCACTTTGAAATTTGTCGCATACGAATAAAAATTCTTCGTAGTTCCTTAATGCCTTTAATCAAGAAAATGTACTGTATACTGTTTCAAAGGTAATTTATTCTCTTGGGAGTACTAAAAAGGGGTTATTTCAAAATGTCGATACGGCTTTAATTTTTTTTTTTATCTACGACATAATGTTTCTCGTAATAAAATTAATTATTTCGTATTATTAAAGACTGAAATATTTGGCAGTTTTTAAACATTTGTTATTATTTCATGATTTAAGAAATAATTTCTTAATAATTAGTTAAAAGATTGTTAAATAATGAATACTGAAATTATATAGTGTTTAATTTTCAATAAATTCAAATAAGCAGTAAAATGGAGAAGCTCGATTAAAATTTTGTCTGACTGTAGCCTTAAAAATATCGATGAAAATAGAAAATGACGTTATGGCATCTTCTACTTCTTTTTTTTTTTTTTTTTCTTTTAATTTTATTTATTTGTTTGTTTTTCTATTTTAAAACCAAACACATACTAACATGAAATTTGGTGAGTTGTTCTCTCTCTAAATTATTTATTAAAAAAATTATTAAACAATATTATTTCAAGAAGCTAAACATGTAAATAAAAAGAGGGAAAAAATGTTGTAATTTTATATTTGCTGATATGAGCATGTTTATCGAACTATACAAAACTGATAATTTTAGTATTGTGGTATAAAATGCTAAAATTGTCTTATTTATTTTATTTTATACAATTATTAAATGTTTTTCTTGTTTTCAAAAACAGTGTCTTAAGAAAAAATAGAGATATAGCACTAATACACCGAGAAAAAAAATATACATATACCGCCTTCCTCTAGAATGAATAAGTGGCCATTTTCTGAATCCTTTAACTAGAAATATAGATTTCTGAGCTATGCGCGTAAGGCACGCGTATAAACTGAATAGACGAAATGATCGAGAACTTCTAGTGTACACATTTCTAGAGGGTGAAATAATATTCTGAATACTTTAAATATTCTGAATCATTTGTATTGCGAGAAATTCTCGCTTGATTTTTTAGAATTTGGTCATAAACCAAAATTATAGTTGCTGAAACCCGCCTCTTGTAGTCTCATTTATTTGCAGAGATTTTTAAATAACTTTGCCCTCGAGAATATAGACAAACGCTCTAGAATTTTAATCGGAGCTTTTAGAACTCGCTTTCCAAGGGGACTAGAATTTATAAGGATGACATGGAACTATTTTTTCTAGAGCCACAACTTAGATTCTAGATGTCAGTTACAGAATTTTTTTTCAGTGTATCAGATTGTAAGTTTTTCCGTTGTTATCATTGGAAATTAGATTAGTAATTTTATAATGAATATGACATTAAAATTTTATGTCTGCATATTCCATATTTTGAGAGTTAAATAGATGAGAATAAAATAAGAAAGCAAATGGTTGTTTATTATTTTGAAATCAGTGTATTGATGTATGATAGCAGAATGATAAGATTTTGAAAATATAACCATTTGAATTTTGAATCATATCAGTTAATTTTACCGCCACATTTTTAAAAATCTTGCTTTATTGATTTTAAAGACAATTATTTGTTTTCAAATTCATTCGCATTATCTTTTATAAAATGGCTTCGGGAAACATTTCTTATCCTGCTAGAATTATGGGATTTCCTGAAGACGTTATGTTATATATGTAAGTGATCTAAAATATTGATTATGTTTCTCTAGGCAAAAAGTTTAGCCATCATTCGCTTAACATTAAGAGATTTATAGTGTAGAATTTGACTGTATAAAGTTGGACAAGACAAAAAAAAAAAAAAAATAGTCCAATCTTTTTATTTATTTTTGTGTGTGTGTGTGTGTTAATATTTCCTAGTTGCGATAAAGGACAATTTAAAATGAAAAAATACAGAATCATTTATATAAAATAAAATTTTTAATGCAAATAAATTAGGTTTAAAATATATAAATAAACAATTTAATAAGTACAGAGTTAAATCGAGGTTTCCTTGCAGGTTTATGGGATGATAAACCAAAATCTTTGGCCAAACATCTTGAAATAGTACTCAAACTAACGTTGGTGCCTTTTGCCGTCAGAGAATGTCTAATCGTTTTGCAGGAGGCTCTTGGATCTCGTACGAACATTCTTCTTATCACATGATCATCATGTGCACTCATTTTTCTAGGGAGACCGCCTCTCTTATTTCCCGAAATTTTAAATCCAGTAAAAGCTTGATGCACATCTGCCTTGCTCACATTTACCCTCGAACTAATTTGACGTTCAGAAAATCCTGTTTTATGCAGGGTCAATATTTCTGACATTTTTGTAACAGTAAGTGAAACTTTTTACCCTTTACAACAGCACTGTCTACAACAAAATCCAATAAACAACTAGCGATAAACGTGCCGGGCACCTTTATTTATGGCAGTAAAGTGCGTCTGATGCAATCAATACATGAGATGACGCAATTATCCTGCATAAATTATGCAATTTGTTAAAATACTGAAAATCGGCTACTGGTCTTAAACTTTTGGAAATGACTGTAAATATGTTCTTATTCCTATAAAAATTATGCAGCTTAAGGGTATTAAACCTTATCTAGAAACCTTACCAGAAATTTTGCCTATAGGCATAATGTATTAAAATTTTCTTGGATGTTACTGTACACAATTTATTTGCTTAAACTCAACGAAAAATTTAGTGTAGCATCACTATATGATACAGCTTTTGAATACCAAGTTTGGATTTTCTACTACAATTTGATGTTGGGTATATCTGATAACAGACACACACACATACACTGATTTTCGGTTTTGAGACATCTTCGAAATTGTAGTTTTAGCAGAAATTTAATTTCGAAAATTTGACACCAAAACATTAAATTCTCTAGCCGTATATGGGCAAGAGAAAATATTTAATGAAATTCAAGGTCTTTTATATATATATATATATATATATATGTAAAAAGCACTCATTTTTAATGAAAGAGTTTGTTATTATTTGATTTCTTGAAAAGTACTTAAAATTTTAAATATGTTCAGACTAATATTAAACTGTGTGTAGATTTTAAATATTTAAATATTATTTTAATTATATCCTTTTAAAAAATACACAGACAAACATACAAACCAACCAGCAAAAACCTGATTACTTACACTACGCTGCAAAATATAAAAAATAAATAAAATAAATAAATAAAAATAATTAATATATATATATATATATATATATTGAGCCCTGATACCATTCCTGCTGATTCTTATGTAAAATGACTAATGAATCTGAATATGACACCCATTTTGCCCCATCACCTACCTTTGCCCAGGCCGTCACCTCCTCCCCCAATTTTTATCACTCTTCGGTAATTTTATGGCCATGAATTTGATTTGGAGAATGGAAAAGAATTATTTTAACTCTTAAAATTAAATAGTATATAATGTATAATAAGTGATAATAATGGTTGATTAATAAAATATAATAGATGTAACTAATAATTTCAGTGGCAAATCCCCCCTCCCCCCCCCCCTAAATCTTTCCCTTATTGGAAATGTTCATGTTATAGAATTTTTCACCTCTTTAGGCCCTCAGAAGATATTTATCAGTTAAAATATTTCTTTTCTCCACTATAAATCAAATTTATAGCCAGAAAATTACCGAAAAGTGGTAAAAATATAGGGACCCCAAAAATGGTGGGTGATAGGGCAAAATGACCGTCCTATTCGGATTCAGGAGGTCATTTTACATAAGACTTTGCAAAGATGGTGTTGGGGGCAATTTTCATGCCGAGCAGTGTTATAGATCCTCAAAACGTATAATTATAGCAAAACCTCAATTTCGAAAATTTGACACGAAAACAAACCGTTATCTGTGTATAAACAAGTAATATTTAGTTAAATTCAAGTCTTTTTTTTTCTTTTTTAATATAAATCTATCTTGCCACTTGTATGGAAAGTGTTATTATTTGATTTTTTTTTCTTAACTATTTAAATTATTAAATATGTTCAGACTAATAATAAACTAAATTATATTTATATTTTAAACATTTTAATTATTTATTCTTTAAAAATGTATTTTGGGTTCTTTTGGAAGACTGTATTTAATTTTAATATACAACAGTAATTGCATGAACCTACTAATATGGATTAATAATTTTTTTAACTACAGTTATTAATACAATACTAAATTTACGCAGTTTAAATTGTTATATCACTCGTTAAATTAAATAATCTGGTGTGTCACTCACGCGACTTTCTCTTACCCTGAAATTCAATACTATAAATACAGGTTGCAGATGAAGAGGTAAGATAACGAGTGCTGTTATGTAAACCTGTGTTAAACAATTCAAATTAGGCTTCGGAAGAGTTTTAAAGGATAATTAGTTCTGTGTGAGGGGGACTACCGCAAATGAAAAAGAAATCGATAACTTTATTTTAAATTATCGCAGATCGATGGTTCAACCATTCGTTTTAAAGGCATTGTCGAGCTCTTTTGAAAGATACCCATCATGAAAATTTACTCCCCCCCCCCCACAGGGGGTGAGGCGAGGCTCTTACATACACAAAATATTTTTCCCAGTTGACTATCTCTATTACAAAAAATATATATTCGTTTCATTTGGTTTAGTGCCCACGTGAACTTCGGTTCTAGAAGCGCTCAACACCGCTTTTCGAGCGGTGAGCGGGAGCTGCTCCCCTGTTCAGTCTATAGATGTTAAACTGTACTTACCTGCACTTTCCCCCATAGACATAATGTATTTGAATACTTTTGGGTGTCCCTGTACACGAACCATTTGCTTCATCTCAACGACAAGCTTACTGTAGCATCCCTATATGATACACATTTAGAATACCGAGTTTGGAATTTCTGCTACTATTTGTTCTTGAGATATGGTGATAACAGACAGACACACAGACCATTCGCTAAAAACATGATTTTCGTATTCAGGAGACCTCAGAACATGTAAATATAATAAAAACTCACGTTCGAAAATTAGACCCTAAAACAGTGATTTCTCGACACTATGAGTAAGGGAAAGTAAAAATTGAAACATTAGCGATGCAATTTGTATTAATGGAAAACTCCTCAGTTTACAAGAGTAGAGGGGAAACGCATAGGTAAATTCGGGACCAATGTTTAGTCCTGAATTTAACTATGGGGTTGGTCGTGAGGAAAACTATATAATTACTTATGTGCCGAATTTACCTGCTCCGATTGAATAATATGAAAAACAGTAGAATGGAATACTTATTTAAGAAGGAGCTACATGTTTTTGTCTACGATTAAAAGTGCTTTAGCATTTAATTTTCTTTTACGATTTGTTTACATTTAGAAAAACGGAACTTTTTAAAGATTCTATTTGTTACTGTGATTGGTGCAAGATTCCATATTTATACTACATTTTGATGTCTATGAAATTATTCCCAATAAAAGAGAAGTGCCTTTTATCAACATGGTGTTTGATTTGGGTGACTACAGAACTTTTTTACCAATTTATTACCATAAAAATCCACGTGAGGTGGAGTCAACTACTTTTTTTTTTTTTTTTTTATAATTTTATAAAATGAATAAATAAATAGCAAGAATATAAAAACAATTTACCTGGTGAAAATAAAGATTAAAACACTTTTCCTTATTTTAAAAATGTAAAAGATTCGAATCCTGGGTCGTACATAGATGTTCTAATTTTTTTTAATCCAGTTTAAGCTGTAAATTCTGGTCCAATGAGTTTTAATAACAATAATATATAACCGGTTCCTTCCCCCTGCAAAAAAGGGTATAATTTAATATAAAATAATTCTGGGTAAGACGCAAGTTTGTTCCTAGCAGTTTTGTGCATTCACAAATGGTAACAGTGACCAGCACGTATGAGATGTCTTGACCCAGTGAGCGCGTGGATTGGGAACATATCCTAATTAATCGTCTTTAATCGTCATTATTTTGGATCTTGTGACCATTTTACCCTGTGAGTAAAGCCCTTATAATATTCCGTTGTTCATATTTAAAGTTCATATACATATGTTTAATTTTAAATAAGGTATTAGCAATCTAAGTGAATTCCCTATTCTGTTACACACACAAGGTAAGCAGGGGCGGATTTAATCTTGCAGCAATACGAAAATAAGCGTGCGAGACATCTTCCTTCTATATTTCGGGGAAGACGTAACATGGTTCAGAAATAATTTAAATGATCTTTAAATTTTATGTTTTATTTTTTATGTTACATATCATAGTTTAAAATATAAATGGAATTGATAACCATAATTATAGTAATGTCTCGTACAACGCGGTGGCGGAGATGACAAATAAATCAATCAGTTTTATTTTTTCACACCACTTAATGTTTAGAGTACTAATCTATTGGTTCATACACTCGATTTAGTTTTTAAATAAAGCAGTTGCTTTGATATAAAATTAGTGGTGTTATAAAATAAAATTGTAATATTCATGAGGCAAACTTGCGCCCGCGTTGTACGAGACTCTACTGTATAACATTGTAATAATAATTATTTTCATAATATTATTTTAACAATTTTTCGAGTCTCCGGTAAGGATCTCAAAGAGTCAGTTTGGAGCAAGGCAGCCGAAATAGGAAATATAAGTTCTGGATTTTCAGCTATTGGGATTTATCCTTATAACCCACAAGCAATCCCAGACCATGCGTGTGCTATATATATTGGTTCAGACAATAATACAGCTGTTGCTTTCACAAACCGCGCATGTGACAATAGGCCCACACCAGCAGTTGCCTCCAGTAGCACAGAGAAGCCCTTGATTCCACTAGCCTTTTACATTGAATTCAAAAAATAGTAGAACGATGATTGCAATGGTGACCATTTGCACTAAATTAAATGTTGTGCAGCTAACATTCACACTTGTAACCTTAGTAGTTTTAGCAATGTAAATTTCCAAAAAAATATTTTAATTAACAAATTTGTTTGTTTTTCTGTAGTTATTTTTAATTCACTGGTAACTTTTCAAAGTTTGTCTTATTTTTCTTATTTATTGTGGCTTTGTACTTACCTCATAACTGGTGGCATCTTCCCCTATATGAGGGAAGATGCTACAATCATTCAATTTTTCAAATGTGCATGGACTGGGAAAGGAATTAATAAGCATACATAATTAATTAAACGTTGAAGAACGTGGTGTATTTTTTTCATTATCATATCATTTCAATTTTTGGCTGCACTAAGCAAAATATCCTTATACGTGGATCCTTATATATCCATCCTTATATATCGTCTTCCCTCGATTTGCCTTAAACTTATATATATTTAGGTAATTTAATGTTTTTTCAATTTTTAATATCTTTGTTAGAATAATATAGTTAAAATGATTTATAATGACACTTAAAACATGTAGATCTTATGGGATCTTATGGAATATTTGACAAAAATAAAATGCATTATAATGATTTAAAAATGAATTGGATACACTTTTTTTGGTCGTAGAGAGTAATATTTTTTATTTAAAACTCTTATATGCATCCTAAATGTCAGATACTTGTCATTTTAATTTTTGTTTCTGCTTACCAAATCATTACAATGTTTTTTAAATGTATATGTGTCCAATTCACATTCGTAATAGTTTCACAACAATTGAAAATTGAATTATATATATATATTATATATATATATATATATATATATGTATACATTGTCAGTATAAAAATTATATTATTTAAACAAAATTATGTTAAAGTTTCATTTTGTTACTTAATGTAACTCATTTTGCATTTAAACCAATTTTATTTAACATGTACGGCTTAAAAAAAAAAAGAAAAGAAAGAAAGAATGAAAGAAGGAAAAGGAAAGAGAAAAAATAAATGCTACATAAAAAAAGTAATAAACTATCCAATATTATATATTTCTATAAAGAAACTGTCACAGTAAAGTTACTGAAGATAAAACTTTATTTTACATCAGTCAGATAGCACCCTTTCTCTCTTCCCATGTTATCCAAAGGGATTTTTGTCGCGTCGTTTTATAAAAATATTTTATTAAAAAATTAACTTTTTCGAATTCTGTTTTTTGAATATTACTCATTGAACAGGTCGTCTTTTAGCTTAGTGAGCAAATTTTCGAAAAAATAAATTTAAATATTTTACTTAGAGATCCACACTTAGAGTCCATAATTTACTTATTAAAATAAAATATTTAAATTAATTTTTTTGAAAAATTGTTCACCAAGCTAAAAGGCGACCCGTTCAAAGAGTGATATTCAAAAAACAGAATTCGAAAAACTTCATTTTTGAATGAGATATTTTTATAAAACGAAGCAACGAAAATCCCATTGGATAACATGGGAAAGGAGAAAGGGAGCTATCTGACTGAAGTACAGCCCAAACAGTAATGCCAGATGGTCGAAAATTATTTCCCCAAACAGGTCTTAAAATTTCCCCAAATCAAGGGTTTTTTTCGAAAAAATCCCCAACAGGTTTTCCACTAAAAAGGGGAAAAAACACATTTTTTTTTTCAAAAAAGAATATCAAGCAGATTTTTCTGATTTGAGCTCTGATTTTTCCCCAAATGAACTCAATTTTTGAAAAAAATCCCCAAATAACAGTAAAGCTATTGAAAGTCTCTAGTCTTAGGGATAATTCATAACGTTGCCAACATTGACAGAAAGTTGAAGAACTCCCCAGATTTGTCCCCAAACCTTTTAGAATTCCCCAAAAAAGTCCCCACTAACATTTGGTCCCCAAAATTGTCCCCAGAAGCTTCAAAAATCCCCAAAATGGGGACAAAATCCCCAATCTGGCATCACTGAGCCCAAAGCGAGTTAAACACATGTCGCATCTTATTGGCCAGAAGTTATCGATACTTTGAAATAAACCAATATCAATGAACCAATAGCAGGAAATGAGCTAAAACAAAAGATATTTTTTCATTCGTTATAATAAGCGTTTGTTTTTATATCGCTCTGTCTGTGGTTACTGTGGTTACTGTGGATGTTAAGTTATGATCGTATTACACCTACTATCCACGAGCGGTGATGTGCAATATTATCAAATACTAACGATAGAATAAATTCTTTCATATTATCATTTAGGGTCAGTAAATGCAGGAATGTATCAATATACTGTTGGAAGGCAATATACTGTGGAAAGTCAATATACTGTGGAAAAAGCAGATGGCTTTCAATAAATACTGTTTATTTTTTTATTATGCGGTGGACTTATTAAAGCAGTGATATTTTAGATTTGAGGTTTCGCACGCTCAGGAATAAAGGAAGAGGAAGTATATGCATTGTGGGAGTGCAGTGATCGTTTGGGGTGGGGTTATATTTTTTTATTTTATCAGTGAGGGATGGGAGAAGGAGAAAAATAAGAGAATGGGAATTAGTATAAGATATTGCGCACTCTTTTTGTTCGGGTTTCGCTCGGGTTTCATTCGGGAATTCGGGTTTCATTCGTGATGCGCGCTAGAGCATAATTTTATTAATCCGTCGTTGGCGTTTAACGGTACTTATCGGCATATCAATTGATTGCGCGGTGCGCACTAGGTAATATCGTTAAAGGGATATATTGGCAGAGCAAAATCTTAAATATTGCGGGATATTTAAAAAATATCGATACTTGGGGATATATTGATAAATAATCCAGCCCTACTAAACACACAGAATTTTCTGTCGAGAAAAACAGCCGTTCAATGAAAACATTTTAAAACTTCTACATTTAAATTATTTTCTAGTTTTTTTATATCAATCATTTTCAACTAACTTGACCTTTGGTATACATATGATGTTTTCATACGCGATTTATAATATATATATATATATATGTATTAAAGAATGGTATACAGACCATTTCCTATCTGTTTTAAATCAAAATATGAAAAAAAAAATTACATTTTGAGAAAGCTGCTTTAATTATTCATTCTTTAATATATATTAATTATGAACTGTTCATTCTTATTTATAACTGAAACTCTTAGAAATATGTTATTTATTCTATGAATTATTTTATTATAAATACGTTCTGTGATGTATTTCAGTCTGTGTTATTATTTCTGTTTAAAATTTCTCTATATTTTGACGATAGATAGCAAATCCTGATACTGTTAGGTATTTTTTAAATTTATTTATTATTTATTATATATTTTTATGAACGACCAACCAGCCAACCACAAAGAAACGGTGTGGACGAGCTAAAGCACCTTTCAGTATATTCTGTCCTTAATTTCTCTTCGATACTGAACTTACCACCTAACCTACGTAATTTAGCATAAAAGCATACAGCATAAAAGTCTTTTCTTCGAGATTTCCAAGCGCTTTAAAGGAAAATCTGAACAAATTTTCTTGGATAAGAACTCATCATATTCAAATGACTCTGATTTTTCTTTATATGACCAAAATTGGTTTTCGCGAGTAGCACGATCGTAGATATTTATAAAACTGCTCAACGTGTTTTCGTGAAAGTTGAGATATAAGATATTTCAATATCGATGATAAATATCTATCAAAAACATTTAAAAAAATTAAAAACCATAAATGTTAAATAAGAAATACTTCCTTTAAACATTTTTTTAAATAAAAATTAAGGCGTAAATTTACTTTATAAATGGATATACACCCTTTTATGTCTCATTTCAGTTACTAATTTAGTTTTAAAGTTTAAGTTAAAAATGATACATATAATTAAAAATAATCTGCCTTGTCTCTTCACGCCTTACTCTCACCCTGAAGTTTAATATTATAAACACAGGTTGCAGATTAAGAGGTAAGATAACGAGTACTCTTATGTAAACTTGTGTTAAACAATTCAAATTAGGCTTCGGAAGAGATTTATGTGATAATTAGTTCTGTGTGTGTGTGTCGGGGGGGGGGGGGGTTTACCGTCCCCCTCAAACCCCCGTTAAAAAAATTATCTTTTATGATAATGCAGACGAAAATTTTTTTTTTTTTTTTTTGTTGAAAATGAAAAAATTCGATAACTTTATTTTAAATTATCGCAAATCGATTGTTCAACCATTTGTTTTAAAGGTATTTGTGAGCTCTTTTGAGAGATACCCATCATGAAAATTTACTCCCCTCGAGAGGCGAGGCTCCTACATACAGATTTTTTTTTTCCCAGTTGACGATCTCTATTATAAAAAATATATATTCGTTTCATTTGGTTTAGTGCAGTCAATGGATGTTAAGCTCTACTTATCTGCAATTTCCCACATAGACGTAATGTATTTGAATACTTTTCAGTCTCCCTGTACACGAACCATTTGCTTCATCTCAGCGAAAAGCTTAGTGTAGCATCCCTATACGATACACATTTAGAATGCCGAGTTTGGAATTTCTGCTACTATTTGTTCTCGAGATATGCTGATATTAGACAGACACATAGACCATTCGCTAAAAACATGATTTTCGTATTCAGGGAACCTCAGAACATGTAAATATAACAAAAACTCACGTTCGAAAATTTGACCCTAAAACAATACTTTCTCGACCCTATGGGTAAGAAAAAGTAAAAAAGTATCTAAAATTTCTAAAATATTCAAACATTTTATAAAATTTAAGGTACATATTTCCACTGAGGATTTCTGAATTTCCTAATTTCACTATTTCATTCATTAAAATGATAAAATGCGTTTAAAACGATTTGTCATTTTACATTTCGTGCATAATTCTTCCTTTAAAATACATTAAAATTCCATCATGATAATTATTATGCTAATTCCAGTAATTTTTCCTGTTACGAAGTGAGGATCAAATGCACAAATTCCCGAATATATAATAATGAATGTCATGTTTTCCGTCAAACTTATTGCATATTTATTAAAGCATAAGTAAAGCATTTCAGCCAGTAATGCATAATTATTTTAAATGTTGAAAGTCACTTACATGAAACACATTTTGAGGACAATTACGTTTATGTATAAATATGACTCACGAAGTTTAAAATAATTTTTAATTGATACATTTACTTTTAACTAGCAGGCTACACCCGCATCGCTGGTAACTATATTTAAATGACTTTTCAATAGAATTGAGTTACTATTTATTTTTATATTGCATTATAAATATAAATAAACATAAAATAAGTAAATAAAAATAAATACCCACATTGAAATCGCTCTCAATTGGTGGTACCCTTCGGGTACCTGCAGCATACGGCAGGTCTTTTTTCGCCCGCACTCCATCGGGTCCAGGTTACCACTGCCTACATAAAGGTCTTTTCCGGGTACTTGAATTTGGGTATTTATCGATGGCAGGTTGATTTGTCACTATTTAGGAACTACGATTTCAAAGATGACTGTATCTCAGCATCTATTAAATATTTAACTTTCATTATTCAGTAGCAAATTTTTCATTATTCACGTGAAAATATATTATTATTATTTTTTTTTTTTTTTTTTTTTTTTTTTTTGTCGAAAAAAATGAACTGGAAAACATTTCTTGCAACAATTAAATTTAAAATTAATATTTAAATGGATAATTTTATAGCTATTATAAAGAAATTATTTTCAAATTTTAATTAATTATAAAAAAAAAAAAAAAAAAAAAATTCCAAAATCTAACAAGTATAAAAAGAATCTCGAATGTTGTTTTCAAACGCCTTTAAAAATATTTTGATTACTTAAAATATTTCATCTCTTGCAAAAAGTCTATATTTTTCTTTAAAATTTACTTATTGGTGAAACGTTTAAATTTTTATAACTATGTTTCTTCAAGAATAAATATTTATTTCATGAATTTAAGGTTCCAGTTTTTTTTTTTTTTTTTTTTCACTTAATTTTTTCTTTTGTGCGTTTTACTTGCTAAAAGAAAACTTAAAAAAAAAAAAAAAAAAAAAAAAAAACAGACTTTCTTAGGATACTGTTTAGACAATGAAACGATTTCTTTTACAGTTGACATCTTATCTATTATTTATCAATTATCTGCAAGAAAAGTAACACGTTGCCCCCGAGTATCGAACCCACGACAATCGCATTAACAACTTGACGCTTTAACGGACTAAGCCATTGACCGACATGATGAAACTCTTATATTTACTTCAAAATGGAAACTTCTTGTGTTTTAGTGTGACTAATTAAAAGAAAACTAATCAAAAATTCGAAAATCGGATTTCCAGGTGCATCAAGTGATGTCATTACAATCCTCCTTGCAAATTTGTGTAGCTCTGTTATCAGCCGTTTTCCTAAAAAGCTCCGAACATACATACACCCTGACACACACACACACACACAAACATCTTATTTTATTATATGTATAGAAGATTTCAGATTAAAATGGTTTCAGAATGAAAAAAAAAAAAAAAATGCCTTCAATATCCACATGTAAATGCAAACATTTAAATTCTACGTTTCTAATTTTACTTCGTAATCAAAACCTTTTTCAAAAATATAACATTTAACTTGTTTTTTACATTGCTGAAATTTCAAGCGTGAATAAATTGAATCTTTTTCTAGATAAATAACAACAATAAAAGTGTTTGCAAATAGCCTGATTTAAAAAAAAATAATAATAATTTTATTTCGATAAAAAAATCGTATTTTAAATTATCAAATTTTGTCCAAAAAAGTGAATCGTTTAGAACATGTTTGTTTCATAAATTTGTTAGAACAAAATATTTCGATTTTATAAACATGCCAAATTTTCTATAGATTATGAAATAAGCAGATTAGACCTAATTTTAGTTTTTTTTAAAGTATATGAAATTTTTTACTTGAAAAGTGAGCTAAAATTTTAATGAGGTACTAAAAAAAATATTTTTTCACTTTAATTAGATAAAAATCTTGATCTTAAAGTATTAATTAATCAATTTAAATCATAATTAGTTTTCCTGTATATAAATAGTTATCTAAAGTTTGTTAAAAGAGATTATATGTATTAATTAGTTAACAATACTATGTAAAGATATGATGAGCAGAAGAAGTTATTATTAAATATTAAATTTATAATGTTTCATATAAGGTTAATAATAAAAGAAAAAAGGTTACTTATAGAGCAATAAATATTAAATAAACACGTTAAATTAGAATTAGCAACGCTTTCTTTTAAATTATGATGAATATATATATATATATATATATATATACTAGCAGACCCGGCCACGCGTTGCTGTGACTAAGTTATACGTTGAATTATACGGCTGTAAACTATTTAGTACAGTTAAATTATTATTTACGAACAAAGACGAAAACGTTGTAGCCGATGTAAAAACCCACAGGGTTGAGATTTGAAACTTAGGTCAAAATTTGGAAGCGATTGATAAAAATTTTCGTAGTGTTGATATTAAGCACAAATTAATTTTATTGTAGGGTCCTATAAATTTTAATGGAGAAGTGATATATATTATTTCTAATGCTACTTTGGATAAAATTGCTAAAATGACTAATATATAAATTAAATTCTATTAAAATTCTATTAAAATAAAAGTATAAAAGAAACAGACGATTTTAAAATCAATTTTTATGGAGGAGTGAAATATAATATATGCTATAATGGATAATTTTACTATTAAATGACCTCATCATTTTAAATATTTTAAAGAGGGCAACAGCTGTAGTTATAAAAGGGAAAACAATAAGGCTAAACCAGAAAAATAAGTAAATTTGATAAATATTTTAAAACTTTAAAATTGGAAATCTTATGAAATATTGGACATTTAAAGTAAATACATGTATCATTTTAAATACAAAAAGATTTTGGAAAAGTTTAGTATTTAACGCAGTGATGAGAAGTTTTTGAGTATGTTAAAATTTTAATAGTAAATTCAAGTCAATAAAGATGGGAAACATTGAGGATTAAGATAAGAATAATTATAAGATTTAAAAAAAAAAAAAAAAAAACTTTTTATATACCATGCTTTTAAATTTTAATATACTAATAATATACAAATTAAAAGGAAAATGATAAATATTCTATCATAGTTTGAAGTCAAATTTGTTTTCAAATGTCTAAATAAAATATCTGATGTAAGATACTAATATTTTGCAGCGGAATAGATTTCATTTCTGTCATCCTTGGCGAAAAAAAAAGAATATCGCCAAATTATCTGGCGAAAATATTTAATTCCTTTCAAAAATCATGGTTATTTTAACAACTTATATTAAAAGAGTAATGAATAATATGAAACAATATTTCGTACAATACATATTACATGTCATACATACGTACAATGAATAATACATATTACATTTCGTACAATGCATACATCTGGCATGTATATTTTCGTGTTACGCTTTTGATCGCCAAATAATAATAATAATAATAAAAAAAGCCAAGGGCGACAGAGTTTAAAAATTTAAAATTAAAATTTTGTCAATTTGACAGCAAAATAATTCAATCTAACACCCGCGATAACTAATACATATCTATACCCAAATATAAGGATTAAAATCGGGAAATAAATTTCCTCGATTTTTAATAATTTCTTACAAAAAATCCAGTGGGCAATTAACATAGGAAATCTTTTTCTTGGCTGCACAGACGGTCAGTGAGTCACACTTCGCTTGCGTATAGAACTCATAGATATAGTATAGCATATATAGAATAGAGTGATCATTGGGGAGAAAAAAGTTATTCCTTTTCATTTGGGAAAAGACGACGTTTTTACCAAAATATGGCCGTCTTTCCCCGAGTGAATACACACGGGAATACATACTAATATTTTAGCAAATAAAATTTATGAATAATTTATTTGCTAAAGGGGAATGGAAGACTCCAGATACAGTTTCAAATTCATATTTCTTTCTTTCTTTTCTTTTTCTTTTTTTTTTTTTTTTTTTTCAATACTACTTAATGGCTGTTTCCAAAGCTTTTATTTTTTATCTTTTTTCGGCATCAAAAATCTTTCTACGATAACATGGGGATGAGAGATCTATATATATTACTATATCTATGATAGAACTACATTAGCACTTTATCAATGTGTATAAAATCTTTAAATTGATTATGACGTCAATTTTCGTGAGATGCATAATTTAACTTTTTATAATTTTTTAACGTTCACGTTTGATTAAATGTATTTATTTTTATGTCGAAAGAAAATGAACTCGTATTTTTTTTTTTTTTTTTTTTTTTTTTTTTTTGGCAACAATTAAATTAATGGAACTCACAGATATTTTGGAGCAACTTTAATAAAGGTCTATAATTAACAAATAATTGCAATAAAACAATATTGTGACAATAAATTGAGATAAAAACTATCCTATCTCTCAAGTTGGATCAAACTGCACACAGTGTGCAAAATTTCATCAAAATCAGTTCCTTAGTTTAGGAGTTTACCCCGGACAAACATCGTGACATGTAATTTATATATATATACAGATTAAATTATAAAGTTTTGATCAATGAAGCACAAATAAGTAAAAAACAGGATTAATTTCACTGTATTATCTTCATTATAATATGAATTCAATTTACACTTCAGTCTAAGTAACACGTGGCCGGCTATGCTAACACCAAAAATTTAAAAAGTGGAAATAATTGAATTATACGAAATTTATTAATAGGTTAAAAAGTTGAAGATTCTTTGTGTAGATGGCAGCACCAAATATATTTCAGCTTTCATTTTCATATGAAACAGAGTAATTGCTCCACGCTCTACTTTCCCCGTTTCATTTCCTTAACAGACAAATAATTAGCAATAAATTAAAATTGCGACTATAATTTGAGATTTAAACTATCCTATCTCTCAAGTTGGATCGAACTGCACATGGTGTGCGAATTTTATTATAATCGGTTAAGTGGTTTAGGAGTCCATTGAGGACAAACATTGTGACACGAGATTTATATATATTAAGATATGTGTGTGTGTGTGTGTGTGTGTGAGTGAGTGTTCTCACACATATGTCCTTTAAAATTTTATTTATTTATTCAAATTTAATATATAACAAAAAGGAGGGATTAATGGTGGGATTTTAGAATTATAATGACCTGCTTGAAATAATAATAGGTTTTAACGTAAACATGAGGGTAATAAAAATGAATTGAAATGACTGTTTTTTATTTTCTTAATAGCTACTTATGGTATAAATAGGCTGATAACGATTTTTTAAATTACCTTCTGAAAATAAATAATTATAGCTAAATTGATTTAATTCTTTCGGGGAAAGAGTATAAACAAAAATATTTTTCAAAACCCCGATATAAAAATTGCATTATATTATTACGAGAGCAATGTGTTTGTAACAAAAAAGGACAAAGAACACTATTAAACGAAAGATTTTGATTTGTAAATAAAACTGGAAAATCTATATAATTAATAAATTGAATTACATAAATTTAAAAAGATTTATTTTATATAATATCTATTAATCCCTCCTTTTTGTTATATATTAAATTTGAATAAATAAATAAACTTTTAAAGAACGTATGTGTGAGAACACTCATACAATATATATTTATGTATGGCACACATTTTTCACCCTGGGAATTTTTCGTAAGGGCAGTATAAAAATTTAAATTTTGTAATTTTTGAAATTGAATTCCAGGAAATTTTAATTGTTCTTATGAAAGTTTGCACATTTTTTACTTAGTTTTTAAATTTTTAATGTATGTTTAAGATATTTATATAAAAGCTTAATACAGAAGTACAAATTTTTTTAACACATGTGATTGACATTTTTATATGTAGTATATTAAGTGTTAAATTGCATAAATATTTTAAAAACTTTAATTATAAAATTATTTGTTTTATTGATTGGTTTTAGTTAAATAAATATTTTAGACAATTTAAATCTTGTCCATTTATTATGGAATCTAAGTTTAAATCACTGTAGGTTGTAAAAGGTAAGTGTAGTTTGTCTCTATACGTATATTAATATGAAATTCGAATTCATGTCATTAACTGAATTTGAAATGTAGTGTTAAACCAAATATCCTTCGTAAAAGAGAAGAATATTTAAATTATTATCCATGATATGCTTGGTTCTCCATTAAAATTAATTTCTTTTTCTATACAGATGACATAATTCTATTAAATAAAGTATTTCTCTAATAAATATCCGAAATGACTTAACAATTTCCCGAGCTATTGAAATAAAAGATCATGGCATAATGAAAATGGAATGAAACGTTGAAATATTTCTTTTGTCGTAACTTTATAATTACGCTAGAAATGCTATCTTACTTAAATTGACAAGAAGGATTATATGTTTTTCTTATTTCTCAAGATATATATTTCTCTTTTGTTACGAAATATGTTATAAAAGGAAAGTTATTCTTACTGATATAAGTGACCCTTGAAATAAACGAATGAATAATTTATTTCGAATTATTGTTACAATAATCTTATTCAACTGTTGATTCTCAGTGCTCTCTGAACATTTCGTAAGTAAAATATTATAAAATAAAGTAACGATACTTTATTTAATGATATTTATTTAGTTGAGCTCAGTGCTTTATGTAATTTATTTAAGAGGGTCCGGGACACCAAATTTTTGCTTTTATTAATTATTGATGAATTGCTGAAATTATTTTTTCTGAAACTGAAACTTTTTTGACGATGAAGTTGAGCAAGAAAGAATCTTAATTTTTTTTTAAATAAAATTAAAAAAATTTAAAATTTTTGATAAATCTGAAATTTGTTATATCTCATGAACTAATGGTTTAATTTACAAACTTTTTTCACCTTTATAAACAGAAAGGATTTATCTTCAATTAGTCTTCAGGTTTTTCTGATTATAGTAATAATTTTTTATAAATATTAATTTTAATTTGAAAAAAGTAATTATTTCATGCATAACTTTTGGATTACCAAAAACGTTTTGCTCCTAATTAAAAATCCCGAAGACAAATTGAAGATAAATCTTTTCTGTCTATAAGAGGGAAAAAGTTTGTAAATTGAACCATTAGTTCATGAGATAGAACAAATTTTAAATTTATCAAAAATTTTAAATTTTACTTTTTTTTAAATTTTATTTAAATTTTTAAAATTTTATTTAAAAAATTTTAAAGATTCATTCTTGCTCAACTTTATCGTCAAAAAAAGCTCCAATTTCAGAAAAAATAATTACAGCAATTCATCAATAAATAATAAAAACAAGAGTTTGGTGTCCCAGACCCCCTTAATGAGAACATTATTATAAATAACATATTCAAATGTATGTGCATACGTACTATACGTACGCATATTCTACGTATGTGCATACATACGTAGGGGAGAGTGGGGTTGAATGGGACGCAGGATGAATGGGCCAATAGCAAAATTTTTACGTTCTGCAAGCACCAGAAACTTGACAATTTTTCTGATATATGGCAGTACTGAGATCATTCATTAAGTGTAGTTTCAGAAATGTGCTATCCATAGAAGGGCAGAAAAAAATTAAAGTGTCTTTTTCAGCTGCTAAAATAAGTTTTTACTGATTCAGTTAGGTAGTAGTTAAGAAATTAACTATTTGTTTAAAGTTAATATAACTCTTATAAGGTGAAAAGGCATAATCTTTTATTGTGTTTATGTTATTCAAGAAGAATATTGACATTTGCTCATTAAGCCTATTTCCTGTTTTATATGTTCATGTGATGGTTCGGATGAACGGGACAGTTTAAATGGAGATGAATGGGACATTCCCCACTATGTACTAATTTAAAATTTTACTCAAGAATTATATTAAAACGTAAATTAGCCATATTGATTATCAAGATTCTTAATTTTGTGGACTTAGAAAAATTTTTGAAATTAATTGTTCGGATTTTGTTTGTAATAATTATGATTAAAAAAAAATTATAAATCAAAATATTCAAGGCAAATTAAATCAATAATTAAAATAAATAAAAAAATAAAAAAATAAAATAATAATAATTTGATTAAAATCACAATTTCAATCAAGCTAATTAAAAAAATTATGATGATTATTAATGTAATACAGAAAAAATGTTGATTTTCCCGATTAGTCGGAAACAAAAATTTATCTGAATAATTTGTACTCTATTATAATGCTTTATCTCTTTCTAGTGTCTTATTTATTTATTTATTTTTAGATAAGTTCTTATTAGATTGAATTACCAAAGCCTAGAGCGCTAGGAACTGCACGAACCAAAGGACTTTTGTCTTTTGATGTTAATTTGAGTCAATACATCAGTTTATGTTAATTTCAGTGCATTCATAGTGTGTAATAAAATCACATAAACCAATTTAACTTTAAAAATTTATTTACTTTCTTTTCTTTGTTAACTCCAGTCCTGTCCCATTCATCCCCATTGGTGGGGATGAATGGGACAATGCACATGCATGTAATATATATATATATATATATATATATATATTATGAATTAAAAATGATCACATTTTATTAAAGTTAGTATGTTTATATGTAACTGATTACTAAAGTGTACTTATGAGCAATGTTGCAAAATTCTGAATTACATATGGCCGAAAATCAATAAAAACATGAAAAATGTCCCATTCATCCACACTCTCCCCTATTTCAATGGATTATTTATAGTTATTAACCTTCGAGTAAATGAATATATTTTTTAGAGAATTAATTTATGAATTCTATTTTTATTCTAATATAAAAATAGACTACCACAGATATGTTCTTTGTGAGTTCAAGTTTGTATAAAGTTTGAAAAACCTATTTTTTTTTCTTAGTTACTCGACTAACTAAACAATAAGTATTTTAAGCCATCACAATTTTTATATCCATAATTTATAAATTTTGTTCTCAAAGATTCAAAAGGATTTGACTTTTAATAATTTTTGAGCGTTCATTCGTAAATATTTTAATAAAAATGAAATGATGTTTCTTTATTAATTGATATATATATATATATACAGGGTGTTCAAAAGGTACCCTCCCCCCCTCTTAACTCGAAAATGAGTTAGAATTTTGAAAAAGGGCGAAACACGTGTTCAATGAATTCGAGAGGGAGATCTTTTGGTGAAAAAAGTTTGGGCCGGGGGGGTGGAGACTAAGGGAGCCGCTGGAGAGGGCAACTTTAAAATTTGAAATAGGAAGGTATGTCTTGTGATACATCCTCGAAAATGTCTCTTCAAAACAATGAATTGGATATAAAATGTTTTGCCCTACGATGAATATTAAAGGAGAGTTTTTAGACTTTTTAAATGTGAAATTTATACTTATGTATCCCCATTAATAATCCTTTCAGTACAAAGCTCTTTACAATAAAATCATTGTCTTGAAAAGACTTTTCCAAGTATGTATCACAAGACATAATTTGCCGAAATATGTTTGGGCCCGTGCAAGAGGGTAGTAGTAGTGCCGCTAGGGAGGTTAACTTTAAAATTTCAAACATGAAAGTATGTCTTGTGATGTATTCCTTGAAACATCTCTTCAAGACAATGAATTTGATATAATTAGTTTTGTACTGCAATGATTATTAAAGCGAATACATAAGTATAAAATGCGCATTTCAAAGTCTAAAAATTCATGTGTCTCCCTTAATAATCATCGTAGGGCGAAACTATTTATATCAAATTCATTGTTTTTAAAAAACGTTTCCAGGGATGTATCACAAGACATACCTTCCTATTTTAAATTCCAAAGTTGTCCTCCTTTGCGACCTCCCTAGCCACCCCGGGCCCAAACGTTTTACACCAAAATAGGTCCCTCTCTAATTCATTGAACACGTGTTTCGCCATTTTTCGTAATTCCGACTCACTTTCAAGTTAGGAGGGGGGAGGACTTTTGGAACACCCTGTATATATACATATAATAGGCGACGGACTGAGATTTACACTTCTAAGTGCTGTTCGGATCACAGGACACTCCCGTATGCTTAATCGTTACCAAAACGCGACTATAGTGACCTTGCTGACAACGGCTGTAAGTTCCTATATCTCTCCAACTTACGCATTAGCTCGTCTTATTTTTATTGTCCTTATGTTTTCTTTTGACAACTTTGTTATTGTTTACAAACTGGATCATCAAAATAATTTTATTTTAAAAAACAACTACTAAATATTAAGCAATTAAGTTTGGAAAATATACATGAATCAAAAATACTTTTTTCCTTTAAAACATTTTGCATTATTAAAACCAAGCAATGTTAAATATTTAACGATTTCACATTTCGAATAGGCTGTTTGTCGGCATGAAAATTAAACTCGAGAAACAATCTATGCTAATAAAACATGAACATTTAATCAAGCAATGTTTTTGCTTATAAATATTATTATTATTATTATTATTATTATTATTATTATTATTAGAAAGCATGTCTTGAAGTGATCCTCTAACTTTAAAGCAAAATTTAATTGTATGTGTGTATAGCTACTCTTTTAATAGTGAATGAATAAATTAAATTAATCTTAAATAAATTTAAAGAAAATTATACATAAATAAAAATTCTGATTTTCATTTGAATTACTTTGCACATAATACGTCACACGTCTAAAGAAAAAAAAAAAAAAAAAAAAGGAAAGATACACCTGATTTAATTATTGAAATATACAACAAATATTTATAAATTAAATATGCAGTAAATGCTGGTATATAAAAGACATAACACTTGCGAGATATATCAATGCAGAAATATTATTTAATGCATGCAAATCGCAGAATTTTTAAAAGTATAAGGCGATTTTATTCCAATATCTCAGTATTTACAAAGATAATCCCAAAACATTTCCGGTGGATGAAGATTTGGATTCCTCTTAGAGGCATTCTATAACCGAAGGCATTTCCTGTAAGTATATTTATTTTTACATGAGTGGTTCTATTTTGCAGAAATATTTCACTCGATTTCAGACTGAAATAATAATGTATGGAAAAAGTATGGCGCAGATTTAAAATTTCTACATAAAATATTTTGATAATATTTTATATTATATAAAAAAGTATAAAATCACTTTTAAAAACACGTGGATACCTGTACTATTAAAAACTTAGTTGTTAATGACCGGAATATCAACAAACCTACTGGTGGGGTTTATAAAATTCTTATTAAATATAATTATGAACTTTTTTACTACATTGGGCAAACGCGACGCACGCTTAAAGAAAGAATAAATGAACACATTCGAAATCTTAAAGAGAAAAAAAGCTCTATTCTAGTTGAATTTCTGAGCTATTCCTCTGTGGACCCCGGCCGAAGTAATTTCAGCCTCTCGTGACTTTCAAGACGTTCTAATGAAAGAAGCGGTAAATATTATCAAGTACAATAAAGTTATTAACTCCAAGGATGCTTGCATCGCTTCATAAAATGTGGCACACGTTGTGCTCGTAAGATTATTAAAAATTGTATTGAAATCCTTTTTTCAAGGTTTTTGCCATGTAGTTCCTGTGCGACCTTTTGTGGACTGAACTTTTTTAACTTTAACCGTATTGAACTTCTCAATTATATATTGCTAGCTACTATGTTACTCAAGTACACCTGATGATTCTATTTTGATAATAGCGAAAAGCTTTGTGTCATCGGGTTTTAATAAAAAAAATTATCTACGTGTTTTTAAAAGTGATTTTATACTTTTTTATATAATATGTGTACACGTGAAACGCTTTCTAATTTTAAACTTTCAATAGTTTTTAATTTTAACAATATTTTATATATTAATATTAAAGAATTTTGTGTAATAAGATAAAGTAGCATTAAAAATATTAAAAACATTGGTCAATTTCCACATTACCAATTTCTGTGTATTTACGCAACGCTGAAAATGCCAAAATAAAAATCTAAAACACAAACTGCAGTTTTGGTAGCATAAAGCGTACCGTCATCAGTGCAGAATCATCTTTTTGCAGCGTACCGTCATCAGTGCTCTTTACGCTGCCGAAACTGTAGATTGCGTTTTAGATTTTTACACAGGCATTTTCAACGTTGTATAAATGTCCATATTTCTGTTCAACATCAATTCTGGTTATATATTGCTAACTTCTCTTCGAGAAACTATTTTTTTTTAATATTTACTTTAAAAAATGAAAAATAATTAACTTTTTAAATAACTATTGTGGTATACAGTAAATATTTTTTGAATTATGTAAAATTTGGAATATTATCAAAATGAAATCTTCAGAATTATCTAATGTCTTTCAAATTTACAAAACTTTTAAAAAAATCCAAATAATGTTATATTAAGCATTTTTACTTTATCCTACCCATAGGGTCGAGAAAGTATTGTTTTAGGGTCAAATTTTTGAATCTGAGTTTTTGTTATATTTAAATGTTCTGAGGTTCAGCATATCTCAAGAACAAATAGTAGCAGAAATTCCAAACTCGGTAACAGGGAGACTCAAAAGTTTTCAATTACATTACGTCTATGGGGGAAATTGCAGGTAAGTAGAGTTTAACATCTACAGACGACACTAAACCAAATGAAACGAATATATATTTTTTGTAATGGAGACAGTCAACTGGGGAAAAAAAATTGTGTATGTAGGAGACTCCCCCGCCCCCTGGAGGGGAAGTCCCCCCTCGAGGGGAGTAAATTTTCATGATGGGTATCTTTCAAAAAAGTTCGCCAATACCTTTAAAACGAAGAGTTGAACCATCGATCTGCGATAATTTAAAATAAAGTTATCGATTTTTTCCTTATATGTAATACCGAGAGACTTTTTTTTTATTTTTTATATTTAGTGTTACACTACTTCTCTAATATGGAAATCGTCTGCATTATCATAAAATATAATTATTTTAAATAGGAATTTTAATAACTTATTTTTTAGAAACAGAATTATATTTAAATAACCGAATTAAATTCTATATAAATGTAGGGGCATTAATGAAACGGGGGTTTGAGGGGGGCCGCAGCCACCCCCCTCAGACAGAACTAATTATCATATAAAACTCTTCCGAAGCCTAATTTGAATTGTTTAACCCAGGTTTACATAACAGTACTCGTTATCTTACCTCTTAATCTACAACCTGTATTTATAGTATTCAATTTCAGGGTAAGATAAAGTCGCGTGAGGCACACACCAGATTATTTAAATTGAAAAAACAAATATTTTAGCATTCATTTATCAACATAATAATCATTTAAAAGCATTTAATATTTTCAGTTGTTTTGTAATGAATAGAAAATCAAATACTACTATTCTGTTATCTTTAATTTATGCTGGTATTGTATTGTGGTATATACTAATCATACTCATTTTAAACATTTATACATATAATGTTTCTCGTAAGTACTCATAAACATTAAAAACACATATATATATATATATATACCGGGTGATCCAAAAGTCAGGACAAATTTTAAAAATGAATAATTCGAAAACGAATCAAGATACAAAGATACGGTTTTCACCAAACGGATGAAAAAGAAACCGGGTTTTGTGTGGAAACGAAAAAAAATTAGTTCTGTTGGCGACCAACAGATGGCGCTATAGTGTTTATTTCACCAAAAGATGATTTACAAATGAAAAAAGTGTTGATAACTTACAAGTCAGCTTAATTACAGTTAATTAGTACTACTACAATAACTGCTCAATGTGCTCTCTATCATTCAGAAGTACAGCTGTGAGACGATTCACCACACCGTTCACAGGATTTAGTAGCATTTCTTGCGTTATGGCAGACACATTTCGGCGGATATCATCTTTCAGTGCTGCTAGTGATTCCGGTTGGCCTCTGTACACTTTTGACTTCAAGAACCCCCATAGCCAAAAGTCACAGGGTGTCAGATCGGGAGATCTTGGAGGCCATGCGTGATTAAAGTAGCGACTGATAATGTGATATTTCGATGCATGTAAGCTTCGACAACCATTACCTGCCGCAGTTGCTCTTTTTTTATATCGTTTGTTGCTTTGCATAGTCCTACATCAGAAATCCGACAGCGCCATCTGTTGGTCGCCAACAGAACTATTTTTTTTCGTTGCCAGAAAAAACCCTGCTTCTTTTCCATCCGTTTGGTGCAAACCGCATCTTTGTATCTTGATTCGTTTTCGAATTATTAATTTTAAAGTTTGTCCTGACTTTTGGATCACCCGGTATATATATATATATATTTTTTTTAAAGAATCTTTAAGCTAATAAACTTGGATATTTCTAATTCATGAAAGTATTATGTGCAAAATTATAAATCTGCACTTAAACCAGAGTTATTTTTTCACATATTTTAAATAAATATCACCATTAATAAAGTATAAAAAATAGAAAAAAACCTTAAATTATTTGCGTATTTTTTGAAAATAGGAATTTGATCTAGGGACAGATTAACAAGCCAATATAGTAAGATTTATTTAGAGGGGTTAACCGATAGACAAATGTGAAAATTGTGTTATAAAAAGGTGGAGAAAATAAGAGAAAGGGATTTATATATAAGGTTTACAAAAATCAAAGAAACCGCGAAGTAATCTTTTATAAGATCAACTTCCACTTAATTTTCCCCTATAATTTTCTTAAGACGATTTTATCAGTTTGCTATTGGCTATTGCACCTAAATTCTTGTAATTCATTTTTGCTGTTTAAGCTTTCCCTAGTATTCGAGCTAATGTTTCCTGCTAATCTGCACTTATGAGAGTATGCTTAAAACAGTATGCGAATTGTACTTCTGAAAAATGATTCTACATTAGCAGTTACTAATGTATTAAAAAATTTCTTTCCTATATTTAAAAACATTCGTAATATTTTCCAACTAACATTCTATGCATAAAATTTTATAATTCTTTTTCTCTCATATATTTTATTTTTAATTACACATTTAAATATAATGTTATTTAAAACTAATATTGTTTAACATGCTAAACAAAGGTTATTTATTAAAACAAACTATAATACCGAAAAAAAATATATATATTCAAAATATCATAGTATTTGTACATCAGATTTTTAATCACATGAAAAACCGAGATAATATACATTAAAAATATACAATTTAAAACATTAAAACACACAAAACATAAATTTAAACGTTTCGAGCCTTTAGTAAAAACATCAAAAAGTTATCGCTGAGAAGAACAAGCGATCTCCTTTAAGAGAGTACAGCGTATTCAGCGGGGACTGCGCATGCCTCATTAAGCGGTGAAAATTGCTGTTTCGTATACCAGCCTTCGAGGAAAATTCTTTAATGGTAATTTCAACAGTTAGATATGATTATTTTAGTATTGTTAAAATCAGGTACATGGTCGGTTTCTAGGGTATGCTGCACTATGTTAGAACGTATATCACGGTTTTTGAAATTTCTTTTATGGTCGAGAATTCGTGTATGAAGGGAACGGCCAGTTTCACCAATATAAACCGAACTGCAAGATTTGCAAGGGGTATTGCAAATAACACCTGTACGTGAAAAGGGGGGGGGGGATAACAGGTTTAAAACTAGAAAGGAAATTACGAATTAGAAATTGGGGTTTATAGGATACAGATATATTAACAGTGTGTAAAACTTTGGAAATAGATTAAAAAAAAAAAAAAAAAATTATAGTAAGGAATATTTACGAAAAATTTAGGTGACTTGGAGGAATTAATTTCATGATTATCAGTATTGAAGTCGTACTCTTTTAATTTTCTTTTAAGCCAGCGAGAGGGATATTTATCACGTTTTAAGTTCGAAAAAATTCTTTGTAATTCTAACTGGAAAAGTTCATCAGTACTACAATATGATTTAGCGCGGTGAAGTAAAGTATGGAAAAAAGCAGATTTCTATGAAGAAGGGTTCGCTGAATTAAAATTTAAATACAGGCCTGAAATTGTAGGTTTACTATAAATGGAAGTAACAAATTTAGAATGAGTATCAGAAGGCGAACGCTCAATTAAAATATCTGGGAAAGGGAGTTTAATGTATTTTTCTTGTTCTAAAATAAATTGAATTGATGGATTAACGGAGTTAACGTAATTAAGAATATCAGAAACATGTTAATTATCAGCGATAACAAAAATATCGTCCACATATCTACGCCAAAAATAAGTTTTGTCGTGTAAATTAGAATTAATTTGATTTTCAATAAACTGCAGAACTATTTCTGAAATTCGAACTGAAATCGGGGAACCCACAGTAGTTCGGTTATTGGTGAAACTGGTCGTTCCCTTTACACTCGAATTCTCGAACATAAAAGAAATTTCAAAAACCGTGATATACGTTCTAAAATAGTGCAGCATGCCGTAGAAACCGGCCATCTACCTGATTTTAACAATACTAAAATAATCCTGTCTAACTGTTCAAATTATCATTCAAGAATTTTCCTCGAAAGCTGGTATACGAAACAGCAATTTTCAGCGCTTAATGAGGCATGCGCAGTCCCCGCTGAATACGCTGTACTCTCATAAAGGAGAACTCTTGGTCTTCTCAGCGATTACTTTTTGATGTTTTTACTGATAAAGAGCCTATAAAAGGCTCGAAATGTTTAAATTTATGTTTTGCGTGTTTTAATGTTTTAAATTGTATATTTTTTATGCATATTGTCTCGGTTTTTAAATGTGATTAAAATTTGAACTATACGAGACGTAATGATTTTTAAATATTTTAAATATTTGTACATAACTGCTTAACTTAAAAAAATAATGTCGAATTTTTTAATAAAAACCAAACCGTCATTAAAAATATTATTATATTTTCAATGTTAAAAAAAATGCTATCTGCTTTAAAAGTATGAAATAGCTTGTTTTTCAAAGTCGTCACAGTATGTAAAAAATTTTATTAATGTAGAAATCTACTTCCACTTTATTCTGTTCAATCCAATGCTCAATACCTTTAAACATATAACCTGAAGGATTTTTCTTTAGAATATCATAAGGAAATGTTAGCTGCATCAATTTAAAATGTATACCATAAAACCGTAACGTTTTTCACCAAAATGTCGCGACCTAGAAAAAGATATTACTTTTCTCGAAAATGAAAGTGTGTAGGACATCTTAATAAAATCTTTACGACAAGAAAAGACGATAAATCGAGATCCAATAAAAAAAATATTTATAAATTAATAAACATTCACTACCTTGTTGAAAGTGAGTTTGTACTTTAGATTTTAGATGTTTTGTCAAATATCTCAGAATATATCTGGTGAATTTTCCTGAAACTTCAAGAATGTAAAAAAAAAAAAAAAAAAAAAAAAAAAAAAAAACTCATGCATTGCGGTCATGATTTTGTCCCGAAGATAAAAAGAGAAACAATAAAAATTGAAGGAAACGAATTGAGATCACCCTGTAAAAAATATTTCTTGAAATGTGATGTAGTTGTATTAGTACAGATATGATACTTTTTTAAATTATCTGTATTTATTTCTTTCAGAATCGCGCATAAATTCATGGAGTTATAAAGTTTCTTTAACAAAATTCGAAAATATTTGTAAAGAAAAACTGTTAAAAGTACAGGAAAAATCTGGCAGCTGGGTGCCAGTGTTTCTCTGTCAAATATGCAGGACAGAACTACTGTACTTTTAACAAAAAACCTGTTTGATTTACAGGATTCCTTCTAAATATATGTCAGTGATACAAATTTATAGTTTTAAACTGTATATTTGACGGAGAAATACTGGCACCCCAGCTGCCAGATTTATCCTGTACTTTTAACAGGTTTCTTTTTTTTTTTTTCTCTTTTTTTTTTTTTTTTTTTTGCAGTGTATGCACCTTTATCATTTTCAAAATACAGTTTTACATATCAGTATAATGACGTTTTTAGCAAACTCCTGATACTATATCAGGCCAAAACATACTACAATGAGCATTAAAAAAAAAATGGCCCAGCCGTTTTGTTCGAATATATTTTACCTCAAGCATATTTTAATTTCAATTTCCTTAAAAAATGACAATATAAAGACATTTTCATGACGTTTTGGAACTTGCTAGATATGAATACATTTACATTATGCTACTTTCCTAAAAGTAAATTTTAATTAATTTATATTTATATATGTACACTGTTAAAAATGGTTCCTCAAAAATGAGCAAAACCGTCTCAAGATAGCTCCGAAACAATATATACTTAAATTTGAAAACCCATGTACTTATTTTTGAGTATATTGAGAGGCTCAAAAGTGGGGACATTGGGGTTCTTAGGGGTCACCCCGATTTTCGAGCATGTCAATATACTCAAAAATGAGTACATGGGATTTTGAAATTTAAGTATATACTGTTTAAGAGCTATTTTGATACAATTTTGCTCATTTTTGAGAAACCATTTTGAAGAGTATATACACATATATATATATATGTTGAAAAAAATGTACTGTTGTATAGGACAGAAAAAGAAAGTTAAACAGCAGTGTAAAGCATGTGGCAAAATATGCACATTCTTTTTCATTGTGCCGATGAGCTCCTGCAAAACTAACATGTTTTTCTGTTATTGTTTATTCTTTAAATGTATATAAATACTCTTATAAAAAATCTAATGAAATGTCCATGCAAAAGCAGAAAAAATATAGTCGACAGATTAAACTGAAATGCAGGCGCTTTGAAAAAGAAGCAAATTGAAAAAAATAAATAATGATAATAATCATTATTAATATGAAATTAGTTACAACTTTTTCTTTTTTTTAATTACTAATTTTTTTATATATACACTGTAAAAAAAATTGTAAGTTATTTGGGTAAAGCAATGTTCCAAATTGGAAAGTTCTCTTTATAACCCAAAATGGGTCAGCAAATCTCTCTGTTTTGAGTTTACAAACTTGTTATATATGGTTCACTATCTTATTTTATATTTTTGTCTATACATACGTATACATACGAAATGCTTACATTTTTTCTAGATAATGTACGCATGTTAGATTTTTTTTTTTTTTATAAGAAGTAAGTGATACAATGTTTTCTTCAACGTCTTTATTTATTATAGACAAAAATATAAAAGAAGATACATAACAAGTTTGTAAACTCAAAATAGATAGATTTTCTGACCTATTTTGGGTTATAAACAGAAGTTTTCAATTTAAAGCATTGCTTTACCCAAATATCTTACAAATTTTTACCTATTTTAGAAATTTATTTTTACAGTGTATATAATAATTTTAATCATTCTTTTTATGTTTGCTCAAATTACACAAAATATTTTAATATAATTTGGCCGCTTCTCCTGGGAGACCCTATAAGAAGGGAATACCTAATACATATAAAGAAAGAAAGGTATAAATGAAATATTATGGTTGTAAAATGGTATTTAACTTTTATGCTTAAACTTTCAATTATATAAACTAGGTTTTTTAATGTACTTCGAACCTGACACAAAAGTGTCTATAAAATATATAAGGGAATATCTTAATGTTTCACAGAGGACATTTTATGAAAACTTCTAAGTTTTCGCAAAATCTGTAAAAGAGAAAGAAAAAAGAAATGAACATATCATTTTAAAATATTTGATCCCCGTCCGAAGAACGCGTGATATATAACCTGTGGGATTATTCTTTGCAATTCCTGTAGGAAATAAATAATATCCTTCAATTCAAGCGATATACCAAAAATGAAAACATTTTTCATCAAAATGTCACATGTCTCAGAAAACATACAATATTTCTTTGCAATAAATATTTACTGGGCATCTTGATAAAAATTGACGAAATGAAAGTGCAAAACTGGAATATGAAATTATTTGGAACATGGATTCATATTTTTATTCTTAATGTAGTTTTCATAAAAAATATTTTTTAAAAAGATTATTTATTACATTTTAATGTGATTGGATTTTTTTTTTCCAATATAAAAAAAAACTTTTTTCTCACTAAAAATGAAAAACTGTGAAGATGAAACAGGAATATGTGGAACCATGTTAAATATGTATACTTTAAACGCAGTTAACAACAGATGAAAACACACTATTATATTAATCAATATTTTCAGTAATTGAGAACTATTTTTCATTCCTTTTAACCCTTTACTTACTACATCATTTAATAAATTAATAACGTGTTTGAAATCTATTATTTTAGACAGGGACCGATGGAGTAATCTAAGTATGATTAGGATTTTTTTCTTTTCTTTTTTTTTTTTTTTTTTAACTATCAAGTTCAAACTTGAATAGCAATAAAATACAATGATAACACTGCTTTGCACAAAAAATTTTCTTTCCGACATCTGATACCATTTTTGCTGATTCTTACGTAAAATAGATCCCCTGAATACGAATAGGACTCCCATTTTGCCCAATCATCCTCAGTTTTCTAGCTACACTACCCCCTCCTCAATTTCTTTCCCTGTTCAATAATTTTATGACTATGAATTTGATTTGAAGATTGAAAAATAATTAATTTAACACCCAAAAACATAAAAATATAAAGTTTGAAAAATAACATTAATAACAGATAAAAAAAATATAAGATATGTAATGTATAATTTGTATAATTTCAATACAAATCCCCCCACCCCAAATTTTTCTCTTGTCGCAAATGTCCATTTTATAGAATTTTCCAATGCTGTAGCCCCTCAGAAGATATTTAACGGTTAAAATAATCCGTTCCCCTCCTAAAAATCAAATTTATAGCCATAAAACCATCAAAAAATGATAAAAATAGGAGGGCATTCCTAAAAAACGTTGGGTGATAGGGCAAAATGGGCGTCCTATCGGATTCAAGAGGTCATTTTACATAAGAATATGCTGAAATGATGTCAGAGGCAATTTTCATGCCGAGCTGTGTAATTGGACCTTTAAGAGGACTCTTATCGTCAACGGAAGTCAAGGCCAATGTTATTCTATGGAGATTTTTGCCCCATTATAACTTATTAACTAATACATATTTTTAAATTCCGTTTTCACATTCAGAAAATACACAACTATTAAACAGTTTATCGCTCTCTAAAATTTGATTTTTTAAATTTTTAATATTGTATTTTGAGGCTGTAAAATACTAATTTTCACAATGTGAAATTTTGCTTTTTTGAACTTAAAAAAAAAAAAAAAAATAAAATAAATAAATAAAATAAGATGATTTTTTTAAAGCGATAAACTATTGAGCTGTTATGAATTTTCTAAATGTGAAAACGGAATTTAAAAATATGTATTAGTTAATGAGTTATAAAGAGTCAACATTTCCCAAGAATAGAAAGGCTTCAGCTTTCGGAGACGATAAGTAGAGAGTCCCCTTAACGGCCCTCTTCACTTACCGTCGCCGGAAGCCCGAGCCAATGTTATTCTATGGGGAAATTTTCTTTACAAATAATTTATTAACTAATACATATTTTTAAATTCTGTTTTAACATTCAGAAAATTCCCAACTGTTAAATGGACACACCTTTCTTAAAAATGTATTTTTTAAATTTTTATTATTTTATTTTGAAATTGCAAAATGAAAAAAAATCACACATTGAAAATTCGTATTTTGCAGCTTCAAAATAAAATGTAAAAAATTTAAAAATAATTTTTGAAAAAAGGCCCGTCAATTTAACAGCTGGGAATTTGTAGAGAATCTGCGTGGGCCATGATTCTCTAATGTAAATTTTACTAAAACTTAAATATAAACTTGAATACTTAATCACTTAATAAGGAGAGCTCGAGACAAAATTTAAATACAAAATAACACAGTTTATTAATTCTCAATTTCAAGGAGGCGTTGAGCTAACTCGAGTAAATAAATGACTTCAGGAACTAACTTTAAACAAGATAAAAAATAGGAAGTCGCCTTATCTCACCCACGCTGATCCTTTTGACGACTGCTCACGGCACCTTATCACTTTCCTCACTTTAGAGCGTCGAGCGGATTCCCGAACACGACAGCCTCTTTTATTTCTTTACTTCACAAAACTACACCTCTCTACCGTCATTCGCATAAAACTATCACCATCAACATTTCTCTTAACTCCACACTAATCAGCTACCCCTTCATCACCATTCCACTACACCACATCCTATATCTATATCCGTATCTCTCTCTAGCAATTCACTATCTTTCCTTTTATACTCCATTCAACAACTCCCTTTCATTTCATTTCAATCAAAACCTTTAAACATCTCTTCTACTCATCTAACACCGCGATCCTAATTATTTTACTGCTGCACAATTCTGACATAAAACAATCTCGACCAAGACTTTCGCCGAGCTACTGGCGACGGAGTAATTTAACCGTCCCAACTTTTAGTGACGGTCCATAGCTCGACCTCACAAATTTTCAGAATGTGAAAACAGAATTTAAAAATATGTATTAGTTAATAAGTTATTTGTAAAGAAAAATTTCCCATAGAATAACATTAGTTTCGGTTTCCGGCGGCGGTGAGTGAAGAGGGCCCTTAAATTACACTAGTCGACAAAAAAACATTTTTTGGGGGTAACAAAAATGAAATTAGCTATTTTCAACTAATTCTGCAGTACAGAATTAGAAAATAATAGTGAAAAAACTGTAACACGTACAGTTTTTTTGCTACGATTATTTAATCTGTACTGGAAGCAATGTAAAAAAGTGTTTAAAAGACATACATTATTACAATCAATATTATTAATTTAGGATGGAAGACTGTTAATATGGAGATAATATACATATTGTAGACTAAGTAGAACGTAAAAACATGGAAAATACACTAAATGATTGAATTGTTATTATTTATTATTTATTATTTATTATTTTAAAACCAAAATACAAAAAATAGGCTTTTTTACGTCTTGTGTTAAATGTCTACCTTGTGATTTTAATATGAATAGTCACAAATGCAGCAAATCTTATCGGGTACGGTTTTACAAGTTCTACACTGAAAATTTGCCATTTTGAACATGAAACTATAACTATAAAACAGCACAATCATACTTAACAAAGAATATCTGTTAACTAGAATACCAAAAAAAAAAAAAAAAAAACAGATAAGGTACGAATACAGGGTTGCCAGCAGAGAGCATGGCCAGGAGTCAGGGTTGATAGCACGAAAGGTGATGTGTGATACAGTCGGCAGCAAAAGTACCTGAGCACTAGCAATAATCCCTGTCTAAAAAAAGTACGCTTAATACTGCTTTGTTAAATAAATCCTTGTTGAGTCATGTTCTTAGTCAGTCTAAGGACATGATTCGACAAGGATTTATTTAACAAAATAGTATTAAATGTACTTTTTTGATATCGGAATTACTGGCTAGAGCTCGGATACTTTTGCTGCCAACTGTATTGTAAAAATCATAAAAAAAAAATATATATATATATATATAGTGAAATTTGCCATTTTCTGATACTTTAACAAAAAAATGGAACAAACATAGTTTCCGGGACTTTGTGTTGTCAGGACTCTGGGTTGACAGCAGGAAGGGTTGCCACCTGTGATACTGTAAAAATCGTAAAAATTGCCATTTTCTGATACTCTAACAGAAAAATGTGGCGTGGTGGGACATTTTTACTTGTAGATATTTTAAAAAAACTTGGAATTAATAATAAAAATAACCGTTGTTACCGAACTACTGTAGACCAGTGTTATTTTTGAGAAAAAAAAAAGTGTGTTTGGTAACAACTGCTGCAAAATATGAGCTAGTTATTAGATTTGATTTCAATGTCTTCTTTTAAGGGCTTTTAAAATTTTCTCCCTTCTTCACATTTATTGCGATGTTTCAATTACAGTGAAACATTTATAATCCGGCATCAGTGGGGAATAGACTTTGCCGGATTATGGAGTTTTCCGGATAATAGGTATTCCGAAAATGTATATCGAAATCATATCAGTCACTGCATCAAAAGAAATATTTTTTCAAAAAAAAATTAGCTTTAAAAAATGCAGGCAAACCCTTATCAAAAACGAAAATAATTAAAATGACATTTGAAATAAATTAAAATTTTTAAAATAACAATTATAAAAAACAGTAATACAGATGGTTTATTTTTCTACAAATAATAATAATAAAATAAATTTATATTAAAACTGGCTTATTGGTCAGTGAATTTCATTTGTTTTTCAGTTATTCGTAGACCGATTAACGTATGTATGTTCATTCATTGGTTATTATTGATAAAATCATATTTTCCAAGTCCTTCTAAAAACTGTTGACCGAGATTTCGGGTGGTCGTACTTATTTTAACTTTCGGTATCAAAAACAGGAACGATCTCTTTTATTAAAAACTTTTGGATTTGCATAACGAGGCATAGGGAATTTCGTTGTTATTTTAAGGAATTTTCGCGATCATCCTGATTAATCTGTAAAAAATTCACGCTAGTCCGTAAATCTATAAAATTAAAAGAAAATCCTTAAACTTTACTAACGATCCATCAAAGTTGACAAGCATGCTGCGAATAACAAGCTGAGTACTACTACGACTTACGAACGAAGGTAAAAAAAAAAAAATCATTAGTGTTGGTTTATGAGTGTTTCCGGATTATGGATGCTTCATTGTATTTTGGATTTCTAAAAGATAGGTAAAGGCTTTACCTACATATATCAAAAACCAAATAAGAAAAAATTTCAATTATTGTATTTTTTTTTAAAAATACTTTTATATGAGATGGGGTAAAGTGGGTATAATGTAAAGCGTAACTGAGAGATGTATCAACATGCATATAAAGAAATATATTTTTTAAAATAAATTAATAGGAATAGTAGAGTATCATTTGTATATATTAAAATTTATTCTTTCAATAACAATATTACTATGTTTATTTTAGTTAAACATGTCTAAAACATACATGAAATATAAAGTTATTTAGATGCAACTTTGGAATTAGTAATAAAAAATTTTGAAAACCGGGAATCAATTTATGCAACATTTCAAAAATTTAAAATGTGATGAGTGAGAGCAAACATGTTTAGGGAAAGGTAGGAAACACTAGCTCACTTTTGAAGAAGAGGATTAGGGAGGTTTTACAATATTTAGGAAAATGTAGTTATCCAATTGATAGAAATGTTTTTTTGTGTTCAGCAGAATAAATCCATATATGAATGGAAAGATCGTATATGATTTTATACGAGGTTTTGAGTTTAGTTGAAATTTATTTCAATACTAATAAAAATAGAATAAATCCATTTATAAACGGATCGATCCCAATTTATTTTATACGAGTTTTGGAGATTTAATGATCCAAAAAATCTAAGAAATGAAATCCAGAAGTATCAGCTATAAAGCTAGAGCAGCTAATTTTTTCTTCATTACACTGAAAATATTGAGAGATACTTATATTCTTCGATTTATATGAAAATCGCTCAATCGAAACCAACTTACGTGATCGATCATCCTGAGAGAATTTCCAATTTATTTCTAATTGAATAGCTAACTTATCTTCGTTCCACGGAAATTTTCGTGGGAACATCTAAACTGGTAACATTTACGAAGACTTCAGATGTTGGAAACCAATGCAAACTTTTCTGTTTTGAACACAGTTTATATTCAAAACATTGTAAACATACTAAAAGAACCCACTTTTGATAACCAAGGCCATTATTTATCCAATACATAATTTCTAAAATTCTTTCACCAATTGTTTCGTAGTTTTTTTTCACGACTGAATCATAATATTTTTAAAATGTTAATATTGTGCTTAAATTTATTATTTACTATCGTATACACACGTCTAAACTCAACTAACCACATTTCTCCATCAGGTACCCAATTTACTCCACGCCCTGGGGTAATGGACGTTGTACAATAGTGTTAAAATACTAATTCAATACAACATCAAATTCGTTGTAATTTTTGGAACTATTAGTGCAATACTTGTTGTGATATTTAACCTCAGAACATTCTTTTATTAACTTTCGTTTTTCTTGTTCCGAACTTTCTTTTTTTGTTTTTTGCTTCCCGCCAACAGATTGTTCGGTGCACCTGCCGTATCACGTGACGATGTGTCGCGTCTCTCTACAAGTACATTGTAATACTTTTTTTCAATCATGTAATTTTTGTTATTCGGAACTGACGTTCCATTTTCTTATCCTATTTAATCACAATATTTTTTCTTTTTGTCTAAGATGAATAAATAAAAGGAAAAAACATCTAGGCATTCTTTCATTACGCAGCAACATGTGAATTATCCTAAATAATAATTGATATACATATTATGTAAGATAGCAGAGTCTAATCTACATTCATTATAGGAAAAGAAGTTTCAGCGCTTCAATACTGAAGACATATAAATATGTATCCATGTATTTTCTCATCTAATTCAAGTGTACGATCTGATGATATTAAGAGGTTTTTTTCTTCACCAATGGAATACACGATTACCTGTGACAACCCAGGTAAGTGAAAACTTTATTTAATTATATGACTTGCTTTTTACAAAGAATTATTAGTAAGAATTATTTGTTATAAAATATATTTAAAATAACTAATTTGAGGAAACTGCGAACTCATGCATTCATTTACATAGTATTCTTCCAATAGATTATGATTCTGAGATTTTGAATCGAAAATTTAGATTTATTCTTGACAAAAGTGTTTCATTGCACATTGGAAGAAATTGCTACATTTAAAATAATAAAATAAAAAATGAAAATGTAAGCGAAAATATTTGTTTTTGTTTCTTCAAAACTGAAGTGACACTAAATCGAAAGTATTGAAAAGTACTTATTTTATGAAAACTATTTAATTTTATTTTCTTCTTCAAGTGCTATTTATCCAAACTGTGTTATTTAAAATATTAAATGAATATTTACGAATTGAACAAATATTAACAAAACTATTACAAAAATTTTGTTTAAGTATGTCAGCAACAAAAGATATACAAATCGAACCGCTGAACTCCACAAATTATAATGTGTGGAAGTTTCGTATCGAAATGTACTTGCAAAAAGAGGATCTTTTTACAGTCATTACTGACGATCCTCCCAACCCAATAACCGATCAGTGGCGTTCAAAAAATAGAAAAGCCAGAGCTATTATAAATTTACTCATTGATAATGAACAGATAGTGTACGTTATGAATCTAGATACAGCACGAGAGTGCTGGAATGCTCTGCGCCAAGTCCACGAAAGATCATCGCTTTCCAGTAAGCTTTTCTTACTTAGGAAACTTTATTCCATAAAATTAATTGAAGGTGGTGATGTTAACCAACATATAGCTGATATATATAAAACACGCGACAGACTCACCGCCATAGGTGAAGTCATAGATGAATCGCACCTAGCTGCATTAATGCTATGCTCACTCCCTCCTTCGTATGACGTTCTCATAACAAGTCTCGAATCGAGAGACGAAGCCCAATTGACGCCTGAATACATACGAAACAAATTAGCTGATGAATATGCCAAAAGGCTTGAAAACAAAACTATTCAAAATTCAGCGTTAAAAGTCCAATACCATAACAAATCGGAGAAATTCTGCAAATACTGCAGGAAAAGCAATCATAATATAGAAGATTGCTATAAGTTAAAAAATAAAAAAAAATTCTGCTGTTAAAAGTCACAGTAAAAATTTCAACAAAAAACCCAACTTCAGATCCAACATATGCTCTCAGAACAATGAGAAGCCAGATAGCGCTCAAATTGCAGAGGGGAGCAATAAACCAAAAGCTGATAAATTGTATTCTTTTTATGTTGGAGATAAAACTGTAAATTGGGTGGTTGATTCAGGGTCGTCTTCACATATCTGCAATGATAAACTAAAATTTCGCGAACTTAAAAATAACGTTTCTAACGTCACTATCGCGAACGGCACGCAGCTAAAATCTTTGGGTTCCGGTACTGTGGATTTGTATACCGTAAATTCGGAAAACACACAGAACAAAATAACACTTAAAAATGTTCTTTATGTCCCTGAAATAGAAACTAATTTAATTTCTATAAAAAGAGTAACAGAGAATGGCTGTATCGCTATATTTGACGATAAAACCTGTAAAATCGTAAATCAGGGTAATACATGCATTGAGGGATATGTGAAAAATAACTTATATGAATGTCAATTAAATTATTCTGAAAACAAACACACGGCGAACATTGTAATACAAACTTGTGATAACGAAAATTGCATAAACAAGTGGCATGTGAAACTTGGCCACAGAAACACTAATCACATTAAAGATTTAGTTAACAAGGACATGGCTGTGGGTATAAAATTAAATGATTGCAAACATAATACTGAATGTAAAACATGCATAATGTCAAAATTAACTGATTCACCTTACCCCAAAGCTGCACAATTTAGAGCCTCCGTACCACTCGAACTGGTCCACACAGACTTATGTGGCCCTATGAAAACCCCCACTGTAGGTGGAAAATATTACTTTCTTACATTTATAGACGACTACAGTCGTTATACTATTATATATTTGCTAAGAAATAAGTTTGAGGTATTTTCTAAGTTAAAGGAATATGTGGCTATGACCGCAAACAAATTTGGCCGAAAAGTGCAAGCAATTCGCTCCGATAACGGGGGTGAATACACTAGTATGGAAGTAAATGAATTTTTGAATAAAGAAGGAATTGAGCACCAGTTTACCGTTCCTTACTCTAGTGTTCAGAACGGCGTGGCAGAACGTAAAAATCGTACGCTTACCGAAATGGCTCGCTGTCTGCTTAAAGACAGTAATTTACCGAATTCCTTTTGGGGGGAAGCCGTAAATACTGCAAATTACATACAAAATAGGCTCCCGACCTCCTCATGCGACTCAACTCCTTACGAAAAATGGACCGGCCGTAAACCCGATTTATCAAATATAAAAACATTCGGATGTCGCGCATACGCATATGTACATAAAATACATAGGGGAAAACTGGATAGCACCGCTCAAGAAGGAATCTTTGTGGGATATGATAATCGTAGCAAAGGCTACAGAATTTGCACAAATAATAAAAATGTAATAATTAGCAGAACTGTAAAATTCTTGGAGGATGAAAATAGAGAATCCCACAATAATGAAACATCACAAATCGAGAATGAAAATTCAAATGATGAAATTCCGGTGTCCAAATTACCAATATTAGATACTGATATAAATATAGATATAGCGGGCGATAACGATAGTCCGGATGACACGCAAACTCTGCCGCGACGATCACAACGATTAAATAAAGGTGTTCCGCCCGACAGATTTGCATTTGCAGTAAATAACAAAAGAATTGATGAGCCTAAGTGTTTTGATGATATACTAAAAATTCAAAACCCAGCTGAGAAAGAAAATTGGCTGAATGCCACACTCGACGAAATGAATTCACTCAGACAAAACAATACTTGGGAACTTGTTGACGCTCAACCAGGGACCAAAGTAGTAGGGTGTAAGTGGGCGTTCAAGGCCAAATACAATAGCCAAGGACAAGTCGAGAAATATAAAGCCAGGCTTGTTGCCAAGGGTTTTTCTCAAAAATACGGGGTGGACTATGACGAAACTTTTGCACCAGTTGCATCGCATACCACTCTAAGAAGTTTCTTGACCATGTCACTATATAAAAATTTGAATCTAAGGCATGTAGATATCAAAACTGCTTTCCTACATGGAAATTTGCAAGAAGATGTATACATGCATCAACCCGAGGGTTATGTTGTCCAGGGCGAAGAAAATAAAATATGTAAGTTAAAGAAAGCGATATATGGCTTGAAAGAAGCCGCTAGAGCTTGGAATTTGAAAATTAATGAATCATTGTGTAAATTAGGATTCAAACAAAGTCAACATGACAAGTGTTTATATATCCGTAACAAAGATAACACAGAAACTTACATTCTTGTGTATGTTGATGACCTACTTATAGCTGGTAAAAATCACAATATTGACATACTAATTAATCAACTTAGGGAAGAATATCCATTAACCGACCTTGGGGAAGCCAAATATTACCTCGGAATAAATATAGAAAGACCTTGTAAAGGGGTAATTACGCTTGATCAAAATAATAAAATACGAGACATTGTAACCAAATTTGGGCTAGATAACGCACGGCCCTCTGACACACCGATGGAACCAGGGTATATAAAATTAACTGATAATGACAATCTCTTACCAAACAACACAATGTACAGACAGGCTATAGGCGCGTTACTTTACATTTCTACAGTATCGCGACCTGATATAAGTGTTGCCGTTGGCATCTTAAGCCGTAGAAACGAAAATCCTAGAGCGAAAGACTGGGAGGCAGTTAAAAGGGTTATTAGATATTTGAAAAATACCCAAGATATTAAATTAAAACTTTGTAACTCTGGTGAACCTGTTCTTAGAGCATATTCGGATTCGGATTGGGTCAATGACCCAAGTGATAGAAAGTCTATCTCAGGAAATTTATTTATATTGGATAAAAATCCAATATTTTGGACTTCGAAGAAACAGTCCTGTGTGTCCATGTCTTCAGCAGAGGCTGAGTACGTCGCAGCTGCGAGTGCTGCACTTGAAATACAGTGGCTCAACAAACTACTGGATGATTTAAATTTGCCGCAACAATATCCTATAGTGTTGTACCAGGACAACCAATCTACCATCAAGATTGCTGAAAACGATAAGTTCCAGTCCAAAACAAAACACTTACAGCTGAGATATCATCTTCTGCGAAACCTAATACAAGAAGGCCTAATCAAGCTTCAATACAAACCTACCAAAGAAATGAGCGCCGATACCCTCACAAAAGCTCTGCCAAAAACTGATTTTAATAGACATAGAAATGCATTAATGAACAATTGAAAAATTTCTGAGCTTAAGAGGGGGTGTTGTGATATTTAACCTCAGAACATTCTTTTATTAACTTTCGTTTTTCTTGTTCCGAACTTTCTTTTTTTGTTTTTTGCTTCCCGCCAACAGATTGTTCGGTGCACCTGCCGTATCACGTGACGATGTGTCGCGTCTCTCTACAAGTACATTGTAATACTTTTTTTCAATCATGTAATTTTTGTTATTCGGAACTGACGTTCCATTTTCTTATCCTATTTAATCATAATATTTTTTCTTTTTGTCTAAGATGAATAAATAAAAGGAAAAAACATCTAGGCATTCTTTCATTACGCAGCAACATGTGAATTATCCTAAATAATAATTGATATACATATTATGTAAGATAGCAGAGTCTAATCTACATTCATTATAGGAAAAGAAGTTTCAGCGCTTTAATACTGAAGACATATAAATATGTATCCATGTATTTTCTCATCTAATTCAAGTGTACGATCTGATGATATTAAGAGGTTTTTTTCTTCACCAATGGAATACACGATTACCTGTGACAACCCAGGTAAGTGAAAACTTTATTTAATTATATGACTTGCTTTTTACAAAGAATTATTAGTAAGAATTATTTGTTATAAAATATATTTAAAATAACTAATTTGAGGAAACTGCGAACTCATGCATTCATTTACATAGTATTCTTCCAATAATACTAACCTACAGGAATGTTATGTATAAAATCTTTATTAATAATAAGGTGCCCCAACATTTTTTTTTAATGAAAACTGAATTTAAAATTAAAAATGTCTGCTTTTTATACTCATATTACCCCACCTGAACTTTCTTAGGAGGATATTTTTAAAGGTATATGATTTTTAAAGGTATGGTATGTAATACAAATCATACATGCCACCTCATCCTAATAAATATAGAGAATTTAGTAAGGGGATACCATTGTTACACAGCGGTTTAAAAAGAGATCAAAACATGAAAAATGTAAAAATATTATGTCTTTTTTATTCTTTATGTTTTTTTTTTTTTCTGAGATTAATGATGAATTCTGAAATTGATATTGCGATTAATTACTGAATGCGTAAAGATAGTTAAAAATGCCAATTAAACTTTTCTTGAACTAGAACAGTTGCATGTAGCTTCTAGTGTCATAGAGGAAGATTAATATGAGGTATATACAGTCGGTAACAAAAGTTTCCGAACACTAGCAAAAATTCCTATATAAAAAAGTACGTTTAATACAGTTTTGATAAATAAATCCTTGTCGAATCCCGTTTTTAGTCAGTCTAAGAACGTGATTCGACAAGGATTTATTTAACAAAACAGTATTAAGTGTACTTTTTTTATATAGGAATTTTTGCTAGTGTTCGGACACTTTTGTTACCGACTGTACATTCTATTCTTATAAATGCCTTTGTCATTTCTTATATCAATTAGAATTTCTAGGATTTTAATCAAATGGTATACCGTCAGTAGGAAAAAGGTTAACATTAAATTTAAAAACAAATACTTTCAGCACAGTATTAAAATCATTCTATTCATGTTAAGATTAACTTTATAAATCTAAACATATTGAACTTAATGGAACATTTGTCGTTTCACATTTGTAGGGTTATTTTCAAATTTTGCATTATACTAACACAAAAAAGGTAAATATTAAGCATAAAAATTTTTAAATATTCAAAATATTTTTTAAATTATTCGAATGCTTGGAAATTTATAGATTTACGAATACTCAAAGAAAAACTAATAAATAAGAATATTCGTCTCGAATGTTTTTAAACACATTTTTAATATTTAAAAATGTTCCTCTCTTGCAAAAGAGAAATATCTATATTTATCTCTAAAATATTCTTAGTTTTCAAATTTTCCTTTCTACATAGCATGTCTTTGCAAGAATAAATTTTTATTTTATGCATTTTAGGACTCCACAATAAAAAGCATTTTACAGTTATTATTGTTTTTTTTTTTTTTTTCCTTAAATTTTCCTTTGTCAGTAGAACTGAAAATTGTATAATGTGTTCGAAAAATCCTGACCTCGGATGTAATTCTTTAAATACAGTCCCGCTTAAAAGTTTAGCTATATTTAGAATAAAGTATGCCTTCTCAGTGTACAAATAAAACATTCCATAACAAATATTACGTTTCGAGATAAACCGAACGTCATATTCTTCATATGTTTTTATTAAAATTTGGTCATGATAATAAATTGGGGACCTTTAGGGGGAAAAGTTCAATAATAATCTGGTGTATCACTCACACGACTTTCTCTTACACTGAAATTTAATACTATAAATACAGGTTGGTGATTAAGAGGTACGATAACGAGTACTGTTATGTAAACCTATGTTAAACAATTCAAATTAGGCTTCGGAAGAGTTTTATATAATAATTAGTTCTGTGTGAGGGGGCTACCGCCCCCCTCATCCCCCGTTTCATTAATGCACCTACATTTATATAGAATTTAATTCCGTTATTAAAAAATAATTCTGTTTTTAAAAAATGATTTATTCAAATTATTATTTAAACAAATTATCTTTTATGATAATGCAGACGATTTCCATATTAGAGAAGTAGTATAACACTTAATACCAATTTATTCTCAATGTTACATAGAGAAAAAAAAACAGTCTACAGATGTTAAACTCTACTTACCTGCAATTTCCCCCATAGACGTAATGTATTTGAATACTTTTGAGTGTCCCTGTACCCGAACCATTTGCTTCATGTAGACATTTGCTTACTGTAGCATCCCTATATGATACACATTTGGAATGCCGAGTTTGGAATTTCTGCCATAATTTGTTCTAGAGATATGCGGATAACAGACAGACACACACTCAGAGACATACACACAGACCAACTGCTATGAACCTGATTTTCGTATTCAGGAGACCTCCTAACGTGTAAATATTACAAAATCTCACTTTCGAAAATTTGACCCAAAAACAATACTTTCTCTAACTTATCGGTAAGAGAATGTTAAAAGAAAAAAAAAATTACTAAAAGAGTAAAATAATCTGTAAAATATTTATGCATATATCGTTTAATTTTCTTTTTGTTTGTGTATGTATAGAATGTAAAACTTAAAGATTATAGTTAAGCATTTTTTAAGTAATGAAAAGTATGGTTTTTAAAATATTTAAGATTTACAACGAAATTTAACGCCAGTTTCAAATAAAGGGACAAAGTATATTAGAAATAAAATATCACAATTACCTATGCTAAATGTCTGATGAAGTATGAACACTTATATGAAGATTACTTTAACTGCGCATGTGTAAGCCATACATATTGTATAAATTGAGTGTGAAATATATAGGTCAATTCAAATCCAAAACCTTATAAAATATCATGAAAATTTATAAAGTTATAAATAAAAGAAGAAATCCTTTTCTTGTTATTTACGACAGTTGCTTTTTACTTTAGCTTACCCATAGGGTCGAGAAAGTATTGTTTTAGGGTCAAATTTTCGAACGTGAGTTTTTGTTATATTTACATGTTCTGAGGTCTCCTGAATATGAAAATCATGTTTTTAGCGAATGGACTGTGTGTCTGTCTGTGTGTATGTTATCAGCATATCTCAAGATCAAATAGCACCAGAAATTCCAAATTCGGTATTCTAAATGATTATCATATAGGGATGTTACAGTAAGATTTTCGTTGAGATGAAGCAAATGGTTCGTGTACAGGGACATTCAAAAGTATTCAAATACATTACGTCTATGCGGGAAATGGCAGGTAAGTAGAGTTTAACGTCAATAGACTGCGCTAAACCAAATGAAACGAATATATATTTTTTTGTAATAGAGATAGTCAACTGGGAAAAAAGTTTTGTGTATGTAGGAGCCTCGCTTCCCCCCCTGGAGGAAAGTCCCACTCGAGGAGAGTAATTTTTCATGATGGGTATCTTTCAAAAGAGCTCGCCAATACCTTTAAAACGAATGTTTGAACCATCGATCTGCGATAATTTAAAATAAAGTTATTGATTTTTTTCATTTTTAACAAAAAAAAAAAAAAAATAAATAAATAAATAAAATAAATAAATAAATAAATAAATAAAAATAAATAAATAAATAAATAAAAATAAATAAATAAATAAATAATAATAATAATAATAATTTTTTTTAATGTAATATTGAAAATAAATTCAACTTTTTTTAAAAACAGTATTATTTTTTAAAAACCGAATTAAATTCCATATAAATGTCGATGCATTAATGGATCGGGGGGTTAAGGGGGCGGTAGCCCCCCCTCACACAAAACTAATTATCATATAAAACTCTTCCGAAGCCTAATTTGAATTGTTTAACATAAATTTACATAACAGTACTCGTTATCTTACCTCTCAATCTCCAACCTGTATTTATAGTATTAAATTTCAAGGTAAGAGAAAGTCGTGTGACTGACACACCAGATTATTTCATAAGAATTGTTGAAATAAAGTGATTTTTTATAAGGGTGTTTTCCTAAAATGATAGTTCTATTAGAAATCAATGGATAATTGTAATTACTTTCATAAAGATACATTAAAGCTTTTCGTACGCTTATACATTTATAAGGAATGGAAAACATGTCATGCATTTTGCAGTCAAGAAATTTTATTTTGCACATATTTCACAAAATATTTTCAAGATTATTTAAATTTATAATTATTTAATAAATTATCATTATTTTTTTTTTTAATTCATTATATTTAAATACTGAGTTATAATCAAAACAGCATTTACAGGAGAAAACCATTAAAAAAAAAAAAAAAAAAAAAAAAAAGTCCAGTTAATAACTAGAACTAGAAAGCGGAGTATTTTTGTCTGTACAATTTTGTGATTTTTCATGATATTTGAGACAGCTTATAATTTACATCATCAGGATTTAGCCTATATATTTAATTATCAAATTATACAAGTAAAGACAACAAATTTAGTACGAACAAGCGGTAGTGTAAACATTTTTTAACACGCTTTAATTATTAGCTTCACCTGTATGTATGTTTGTAACCGCTCTGAGAGCAAACAAAGAAACCTATATTGGCTTTCCCTACGTGAACGCTGTGGCTGTGAGGTAAAGCTCCTGGCTACGAATATAACGGTCTAACGTTCGAGCCCAGTCAGGGGAGATTTTTTTAAAAATGTTTTTTGTTTAATTCTAAATTATTTATTAGTTCACATTTCAATAAAAGCGCGTTCTTTTTTTTTTAAAGTATAATTTTATTATTTCTCGCATTTCATGAAATATGCAATTATATTTCAAAATATGAAGAAAATAAAAAGTGTCTGTATTAACATTTACTACAGTTACAAAAAACTTCGTTCTTTTGATAATATAGGATAATCATAATCATTGTGTGTGTGTTTTGCTTTTTTGGGGGAATATATGATAACCAAATATTGACCAAAAAATATCAGGACAAACCTGTTCATTGTATTTTCGAAACATCAAAAATTAATTAGTCAATTTATAAATGTAAGAAAAAAATTTTCTGTACAACGTTCTAAGCTTTAAAGTAGGTGGTTTGAACCTGAAACACACGTTATATTTTGCAGAATTAATTAAATTAAAAAATGTACAGAATGACACTTAAAAATGAAATACTCTAAAATGTTAATGTCATTTTATAAAATTATGTGTATACATATTTATAAAAATATACATGTCTAATTTAGTATTTAAGGATTTAAATTCAAAATAAAGGTTTATGAAATGCTATGTACATCTTTCACATTTACACATACATTACATTTGCACTATATATTTTACCATAGTAATAAAAAATAGTATATTTGAACCCAAACTGCAAATCTTTTTTCATGATATTCAGTGGTGAATAAATTTTATCCTTTTATATTTGAAAGCTATGCAATCGAACTGCCAAGCATATAGTATTCAATTTCCTTATTTCCATGCATGAAGAAATGTTATCTATAAATATAGAAATATTGTCTAAAAGATGGAAAATAGAAAATAAAGTATTTTATTTTGTTGTAGATAGTACAAACTGTTATCAAATATTTCAAATGTTTTGCCTAGCTAAGAACAAATCGAAATGTCGATGCATTTGTGTAATGACGTTAAATTTTGTTTTGAATTTCTTTAAAGCCTATTTTTAAATTACACTGTACATTGCATAATTTATGTAATTTGTTGTTGTATATTATAAGGATGCATATAAGAATACACACATTAACACACACGCGTATGTATATATATGTACAGTGCTCCATTTGTAAAAATAATAAAGTCAGAAGGGTGATCTTCAGGGATGTGCTGTAGGTAAAAAGTACCAACAATGAAACAGGGAGTTAATGATAGCGCTTTTCTGGTCCGTTAGAAAACGAGGGGAAAAAAGCTTAAAACCCATAGAAATAGCATAGGACGAAAAAAAAAAAAAAAAAAAAAAAAAAAAAAACCTCACAATGTGAAGTGTATTAACAGGAGACTTGGCGTTGGAATATTAAAACCCGAATAAACTACTACGTCAGAAACGCCAAAGATAAATATTGCAAATGCATACAGCTGTTTCGGTAGCCTAAAGCGTACCGTCTTCAGTGCAAAAAGTGCAAAATTTATCCTTTTTGCACTAAAGACGGTACGCTTTGGGCTACCAAAACAGCTGTATGCATCTGCAATATTTATCTTTGGCGTTTCTGACGTAGTAGTTTATTCGGGTTTTAATGTCAAGTGTGCTTAAAAAAAAAAGAAAAAAAAAAACAGGCTCAGACCGGAAGTAATAAAAGGACAAAGTTGACTGGAAAAAGACATCGAGGAGCGAGTGGGTAGGGCTGGGGCATTAGACATATCGTCCAGGATTAATACGTCTCGGTGGTGGTGGGCGGACGGGAACCACCGCACTTTAGAATGTAGAAAACGAGGGGGGGGGGAAGCTAAAAACCCATAGAAATAGCATGGGACGAAAACAAAAACCCTCACTATGTCAAGTGTGTTATAAAAAAAAAAAGGCTCACACCGGAAGTAATAAAAGGACAAAGTTGACTAGAAAAAGACATCGAGGAGCGGGAGGGTAGGGCTGGGGCATTAGACCTATCGTCCAGGATTAATACGTCTTGCCTATTATGTGTCTCGAGGGTGGGCGGCCGGGAACCACCGCACTTTAGAATGTAGAAAACGAGGGGGAAAAAAGCTAAAAACCCCCATAGAAATAGCATGGGACGAAAACAAAAAAACCTCACAATGTCAAGTGTGTTAAAAAAAAAAAAAAAAAAAAAAAAAAGGCTCACGCCGAAGTAATAAAAGGAATAAGTTGACTAGAAAAAGACATCGAGGAGTGGGTGGGTAGGGCTGGTGCATTAGACCTATCGTCCAGGATTAATACGTTTCGCCTATTATGTGTCTCGGCGGTGGTAGGGTGGGCGGTCGGGAACCACCGCACTTTAGAATGTAGAAAACGAGGGGGGGGGAAGCTAAAAACCCATAGGAATAGCATGGGACGGAAACAACAACGACAACAAAAAAAAAAAAAACCTCACAATGTCAATTGTGTTAAAAGAAAAAAAAAAAAAAAAAACAGTCTTACACCGGAAGTAATAAAAAGACAAAGTTGACTAGAAAAAGACATCGAAGTGCGGGTGGGTAGTAATTGCAAAGGTTATGTAATAATTTCGAAGACATCCTACAAAGAAGCCTTTGAAATTACTGAGCAAGTGTTAGAATTAAAATTTATTAGCGGAGATTGAAGAAAAAACTCCCCCAATCTGGCAGAACTGCTTGGGACATACATGTCCCAGTGGTAGCGAAAAAGTTAAACAAATGATCTATATTTATAAAATTAATTAGCACACTAAAAAAAACTGATTTTTAGTTGACAAATTTTATTACTGTATATTACTGTAATGCATATATTATATAGAGAGAGTTATTATTTTATAGTTTTATTAATTTATTTATTTTAACTATATAAGAATGAAAAGTTAAAAAAATAAAAGCAACTTAGATTAAAATCGTAAATAAAATAGTATAAATTTTTGGATGAGGAATTAATCCGTAGGGCAAAGAGCGCTGATATCTCACAGGTTCGTCAGAAACGCAACTTATGTGAAAGTTTGCACATGGGTTTAACATACTATTTCTTTGAAAAAATTGCCATTTTACCCAATAGGCACTTGTACATTAATTTTTTGTTCTTAATTCTTGTTTTTTTGTTAGTTTCCATCATGGATAAAACTGTATTTATTTATTTATTTTAATTAATAATGTGAAAAAAAAATGAATGTGTTACATTATTTATGCATAAAAATGGAAAGAAAATGAATGCTTACAAGAGATAACGTACTATAAAGCACTTATTTTCGATAGCGCTTGATTAAATGCTTTGCATGCATTGACTGCAGAAAAAAATAAAATACAGGAGAATCGTAATCGATAAATATTCCTCTCCCCCTTTTTCGGGTGGGGGGGGGGGGTGGACGCTAACAATAATTATCATTACGTAGATTTATACGAAATTTTGTCTTTTAATGCCACATTAAAGTTTTTGGGGGAAAAAATCGATACTGTCCGTTTCGATATCGATTATTATTAATTTTTTTTTTTCTTTCTAAGAAAAGAAAGAAATAGAAAAAATGGTTTTGATGAAATTCTGGCAAAAGCAGAATTTAATTTAGTACGGAGGGCTAATAGTTTTTTTTTTTTTTTTTTTTTTTTTTTTCAAATTATAACATCACATCGCTTTTAAATAATTTAATTATATTTTTGATAAATTTTCGATTTCGATTAATGTCTAGCTATCGCAAAACTGATATCGTAAAATTACGCAGATTGAAACTAATGGTCCTCCGTCCTAATAAAAGAAATATAAAATAAAACATATATTACTCCTAATTTTTATTTATATATATTAAAAAAAAAAAAAAAAAAAAAAAAAAAAAAACAGAAAAAAGAATGAAACATTTTAAGAAAAGGTGTGAAAAAATAAAATGACATGATTTTATTAAGTTGTCTGCTAATTCGAATTTTTTTTTTTTATTTAAACACATGAAATACAAGAAGTCAGAATGCGCATAAATGTAAAACAATTTTATAACTTAATTTAATATATATTTTAACTATTGACACTCAGGTTTATGCTACAGGGTTCGTACGAGCCTTATTTTTTCCCTGAGTCTTATGCCGGTAATTTTGTAGGACAATTTACGTTATAAAATAAGGCTATTGTATTAAGTTGAATTTTATTGTTTCAGAATACTGGTGTGAGACTCAGGGAAAAAATAAAGCCCATTCGAACCCTGTGCTAATTTGCTAATATTGATATTTATTTGTAAAAAAAAATGTATATTCTTCTTTTTAAAATTTTTATATAGATAAAAAAAGATAAAATTTAAAAGCATTCCTCTCATCAATCTTTAAACAATTTTAAACAGATAAAATTCCATTTTATACGAATTAATTCTAACTTACTTCAAATATGAAACATTTATTAACGAACATAATTTATTTCATTCCTTAAACTTAATTTTTGCTTATTAAAATTACTGATATTGTTAATTACTTCGGATAAATTCAATTTAATTTATTTTCATACGTTATTTTTTTTAAATAAAATATAATTTATAAAACATACACAAAAAGTAGTACATTTTTATTGACTATAAACTATTGACACCATCAGACCTAAAATTAAAATAAGGAGTCCATGTCTCTTTAATTAAATAAAATATAACAAACAATGCAATGCATTTAATTTCAAAATTTAATTTTCAAGTCATTTCTTTTAACAGAAATATGTACACATGGAATTCTAGAAGTCTGTAATAATAACAACTAATGAACACTTATTATGACACAAATGTAATTATTTACAAATTTTTTTCCGAGAAACCAAGTTAAACGACAATATGTAATTATCGGAAGGAATTATACATATCGAAATTTCTTATTAAATAATACTTCTTCTGAAACAAATGAAAGTCTTAATTTTTTTCTCCTTCATATTTCCTTTTGATTGCACTTAATGCCAAGAAATATTTTACTTCCAAAAAGATCTTAATATGTATTTTCCGGTCGTTTGTTTAGTTTTGTGCGTTTGACAACTGCAGAAGCCACTAATGTTTAGATGGTAAATTACAACTCAGACAAAGGACTAGAGAAAATGAATTTTTCCAAATTATTAATAATAAATTGAACAGTGTATGAGGATGATTATTTTTAGTAGACGGAATAAAGGAAATTTGTCTCTTTTCATCATTGTAAATATCTATTTTTATTTCTTTGCATAAGATTAAATGTGTGTTTGACATACAAAAGAGAAAAATACAGACATTTAGTTTGTCTTTTAGATTTCGTTTTGTTAGTTACAGGGATAGTTATTAATTTTCTGAAATAAATAAATAAATAAATAAATAAAAATAAATAAATACGTTTCTTAAGATAAGATTATTCTCATAAAAAAAAAAAAAAAAAAAAAAAAAAAAATCTGTAGTAATCGTTATTTGAACTTGTAAATTCTACTGAGTATTTATTCCACGCCTTACTAAACTGAAATAAAAATTAAACCATCTGTATCTGATTATAATGGGTTTGTTTTTTATAATAAACATAGCCGATTGACTACTAGACTTTCTGACGCCATTCGACGTCATGATGATGATTTTCTTTCATTTAACATATAGGAGTCTTAATTTAGCCCACAAATAATGGAATATAGCCAATCCATAGCGCAGCTTTTTACCACAAATAATGGAAGCTCCGCCTCGTTCTAGTCGTCCATTGCGGGATCCGGACATAATATCGCGGGATAAAATATCGCCGGACAAAATATCCCTCAAAAATTAATATAATCTATTTAAAAATTTGTATTTCTGTCACGTGTGATCTCTGGTGAAGGCCACCGGGCCTTATAAATTAATATTAATTAATTAAAATAAATAAATAACTAAATACAATATAGAGTGAAATTTTATTATTTTATCTATATTTAATTTTAAGATATCTTATCATTGGCTTTTCACCATTCAAAATACATTTTAAAAATATTGTACATTACTGCTGACATCAAAGCTGAACTGAGGGTGCTCTGAGGGTGCGTTGCCGCTTTGACTGCAGCACTCGTGCTTACTTTATTCGCCTGTTGAAGGGTCGTGTGTTTTTTCGACCCGAAACAATTGTTGCGAGTTTATTGCATTTTATGGTATTTATTCAAAGTTTGTAAGTAATAATTTTTACAACGCCAGTTTTGTGGTGCTTTTTTATTGAAGCTGAACACTGTTCACAAACCTTAATAAAAAATGTTTAAATGTATAAGAACGATTGAATTCTTTATGACTAATATTAAAAAAAATGTTAATAAATATAGCCTTTAAACTCTTTTAAGCAAAATTTATAAAAAATTTTGTGGTGGGTTTGTGTGTATGCCAGTGCTCTGATTAAGGTATGTGTTGGCATGAAATTTTATACAACATTATTAATAATTACCAGCTCCTTTTTGCTTTCCATTCATTTATGTAAGCGATATTTTGTCCACGCGAGATTTTGTCTCGTGAGATTTTGTATCCAACGTCCATTGCCTACTCTAAGAACCTAAACCGGAGGCAATGCTCTCTTTGGGTATCAGTATAATAAAGTGTAGCCTTTTTTTTTTCTTTTTCTTCGTAAAATCACAGAAACCTCCTAACGACTACGTCAAAGAGTGCATTCTGGGTTTGTGCCCAATAACTATCATGTAACTTAAGGAGCAAGACTATTTTATTATAATTGATATTGCAATACTGCTTTTAACGCGATTTTTAAAGTCTACCATCCCCTTAAAATACAAAAGTAATTTATTTATACTTTTGTGAATAGCCGGTAACTTAAACGTCTATCTATCATGTGTAAAAAACTGTATTACAATCATTTTGGTTTTATAAAAACTTATTTTTATCAATATTATTATATACATTTAAGAATATATATATTTCTGAACAGAAGCTTCGCATTTTATTATTTTACTTCTTTAAAACTATTATACATCTTAAACCATTCACAAGATCCTTATGCACAAGATTAGCATAAATATTTCAATAGATGCCAGCAAATACACTAAATTTAAACATTTATAATACTGGCGAATACGATAATGAAGATATATTATATAGACATGATATACCTTAATAAATATTGAATACACTGACGATATAACATTTGCTTAATTCAATAAATATTCTATAATCAATAACACGATAGTTTATCTTCGAAGAATACTTTAGTTTGCTGTCAAATGTTACATAAAGTAATTATCTGATTATAGATTTTAGGAAATTTATAAAACAATAAAATATTTGCTTTTCGATACGCTACTAAAATTTCTGCTTAAAGTGCAAGGTGCAGGTAAAAGTATTGCCTTCTGACTGCATTGTATTTTTTACAGTCTGTTGTAAAATAAATTGGCAGTACTGTTCGCTAACATGGGTTCAAAATTATTTATGTGACTGGTTGTTTATTTAAAATTCATATTTAATCTTATATAGATATTTTAAATAGAAACATTTTATGAATTAGATTAAAGCAAATGTATATGGTGTTTCTACAGATTTTACTTCCATTACCGTACTACCGTAGGTAATGGAAGTATTGTGTTCGGTCCAAAAATCTGATATCGAGTTTGCGCGATTTAAGGTTTCCTGAGTCCAGAAAAGTAGTTTTTGGCAATTGGTCAGTGGGTTTGTATGTATGTGTATGTATGTGGTGGAATTTTCTGGCTATCATATCTACGAAACAAATAAAGACAGAAATACGAAACTTCAGAATTTATACAGGTTTGGTGTACAAATGAATTTTCCAAAGTTTGGCGAAATTTGGAAAATTTGAAATGGGTCATCGGAAACCGGGAGTGGAACCGGAAGTCCGTATTTCAAAAACGGCTCAAACGATTTTTTTCAAAATTGTTATAAACACTCTATTAGAAGCCTTTTTAAATGATATAGTTGGTTAGTTCAGGAAAATTGATAAGCGTCCTGTATATATAGCTCAGTTTCAGGCCTCGCAAGTGCGTTCCTTTAAAAACGGCTGTACGGATTTTTTTTCAAACTCGCCATATTAACCAGCTTTTAGATATACTTTTAAATTTAATTATTGTTTTCCGGTCAATATTTGAGTATGCCTAGTTTTGGTAAAAGTTGGTGCTCAAAAACGGCTCTAACGATTTTCTTGAAAATTGTTACATAAATCCATTTTAGATACCCTTTCTCATGTATTAAGAGGTTATTACAGGAAAATTAACGGTCATCCTGATTATGTAGTTTTAGATCTCGGAAATCTGTGTTTTAAAAAAATATCCTTTTTTTTTTTAAAAAAAAAAACTCTCTTTGTAAATTCTGTTTTATATGTCTTTACACGTGTATTAAGTTTTTCATACTGGAAAATTCCAAAAATGCACATAATATTTCCAAAAAATAATATAATACGTGTAATAGTGGGTAATGGAAGTCGTGTGGTTGTTTCACAGCAGATTTTTTTTTCTATTGATTTTTCTATTTTTTTTTTTTTTTCTATTAAAATAAATGTATTTTTCAGACATCCTCTACGTATATATATATACATATATATATAATGCTTGATGCATATTTTTATACATCTAAGGAAAAACATCATATGATATACGTACACTTATATTTTCAAACAAAATTTTCAATTTCGTTATACGTACATTTTCAAAAAAATATATATTTAGTTACATCAGCAAGAAATTATTTTAACTTTATTCAATAATTTATACATAAAAAGCTTTTATAATGCACTTTAAAAATACAAAAAAAAAAAAAAAAACTTTACAAGAAAAGATAAAATCTTTTTCCTGAATTTGATAACTATTAAGTTCTTATTAAAAATACTTTCTTACTTTGAATAGCTTAGACCTGCTCATTTTGAATTGCAATGTCATCTATTACGGCATAATATTTTCTGATTTGATTTTTTTGTGAATGAATATTTCTTGCAATAACTGAAATCGCATTTATATACTTTCATTTTAATCACTCCTAATCAAGTTATAGAATAGAATACATTTAACAGTCAAATTTAAAAACAGAGTTGTTACCGTGTCGCTTCATTCTCCTGACATTCCCATCACAGTATTTATATACGAAATTTTCTTATAATTAATCTTGCAAGCGTACTACGGAGTATTACAGTACAAATATAATGGTAAGAGAGAAGTACGGGGCGTAGTGATGCAATAAAATTGTAGACTCTTTGGAGAGCAGTTTATTTTGATTACTTAAAAATAATTTTTCATGTGAATTAAATAAAGAAATTTTAATAAATAATAATAATAATTATTATATTTTATAGGCAGAAACGACAGTTTACGTCATATCATATGCATTTAAATATATATATATATATATATATATATATATATTAAGTTTTCATTAAAAAAAAAAAAAAAAAAAAAAAAACCTCTTGTTTAAGATTTATAAAACTCCTAAAGCGGCTGACAACTGTATCAAACTACTTAATATATTAAAATATTTTATAATTTTGTCGTGCTTTTTTTTTATTTTTGAAAAATGATTTTTTTTTTCATTTAAGTAATGATATCTACAGCAATATATCGATTAATGTAAGCAGATTATTAGGATCAGGAATATCGATTGTTAATAATCGTTATCTGAAACCAATATTACTTTAAAAAACAAATATGAAACTTCTCGAATATATATATATATATATATATATATATATATATATATTAATCAAATAGGATTGAATTTTAAATCCGTATAAAATTTTTTGTAGAATTTGAATTTTTCTCATGTTTTAATACTATATACACTATTTATAAATTTTTCTTGTATTATTATTTTAAAAGAAAAATGTCGGTAAATGAAGATTACAATTTTAAGATTATTTTAAGCAAATTTAAGTAATAAACATTCTAAGTTTTTCTATTGTCAATGTATTAAATTGTCATTAATGATTAATAAATATTTTTTAAATGCATTTTCCTATTAGATTTGAATTCCACACACACACAAAATAATAATAATAATAATAAAAAAATAAAAAAATAAGATGAATTAAAAATATAGGTGAAAATATACAGATAAAATAATTTTGATATTTTACATTTAGTTTTTAAAAATATGACATTTTAAATTTTGTTGTGAGCAGAAATCATACCACTAAATACAAAACAAAATTTTCTTCTTTTTAAACCAACGATTTTATAGATAGAAATATTTTTTTAACCAAATACTGTATGAGTTATGTATTATGGTCCATCCCTGTATTCATTAATAATTAGAGACATTTTTTATGTATTGCCTAAGTGCTTTAGTTGATCATAATAGGAAAAGAAGAGAATGCTTTGAATTACTCATTCTATAACTTGTATGCGTAATTTGAATTTTAAAAAAAATGTACGAAACTTTATCAGTATTAACTGATTAATTAAATGTGTAAACGATGAATAAATGATTTGGAAGCGACTTGTCGAGATATTTCAATTCTTTAAAAATAATGTTTAGTTTTCCAATTGCCAAGAATAAGTAAAAATTGCCAGTAAAATCATTATATTCTTAGCTAATATTATTTTTATTATTCTTAGCTAATATTATTTAGCTAAATATTATTATTATTATTATTATTATTATTATTAAATAATACAAAATTGAATGTATTGTCGGAGGAATGCAGATTTAATTTATTTGTTTTAATACTTACAACAAAATGAACTGGTACACTACTCTTAAAGTATGATAAAGGATGATCGCGTGACTAATCAACATGTTATATTTCAACCAAAATTTATAGTTACGATGAACTAAATATCACTTTTTGTTTCTTACTATCCAGTCACCGTAATTAATGTTTTCTTTCAAGTTTATATTTTAATGAGGTGGCTTTATTCAAAACATTTGTATTTCGATTTATCGATGCTGCATAATAAGTAGCATTATGAATATGCATATCTATATATACAGGGTACGTTAAAAGTCTCATATCCTTTTAATACTTCGAAAATGCGTTGGAATTTTGAAAAATGGTGAATCTTGTGTTCAATAAATTCGTGGTGGAACTATTTTGGTTAAAATATTTTGGACCTGTGTGTGTGGGGGGGGGGGAGGCGCTAGAGAGGACAAGTTTAAAATTTCAAATAGGAAGGTATGTTTTGTGATATTTCCCTAAAAATTCTCTTTAAGACGATGAAATTGATAGAAATAATTTTGTACTGCAATACTTGTTAAAGGAGATAAATGAATTTTAAAATGCGCATTTTCTACCCAAGTACCTCCTTCAGTAGTATCACAGGTCAAAATTATTTATATCAAATTCATTGTAATGAAAAGACGTTTCCAGGGATGTATCACAAGACAATTTGAAATTTTAAAGTTGCCAACCCTAGCTGCAATCCTACCTCCCCTCACCGAGACCAAAAATTTTTCACCAAAACGAATCCTTTCGAATTCAGTAAACACGTGTTTCACATCTTTTTTTTTTTTTTTTTTTTTTTTTTAATTCTGACGCATTTCCAAGATAGGAGGAGGGGGGGGGCACATTTCGAATTTTGAAATGTGGAATTCATGCTCATGTATCAACTTTAATAAACATCGCAGGCCAAAACTTTTTATATCACATTCATTGTATTGAAAAGACGTATCGAGGGGTGTATCACAAAACATGCCTTCCTACTTGAAAATTTAAAGTTGCCTTCCCTAGTCGCTCCCTAGCCCCTACGGGCCGGTCATCCTCGAATTCATTGAACATATGTTTCGCCATTTTTAGAAATTCTCATGCACTTACAAGAAAATAGGGGTGTGGTCTTTTGGGGAACCCTGTATATTCAAACATTAATTAAATGTTTCTTCCAATGTCTTAGAATTAAGTCACTGTAAATACTTTTTTGTTCAAAGTTAATATTTAACAGTTTTGGCTTTCTCAATTCATTTATAATTATACACATTGAAACAGTATTAAAAATAACATTGCAAATATACACACTATTAATTTTTCAGCTAAATTAAAAAGTTTTTAATCGCAGACGCATGTTGATTGTTCTTATTATTACTTTAGTTATTAAATTAGAACAAGTATAGAGATTATGAAAAATATTATACTAAGCTAACATAATTAAAGACATTCTTTACATGTCATCTTTTATTACGCAGGCAAATATATGTTCGAAAATTCACATACAAATTCTGTCTAACATTTGGAAATACTATTTCGATTCTTAATTAAATAAATGCATAGTAATAAGTGTATTGTTTCTATTGTTCATTTTGTAAATGAATATTCATGTTTGATTTATTTTTTTTTTTGTATTTCTGAAGACGGTGAAACTTTTCTTATTGTACAACCATTTCTAATTGACATTCAGTATTCCAAAAATAATTATAGTTAAACCAGTGTACTTAATTATTTCACGACAATGAATAATGATATTCGCTGTAAAAATGATTTTATTACGAATGTTATCCACTAGTTTATTGAATGTCAGAATTAGAATAAAAGAAATTTGTTTTAAGAAAGCTTTAAAAATGATATGTGAATGAATAGGTATGTTAATTACATTTTATTATTTTGTGCTTTTGTGTATTTCATATCAATATATTAAATTACTGTGGAATTATAAGAAATAATAGTATAATTTGAAATTTATATATCCGTATATTTTAAGCAATTTAATAATTATTTTAATCTCGTAATAAAAATATTATAATAATTGATATTATAGATAAATTTTTTAAATAAAATTTTTAAATTTACATAAATTTTACAATGAATATTATAAAAATGTTTGTTTTACATTAAGTTGTATAATAATGTTATTGTTTATTATACCTTGTTAAAAATTTAAAAATAAATAAACTTTAAATCATCTCGAATGATGAAAAATTAACTATGACAATGTTTAATTGTTTTCTTTTATGAGTATGTATTTTTTTATGAACAAGTGAAATAATTTATGTTAATTTTAAATTATTTATATAGAAAATTCAAAGATTATTGTAGATAATCTTTTTGACTAAAATTATTAAAAAATGATAGATTATGTGTTTTCGAAATAAATATCTCTTTTAATTTTCGATAACATGCCTATTTGTTATATTCCTCGGTAAAAAATACACATCGAGGATTTTTTCATGTGTATTAAAAATGTACTGAGTATTAAAAAAAAGTGGTGGCCAGACTTTAAAAAATTACAGTTTTTTTTTTTTTTTTTTTTTTTTTTTTTTTTTAAGATTTATGAAAAATCTACATGAATAAAACTAAAAAAGAAAGCAATACTAATTATAATATCAAAATGTATTCCACAAATACAAAAAATAAATAACATAATTAATTAAATACAAAAGCAATTAACGTATCTCTACACAAGAAAAATACAATTATTCAAAAAGGAACTTAATTTAAAAACTGTAAAAAACTCTAATGCACAGGTTTACTGAAGAAGGAAAAGGCCAATCGTAAAAGAAACTTGAGCATAAGTTTTGAAACCATTTAGCCTGTAAAAAATAAAATAAAAATCTTGAAAATTTTAGTTTAAAAGAGGGTCCATTCCTGTTAAAAATATTATATATATATATATATATATATATATATATACGGGGAAATGACCAACGGATCTCAATTGAGCTGACATCCGTTAAGATTAATAGAAAAAAAAATTGTACGGAGAAATGGCCAACGGATATCAATTGAGAGCTGATATCCGTAGAGTAGGCTGACCATATGTCCTCGAATCTCGAGGACAGGCACGAATTTCGAGGACAAACTACCTACGTCCCCAAAAAATTACAATACATTTGGGGACGCCGGTTATAAAGTTATTAATGTTTTATTATAATAATTTATTATATGTATAATAAATAAGCCGAAATAAGGTGCTTTATACATAAAAATTACTAAAATTTTACAATTTAAGGTGATTTAATTATTTTTTTATTTTTTTGTCCGCGAAATTCGAGGACACCGCCATCTTTGTCCACAAATTCAAGGAAAAAAATATGGTCACTCTACCGTAGAGGTCTACTAGTATTAGTAGCGCATATCAATAGCATAAAATAATAGAATCTGCGGATATCAATGAAGATTCATAGCATCTAGCTCAATCAATCTTTATTGATATCTATGGAATCATGAATCTCTACTAGTAGTAGGCACCAGGGTTTGAAAAGTTCTTTAATTTTTATATGCCCTGCCAAGCATGTTAGTCTAAAAATTACATGCCCGAACATCTATGTTATTCTTGTTTATTTCTTGGTTGTCTGTTGTACTTCTTGGTATCTTCTTCCATTGTCCCTGGGAGATTCACATGGTGGTGACTCAAAAATTTCCCTGCATGCATTTTAGGCAAATTGATTATTAAAAATAATTGTTAATTTTGAAAATCAAAATGTAAAAAACTACTATATGCTAAAATTGCACATTTATTTAGGTCTAAAAAGGATCCAAAATTACAACAAAATCTCCTGATATTAGCCCTACAGAAATTTTGTAATCTGTGCACCTTAAATAGATATATAGATATATATTTTTAAATTAAAAAAAAAAAAAAAAAAAAAAAAAAGGAAAAGAAAAAATGTGGACATGGGTAAGTTTTGGCGGGAGATAAGAATCTCTAGATGAACAAAACGAAATCAATTCTTAAATACTAATAATAATAATGATGATAATAATTAAACAAAAAAAAAAAATTTCATTATTGTTTTAAACATAGTCCTTTTAAACAAAACATACCAATAAAACTGTTTAGAACTAGATCACACCTAAAAATACGATAATGTGCCAAAACATGTAGAAAATCAAATTTAAATCAGCTTTATGTTAAACCAACGTAACAATTCCAACAACTTTATTAAAAATCACATTGTTTTAATTTTTACGTAACATTTTCATAGCTCTGTATTTTCTGACTTTCAGAGTTCTCCTTAAGATATATCATTGCATTTTTATGTCATCTTATACTGTTCTTGTAATTTATTTCACAAAACATTAAATGGGTCTTAAGTGTAGCCAAAAATGGACGATCGCCAACTCTCATTTCTCATGTTTCAGTTTGAGTGCACTTCTTAAAAGTGAGATTATCTGTAACAGAGGAGCTACGTTTTATTCCTTTATTCTGTTATTTGTTCTCATATATTTTTAACTCTTCTTTCTTGAAAATATATTATTTAATAACGGTGCAAACACTGAAAAATAGAACTTAGTCAAACCAATCTCTAAAGAAAATATTATTATTTTAAAGAAAATATTCCAATTATTAATCCTATTGTATTTCATTTAAAATAAATGTAAGTAGATATTCGAGAGAGAGTAATTGTCAATTATAATTTCGAAACAATTAATTCAAGCTATTATCAAATAAAAGAACAAATTCTCCTAGATAACTGCTACAAAAAAAAAAAAAAAAAAAAAAAAAAAAAAAAGGAGGGGGGGGGGAGTATATGGTAACAGTTAGTTAATATAACTTTTAATATATACTTAAGAACTGATTATCTTAAGAAATGATTAATAGTGCCGTAATTATATCTCTGCACGCTCATTACTTTTTGTAATACATTTCACAAAACATTAAATTCATATTTAACGTGAAGAAAAGTGGAAGATCGCCAAATCTCTTTTTTTATGATTCAGCATGAGCACATTTCTGAGAAGTGAGATTATCTACAATAAATGAGTCTTATTTTATGCTTTAACTCTGTTTAATCTCACACAGATTGAATTCTTCTTTCATAAAGAAGACATTAATAGGAAATACTTTTAAGTATTGGAGGTAAATATTAAGTATTGGTAATTAGTGTAGTACATGAATAAAAAAAAAGTAAATAAATAAGTTAACATTAAATAATATGAAGAATTTTTCATTTAATTTGTTAAATTTACTTTGTTGCAAAAAAGACTCATTTAAGAAATCATGATAAAAATATGCTTGTATAAAATTTGCCTTTTTGTAGGGCTACACAAGAACAATCTGTTGAGTGTTTACATACAGAAAAATTTATTTATAAAATTTTTGAGAGTTTTAATCTACTTATTTAAAAACTAAACGTATTTTAACGTGTCATAAGGAGATAAAATGCGTTGGATGCAAAACTATGTACAGGATATATACAATTAAAATTTTTTATAATGCATGCGATTTGCATGATTTTTTATTCTACTTTAAATATTAAAAAAAAAAAAAAAAAAAAAAAATAAGAAGAAGAAGAAGAAAAATGTTTTTTTATAGACTGTTTAAATAGAGAAACCATTTTTTAAATGGTTAAATCAGTTTTTACATTTCGAACATACATGTAAGAAAAGTACTGTAATCATGTCAAAAATCCGAATTTGAGATTTTGATGCTTCTATACGTTTTCAGGTCCTCTGAGTCCGTTTTCACAATTTTTCCAATGATATAGGTATGTATTTGTTCATGTGTTCGAGTGAACACGCTAGCATCTAAACGCTTTGGTAGAATGAGCTAAAATTTGGTATATATGCTGTAAGTAACCGTCACACGAACCCTATTGATTTCGGCGAATCTAGCTCTTATAGTTTTTTTTTTTTTTTTTTTTAACAGGGAAAATCGAAAAATTCTTTATCATTATGGCCTATGAGACCAGCGCGATGGCGTTTAAACGTCTTATTCAATTAAGCAAAAAACGTGTGCACATATTATAGGACACAGGTTTACGACTTGCATAAGTTTTGATGAATCTAGCCCTCACAGATTTTTTTACAGGGATACAACAAAAAGTTCTGTATCATTATGGCCTATGGGGTGAAATTATTTAAAGTGCGATACCATCTAAATGCCTTATCAGTTTGAGTAGAAAATTTACATACATGTCATAGGTCACAATCACACAAACAGTATAAATTTTTGTGACTTTAGCACTTACAGAATCTTATAGAAACACAAACAAAAATTGTTTAGCATTATGGCTTATAGGCTCAAATTATTTAAAGTATTATAGCGACTATAGGCCTGATTCAAATGAACTGAAAATTTATAAACATGGCATAGGTTACTGTCACATGCACTGCATAAACTTTAGAGAATCTAGCATTTATATTTATTTTTAAAAGGACACAATGCAAATTTCTGTATCATTGTGGAATATTGACTCAAACTTTAAAGTGTGATAATGTCTAAATGCCTTATCCGATTTAGCTGAAAATTTATATAAATATTATAAGTAACTGTTGACCTGACTAAAAATTTTACTGAATCTAGCATTCATAGGTTTTTACAGGGACACCACGAAAAATTCTTCAAATTACAATAGTGTTAAATTAAACATGGTGTACTATATGGAGAAAAGTATTAAAACACACTTTTATAATTTTCTCTTTTGTTTATTTTACAAGTCCTCTTACTTCACTTTGTCCATAAAACCGTTAATTACTCAATGTACGGAAAGTCGAGTGGAGTCACTCCAGATTTTTAATAATATGCCTAAAATGTTTTTTTAAATCAGTTCTAAAAAATGAAATCGGAATAAAAATATATTTGCTTTAAATTTGAGAATTAAAGACTGCTTAATGGGTTGGAAATATAACTTTTTTCATTGAAATGTTAAATGTTAATGTTACTTACATTAAAATTTCTAAAATTTTATTATTTTTAAAATTTAAAATACTCCATGCTAACTAGTTTTTAAGATTTTTCCTCAATTTTACATTTTTATAATTTACCAATATATTCTAAACATATACGTGTATTACTTCTTGCTTCATTGGTAAATCATCATGTGTATATAAATGATTATACATATATATATATATATATATATATATATATTTAAAGGTTAATTATTTTTTTTTCTTTCAGTGTTAAACACAAAAGCATATTTAAAAAATTAACAATTACTTTACAAAGTAATGCCCAAATACGTTTAGAATATATTTTGGGGTTTCTTTGTGGATTCATTTACAAGTTAATTTAAAAGAAAATACTTTTGTGTTTGTATTCTAGAAATTTTCTTAAAACGCAAAGATACATTTTAAACGCAAAGATATCTTTAAAAAATTAACTTATCAATTATTATACAAAGTAATATTAAAATATGTAAATAATTTAATAATAAATTATAACAATGTAAAATCGAAGTAAATTTTTAAATACTAGCTAGCATGGAGCATTAAATAATAATAGTAATAATAATAATAATAATAATAATAACAGCTCTTTAATCTTAAATTTTGACATTTCTTTCGGAGTTATATGTGATTATTTATACTTATTTTAAATGTTTTCGAAATTGAAAAAAATAATAATTCCAACAATTATTTTAAAAAATTGTAAAGTAATACAAATTTAGTGCTTAAAAAATTGTTTATAAAGTGAAAGCAACAGCAAGACATTTACTGAAAATTTTATAAGGCATCGTATATTTACACACCACGGGACAATTTATATTCTATGTTGCTTTATCTTAATAAATAAATCAGCCTTAGGATAAAAATTTAATTTTCATAAAAAGATAAATAGTGGTTTAAAATAAACTCTTATATGGAAGGTAGGTAAATTTCCTCTAAAAATGTTTTAAAGTGATTTTTTTTTTATTTTCATCTTTTATAATTTTTTTGAAAAAAATCACTTTAAAAGTTGCGAGAACCATTGAATAGTTCAATTCTAATTTCAAAAAAAGTTCAAAAAGAATTGAAGTCTAAAATCTTATACTTCACAGTAATAAAAAGGATGGATTTTCGATAACGGTAACATCGTGAAGAAAAAAGTATTAGAGCTTTTTTTATTTGATGATTATAGTAATTCATACTTTTGAAGAAATTTTAAGTTTCGAAGAAACTTTAAGTTTCTAAAACTGAAGTTTTTAAAATATTTGTTAAAAAGTGAGAAATCACTTAAGAATAATATATTGCTTTAAATTGAATGGATGATTTCTTAGTTTTTTAATTCTTATAATCATAAATGACTTATTAATTATATTATTTTATGATACTTTATTTCTGAATGTAAAGGAATGTTTTTGTATTATAATAACAATAATTTATTATTATTATTTTTGTTTTAATATATCCTTTAATATTATAGTTTAATTTATGAACATTAGAAATTTACATCTTCAAGTGTTTTCACAAAAATAATCTTAAACATCTGTCTATGACAAATCTTTCTATAACTAATTTGGACATATCAAAAACACCGCTAAACGTTATGCTGCAAATAGAGCATAATAAACATTTATTTAGCCCTCATTTATCTAGCCCTCCTGATTTCAATTACGTAATGATTAAATTATGTTCCACTTCTAAAATATATATCAAATCATTCAGGCAAATGTAAATATGATAATTTATAATTACGGTTTTTAATTTGTTGAAGTTCTGATCTCTTTTTGATCTTTACATTTCGACGATAATTTAAAGTAGCATCTGGTTAAATACTCTTCAATTAATTTCATGATGTAGTGTGCATATTTCAAAATTCCTCTAAAGAAACTAAAATAAAATATTTAAAATTCTTTTTTTTTTTTTTTTTTTTTTACTTTTTACATCTTTAATATTTAGTATAACATGGTTTAACCCTTTAGCGTCCATTGGTTTCGCAGCGAAACATAACATTTGACAAAATTTAACAATTTTTATGCAGTAGTTTTTTTAACATTTCCCCCTTGTTTTAACCAGGTTTTAAACTTTTATTCCTTTTCTGTTCGTTAGATAGCAGCACTATCCCAAAATTTAACAAATAATACTTCAAAGGAAGCTAAATGCATAAGTCACTTGAAATTTCTGTGCGAATTGCCGATTTGATGATGCACTCATGTCTAGTTTTTTCCATTTAATGAATAACTGGGCTATTATTTTCACCTGAAACAACTCTTACGAATTTTTGTAGTCGATAATGTTTACTTACAAAGTGTTTTATTTATTAAATTAAATATTATTTGAATTAAATAAGGCTAACTTATAGATGTTTCAAACGAAAAATTTCTCGAAAAGGAACAATGCTAATTTTTAATTTTTTAAATATTTATGATCAGCTATGTGTCTAAAAGCCATTTTTAAAATTAAATTAGTAATTTTTAAAATAAATTAAGTAGTGGTCTTAACAGTATAAAATTTCATTGAAATTTTAATATCAAATACTTATAAAAAACATTATTAGTACATTTAAATCTAAAGTTTTCTTCCTTTATTATTTTATTTTTTACTTTTGATAAAATATGCAATGATTTGAAGGCACAGTTTAACATTTATCTATTATTTATAAAAAATATTCACAAATTATCTACAAATACATGCCACAAAGTTTCTTCAACATATAAATTGTTGAATGTACCTTCCTACGTTAACAAGTGTATTTATTTTCAATATATTATCTTCTCAATACATGAAAATGCAATTCATCCAATAAAATTCACGCAAAAAATATGTAAAACAGATGCTTTAATAATTTAAATGCTCACTGAACATATCTGGAATACCAAATTGTATGATGATATTGAATATCTATTAAGCAGAAAAGCGAAGAAAAGTTGCATAAGAGTTTTTTTTTTCTCTTTTTTTTAGAAATAATGTACCAAATTAATTGTTTCATTAAACTTTTGTTAAATAATCAGCTATTATGATGCCCGTTATAAATCTCTTTTAGGAATTACTGACAGTTGCATATGAAATGTTGCATACGTATGCGTTGTAATTTAACAATATTAAATGTAACAATATATGTAACAACGTTGTAATTTAACAATATTAATATGCGTTGTAAATTAACAATATTAAGTGTTTTAAATTCACTTAAATACTACTTAAATGCAAAATAAATAAACTGGTGTGTCACTTATACGACTTTCTGTTACCCTGAAATTTAATACTATAAATACAGGTTGGAGATTAAGAGGTAAGATAACGAGTACTGTTGTGTAAACCTATGTTAAACAATTCAAATTAGGCTTCGGAAAAGTTTTATATGATAATTAGCTCTGTGTGAGGGGGGCGACCGCCCCTCTCAACACCCGTTTCATTAATGCACCTACATTTATATGGAATTTAATTCTATTATTAAAATTAAAAGTTTACTTACAATTATACAAACAACTTTCACACGCAACATTCATTGAAACTTATCAATCTTGATCAAACTTTTCCAGCAACAATCTTATATTAACTTCAAAATACAACATTTGGATCTCCTAAAATTATTCGTTTTCAAGATACTCTAACAGACACAGACAAAGATCAAACATTAAAAAACTTGACTACGGTAATGAAGAACCCTCAAAACGTGTAAATATACAAAAAACAATTGACGAATATTTAGCTTAAAAAATGCATTATTTACCATATCTCTGTGTGGAATTTATTTCAATTCCCGATCAGCTTTCCTGGAAAAGGTAAAATATTATTAGTAAAGCACATCCACTAACAACAAATAACTAGTATGTTGTGGCCACCACACAACTTTCTTCTATATTTTCCTATACAAATTCACTCAGTAAAAATATTTATTAAAATTATTATTTAAAAAAATTATCTTCCATGATAATGCAGGCGATTTCCATATTAGAGAAGTAGTATAACACTAAATATCCAAAAAAGTTGAATTTATTCTCAAAATTACATAAAAAAAATTAAATTAAAAAATCGCTAACTTTATTTTAAATTATCGCAGATCGATGGTTCAACAATTCGTTTTAAAGCAATTGGCGAGCTCTTTTGAAAGATACCCATCATGAAACTTTACTCCCCTGGAGGGGGGACATCCTACTTAGGGGGGAGGCGAGGCTCTTACATACAGAACATTTTTATCCCAGTTGGCTATCTCTGGTACAAAACATATATATTCGTTTAGTTTTGTTTTGTGCAGTCTATAGATGTTAAAATCTACTTACCAGCAATTTCCCCCATAGACGTAATGTATCTGAATGCTTTTGAGTGTCCATGTACACGAACCATCTGCTTCATCTCAACAAAAAGCTTACTGTAGCATCCCTATATGATACACATTTGGCATACCGAGTTTGGAATTTCTGCTACTATTTGTTCTTGATATATGCTGATAACACACACACAGACACACAGGCCGACACACAGACCATTCACTAAAAACATGATTTTCGTATTCAGGGGACCTCAGAACATGTAAATATAATAAAAACTCACGTTCGAAAATTTGACCCTGAAAGAATACTTTCTCGACCCTATGGGTAAGAGAAAGTAAAAATAATATTCAACATTTAATTTTTTTTTAAATATTCCCTGATAGCTAATTACTTTCTCTTAACCATAGGTCGAGTAAGTATTGTTTTAGGGTAAAATTTTCGAACGTGAGTTTTTGTTATATTTACATGTTCTGAGTGCCCTTGAATACGAAAATCATGTTTTTAGCGAATGGTCTATGTGTCTGTCTGTTTGTTGTGTGTCTGTCTGTGTGTGTGTGTTATCAGCATATATCAAGATTAAATAGTAGCAGAAATTCCAAAAGTCGGTATTCTAAATGTGTATCATATAGGGATGCTAGAGTAAGATTTTCGTTGAGATGAAGCAAATGGTTCGTGTACAGGGACACTCAAAATTTCGTCTATGGGGAAATTGCAGGTAAGTAGAGTTTAACATCTATAGAGTGCATTAAACAAGATGAAACGAATCTATATTTTTTGTAATACAGATAGTCATGTGGGGGGGAAAAATTGTATGTAGGAGCCTCGCATAGGATTTCCCCTTTGAGGGACGTATTCATGATGGGTATCTTTCAAAAGAGCTCGCCAATACCTTTAAAACGTATTGTTGAACCATCGATCTGCGATAATTTAAAATAAAGTTATCGATTTTTTTCATTTTTAACAATTCTTTTTTTTAATGTAATATTGAGATTAAATTCAACTTTTTTTGGATATTTAGTTATATTACTTCTCTAATATGGAAATCGTCCTTATTATCATGGAAGATAATTTTTTTAAATAATAATTTTAATAAATTATTTTTACTGAGTGAATTTGTATAGGAAAATATCGAAGAAAGTCATGTGGTATCCACAACACACTAGTTATTTGTTGTTAGTGGATGTGATTCACTAATAATATTTTACCATTTCCACGAAAGATGTTCGGGAATTGAAATAAATTCCTCATAGAGATTTGGTTAATAATGTATGTTTTTAGCTAAATATTCATAGCTTGTTTTTTTTTGTATGTTTAAACGTTTTGAGGCTTCCTGATTACCGTAGTCAAGTTTTTTAACGTTTGATCTTTCTCTGTGTCTCTTAGAGTAACTTAAAAACGAATAATGTTAGGAGATCCAAACGTTGTATTTTGAAGTTAATATAAGTTTGTTGCTGGAAAAGTTTGATCAAGACAGATAAGTTTTAAGGTATGTTGCTTGTGAAAATTGTCTGAATAATTTTAAGCGAACTTTTAATTTTAATAAATATTTAAATTCTATATAAATATAAGCGCTGTAATAAAACGGGGGGGGGGTGAGTGGGGCGGTAGCCCCCTCACACAGAGCTAATTATCGTATAAAACGTTTCCGAAGCCTAATTTGAATTGTTGTAACATACGTTTACATAACTGTACTCGTCATCTTACTCCTTTATCTCCAACCTTTATTTATAATATTAAATTTCAGGGTAAGACAAAGTCGTGTAAGTGACACACCAGATTATTTTTTAACCTTTTCCTTTCGGTTTTGATTTATTGCAGTTTAAAAATATATCCTAAAAAAGTTTCGTTACTGGTTTGTATATTCACTGTTAACATATTTTATTTTATTTTATAAATATTTTTGTACTAGAAAGCTGAAAAGATGCATTAATTTTCAGCATCGAAATATAAAAACTTGTTTCCCGTTTTTAAAAAAGTTATCTTATCCACGAACCTATAAGTAATCGTATATATGGCTTGGAATAGATTTTTTAAGTGTAGTTGTATAAATCTGAAGAAAAATTTAATAAAAGTTAATCAGGAGTGTTAATTAAAAAATTTTTACATATATATATATATATATATATATTTCAATTTTTATTATTTATCTGTAAGATGTGTTCAAGAAACTTTAATGTATATCTTGTTATTGTTATATTTCATTAGATATGTATTTAGTTTGTCCCTGTGGTTTCGTAGAATATTACAGAAAGTCTTTCGTGTGAAGCCTGTTTGTAGGTTTTCTTTTTAAATTATTTCATCTGTTATTTTGTTAATATTTTGTATTATAATATTTTGAATTATAATATTTTGTTAATATTTTGTATTTTGAATTTTGAATTTTGAATTTTGTATTTATTCTTATTATTTTGTTAATATTTTGTAGAACTAGCAAATGTTCTGTAGTTTCTCGTTCTATTTAGTTTTATTCCTATTTTTAAAAATGTAATCTTGCGATTGAATAATTAAGATATTACTACTACTAACATTACTACTAATATAAAATGCAATTTAAAAAATACACTTTTATTCAATTCATAAAATATTAATCTTAGCTATTTATTACAATTATTAAATTTCCGTGAAATTAACTAGCTCTAGGAATCAGCATCAAAGTTGTAGGAATGAAATTTGAGGAATTTAAAATTTTTTTTTATTGTACTATTACAATTAAACGGCTCCATACAAAGAGATTTCCAAAGAGTGAAATATTTCTCGTATGGAGAACAAGTAAAAAATTAAATTCTATGAAACTTTAAATTTTTGATCGAATTTTTAATGTTTTTTAAAGTTTTAAAGTTTTGTTAACTGTTTTGTAATTTCTTAAAGAAATGATGCTATTTAAGAAAATTTCAGTAAAGGAAATTTAAGAAAGAAATAAGATTTAAGAAATTAAAATAAAATTTCTAAACACCGAATATGTATATAAATTAAAAGTTTAATTAAATTTTCTTTTTAGTGGACACTTTAATCTTTAATACACTAAACGAACTGAAGCTTTTTCTTTAATTACGGTAAGTTTTATATGCTTCCTTAATTGGTTACATTGTATAACGACGCTTGATATTATTTACACATTTGATATAATTAAATCTTTTTTTTTTTTTAAGTTAAACTTATTAGTTAAGAAATCTTCTTTTTTGAAATAATCGTTTTTTTCTCCTCTAAATCCCACGAGGAATATAATAAAAGAAAGTGAGAGAAAGATAAATAAATAAAAATAGAACAAAAAAAAAAAAAGAAAGAAAGAAATGCAAGACTAAGTAATATATAAAATATATAAAATTGAAAACCCAATAATAGTAGTAGTACAAAACACACCCATACATACACAAAGAAAAAATCGACATTTAATAGAAATTAAATCCGCCCACAAAGAAAAAAGTGAACATACCAATTGTTCGTTCTTTCTTTATTTTTTTTTTTTTTGTTATTTTCAGATTTCTTAGAAGTTTCTTTTTTTTTCTTTTCTTTTTTTTTTTTTTTTTTTTTTTTTTTTAACAAACTTGAATTCTTTTTTAGAAATTGAAAGTTCCTTGACGATTTTTGGGATTCATTGATAGAAACTTTTAATTATATGCCTATATGAAAAAAAAAAAAAAAAAAAAAAAAAAAAAAAAGAGGATTTTAATTTTTTTCATTGCATTTATTTTTCTTTTACTTTTTTTGTAATACTATAAAGAAAATAATAACTAAAAAATTCTAAAATTCTAAGTTAAGGTAAAGTTTGACATAATAAAATGAAACAAAAAATATTAATTTTGTATAATATTTCTCAAATGTTAATGTCAAGTAAATATGATGCTTAAAAAGTTTGGTTTTAGTTAGTGCGTTATATACTGCCTAAATAAGGAATCAAAGAGGATGAGCAATGTAAGAAATTGTTGCTTAGAATCGATGTTTAGATTTTAAGTTTACAAAAGTGTACTAAAAGGTAGTAATAAATACCTTCTTAGCTCTTAAAAACTTGAAAAACGATCCAGAACGAACATTATCTAATAAAAATTTTACTTCGAATGCTTCATTTACATAACTAATGATTTCATTTACAATTACACAGACACGTTACATACCAGCTATTAAAAGTGGATAGTATGTACAAAATGTAATATATAATTATTTAATATTTTTTTTGTTCAATACACAAAGTTCAATATTTTTTGACAATTTTTCCGTGTTTTGTAAATTATTGAAATTTTACGAAAGTTTCTTCTTGCACGATTGTATAGAGAACAGGAATATTAAAAATAAAAAGCTGAAACTTTCGCTTTTATGTGCAAATGCAGCAGTCAAGTGGTTTTGTTCAAAAATTATTTTCTTAAAAATGATTTTAGTACATTTTAATAAAATACAAAACATTTTTTTAATTTGCGTTGAATGTCGAAATTATAACATTCAACCATATGACTCAAGAATTATTTTTTTTTTCATCTAATTCTATATCTTGATACCTAACAATCATGAAAATTTGACATCCACTAATATTATTTAACGGTTATTGAATGTAAAGAATTAGTTATATTGCAAATGGGTTAGAAAAGACCGGAACACCCTAGGAGTGCAAGATTTATTAAGATTACCTTGTATTCAAAACATAATGTAATTAAGCATTTTTTAATTTTTTTAATTTATTTTTAATTTATTTATTTAATTATTTATTTATTTTTCTTTTTGAGAATAAGAATGAAGGTTAATTTAATTAATATTCTTATCGATAAGATTTTTTATACAGTGTTTTCCTGTAGATAAAAATTATTGAATAATTAAGCTTAATGTATGAAAGCGTATTTCTAAATTTAATGTATCTTTGTATTCAGCATATTCTGGCTTTATATTTGTTAGTTTATGTGAAATTACGAAACTTTTTCTCATTACATAATATTTATAACGAAAAGCATTTTATCAAATTTAAATTGTTTATTTAATATTTATTATTTCAATAAATCGATATTACGAATCTGTAAACAATACGTAATACAATAGTGAACCTACACGAAAAGTTATCGATTAACAACGATACGTAATGTATGATAAGTCAAAATATTAATTATCATTTCAAAATAACCTAATATTCAATAGAATTTACGCTTCATGTATTTTGCGTTCAATTATGGGGACAAAAATATCTGTTATTCCGCATGCTTAATCTGGTGCACTCAGGAAAATATCAATAGAAATCATTCGAGCAGAAACAGAAGTGAAGCAGAATGTTTCAGCGAATTCATTTGTATATCGAACAGAACAAAAACAATAAAATATATCACAATCAACAATGTATTGAAAATAGACTTTGAATTTCAGAAGAGAGTTATAAATTTGAACTGTCCTCATCGTTGCTCGGAAAAGATATAATAATCATATTTTAGATTTAATATATACTATTTATATTTCTATAATTGCATTTCAAAACAAATGAAATTCAAATACTTTAAATATTTATTAAATCAATAAATATCTGGGATACATTTAAAATTCTCCTGTCATTTAAATTTTTCCTTTTTGTTAATCAGCAAAATAAATGGTGTACATATAAAAAAAAAAAAAAAAAAAAAAAAAAAAAAAAAATGCATTTCATAGAACATTGAATGTGTACATATTAAATTGTAAAGAAAAATGAAATAAAATATCTTTGTAAAAAGAGTAGAACCGACTCCAAAAAGCAACTACTGTTGAAACAACTAAAAATGAAAGAAAATTGGCATAAATGAAACTGTAAATTGCACCTAAAAGTACAAAATAATTTCCTTCACCAAAGAACCTAAATACAACAATTAAACATAACTTTTGATGTCGGCGCAAAATTAAAGATAATTTAATTCGTTTTTAAAGATTTGTTTTTAGACCGATAGCTACAAATGCTATTGTCTCGAATAATCTACTTTTATGTTTCCTTTATTATTTTATCACTGTGTACAATTGGTCCATTAGTAACATCTACATATAAAAGTGAACATTTTTGCAATTCGATATTTATGTTTCTACGAAGTTACTAATGTTTTCTTTGTAAACTTGGTGTAACTGTGATAACTATCATCCTTGGCGGTGTTTGGATTTGGCGATCAAAACGTAATGCAAAAATATACACGCGAGATATATATTTTTATAATATATATTGTACGAAATATTGTTTCATATTCTTTATTGTTATCTTAATATACCTTATTAAAATAGCCATGATTTCTCAAAGGAATTAAATATGTTCATCGATATAATTTGGCGATTTTTTTTTTCACCAAGGACGCCAGATACCAGCAGCTCTGCCAACTTTTGCAATTACAAAATCTTATTTGTTTATTTGAATCAAATTAGTTTTGGGCTGTGTTTTGCAGATGCTAAAGGGAGATGTATATTTTGAATAGGAATTTAATTTTTGTATTGAAAAAAGGTATCAATTTTTATTTAATTTTGCGCTGACTTCAAAAGTTATGTTTAATTGTAGTATTTAGGTCGTTTGGCGAAGGAAATTATTTCATACTTTTAGGCTCAATTTACAGTTCCATTTTTACCTATTTTCTTTCATTTTTAGTTGTTTGAATAGTAGTAGCTTTTTGAAGTCCGTTCTATTTGTCTTTTTTTTTTTTTTTTTTTTTACAAAAATATTTTATTTATTTCTTTTTAGTGAAAAAATTTTCAAGTAGCAGAACATCAGAAGACGTTCAACGGCGGTTTGACAAATCACAACCTACAAGAATGTGACACAACTCAAAAAAAAAAAAAAAAAAAAAAAAAAAAAAAAAAATGGTAATTTCGAGTTTATGTCACTGAAAAATATATGAAATGCCGCCAATATGAGCAAAAAACATTACATCTCCATCTAAAAAATTATCCTCTCGACAGACAGTTGTGTCAGTTTTTTTTTAGTCAATACCTTATTTATAAGCTGATTTTTCTCAAATAATGCCTTCTTAAGTTGTGTCACTTTTCCAGTTTTTTTTTTTTTTTTTTTTTTTTTTTTTGTTGTTGTTGTTGTTGTTAAAAGAAAAAAAAATCGATAACTTTGTTTTAAATTATCACAGAATTATAGTTTAACCATTCCTTTTAAAGGTATTGACGAGACCTTTCCAAAGATATCTATCTTGAAAATTTAACACACACAACCCCCCCCCCCCCCAGCGGTACTTCCCACCCAGGGAGGGAACCGATGCCCCCCACATGCACAAATTTTTTTTTCCTAGTTAACTACTACTATTATAAAAAATTCATATTAATTTTACAATCACAAATTTAAAATAACTTTCATTATACACATATATACGAAATTTTGTCCTATACTGCCATGTTAAAAATTTACATAAATGCGATCACAGCGCCATCTGTTGAGCGATTGATCCCCAAATCTAATCAGCTCTAGTTTATGTCAGGGTGCAACTAAATACCAAGTTTGGTTAAATTTCATTCATTGGTTCGTGAGATACAGTGTCCATAAAATTCGTGATACAGGCAGACACACAGACATTTCCTAAAAACTTTCAATTCATGTTCAGGACATCCCAAAACGTGTAAATCATTCAAAAAACGGAGGTCGAAAATTTTCACGAATCCAATACTTTCTCTATAATACATATAGAAGAAAGTAATAAGAATAAAAAATGAAATACCTCGGACATACGATTAAAAGTTGAATAACGGAATGAAAACGCGCCAAATAAACAATTTGTCTGCTTTTAAAGACCTATGGTAAAACACTATTAAATCGTAATCAAAGTTTTGTTAAAACCTAATAAATATAAAATTTTATGAATTTACAACTATTAATTACAATCACTGTGCTTAAAATATTTGGACGATAGGCGGACATGAAAAAAAAAATCTAAAAATTATCAAAAACTCAAAACGTTTTTACTAGCAGGCTTTGCCCGCATTGAATGTCATTTTATTAAAATGAATTCTCAAAATCCCATGTCATTATTAGTAAAATCAATAAACAATTTACATAGCTAAATTCGTAAATATAGCTCCCCTGGAAAAAATTATCTCTAAAAGGGGGTGGATCTCGAATTGGCCCCTTCTAACCTCGCCCAAAAAATTGGAAATCACGAAACACAGAAATGTGTTTTTTGAAATATACTTAGAAAGACGCTTGACTATTTGCAAAATCTTTGTGCCATTTTTTGATAGTGTTCTTCTCAAAAATCCGGAATTACAAAATTTTCCCCAAAAAGATCGATTTTCCCTTTCCCCCATTAAAAATCAAAAATTTCAGACATACCGATACATCAATCCACTCACTCTCGCATACAGGCACAGATACAAACAGAAAATTTTCTGAAGTCTATTTTGACTTTTACGATGTGTGAAACTTGAAGACAGAGCATTCTTTCTTTCTTTTTTAATTCTGAGAATTTTACGCAAACGTTTGACATATTGTTAATTTTTCACAGTAGTTCGAAATATTTTTTTGTAAATATAATAGGCATGTGGCCGCTTGCACTACAGAGCGCCAAACTCGTAATTGGAAGATTGCGAGTTCGATGCTCGAACTGGCCGAAGATGGTTCGGTACATTAATAATGGTGGCTAATACACGTAAAATTCGTCGTAGCATCAATGTCTCTTTATTCTCATTCACCAAAGGGGTCACCAAAGCGGGAATTCACCCTATTCGTGGAAGATGAAAAGTATGATGGCATTTCTCTAGATTATCCTTAAGTGTTAGTCCCACACTGTCGCCAATTGCCCATAGTATAGTACTAGTGGTATGCAGAACCCCTCATTCATTAACTCTATCTGTAAATATGTTATACGAGAAAAAAATATACTATTTAATAAATATGAATGCTATTTTTCAAAAGTATTTAAAAAAATGCATTTAGAGAAAAAACATTGTGATTTACTTGTTTACACAACCATTTTAATTAAACTTATGTACGATAACAGCTAAGTATCAGTAAATCTCTGTAATGTAAAGTCATTTAAATTATTAATCAGTTGTTGAATAAAAGCGTAAACTATTTTGCAGTAACTTCTGATAAAACTGAATAAACGTATTGATAAAACTACTTTAAAATGTTGAGGTATTTTTATCGGTTAAATAAACAATACGTTTTTCCTGTTACTTTATTTGGACATTTACATATTCATTTTAACACAATTGTTCCACGTAAAAAATTACGGATCTTCGTTTTAAGCAAACGCGTTAATTAGAATTAAGATAAAAGAATAGTGAAGAATTTATCTGGAGGCATTATTTTCAGCTTAGTATTTTAAAGACGTTTCTGTCTCAAGGAAAGATAATTATTTATTTTGTCGATTTCATTGATTGTTAAAAATTAACGTGAAACAAACTTTTGATGAAATGTAAATGATATAAGAATGCTGTCGGAACCCCCTTAAAAAAATGCTTTTTTTTTTTTTTAATAACTTATATTCATTTTAACACAATTTTTCCACGTAAAAGATTACGGAGCTTGGTTTTGAGAAAACGCGTTGATTAGAATTAAGATAAAATAATAGAGAAGAATTTATCTGGAGGCATTATTTTCAGCTTAGTATTTTAAAGACGTTTCTGTCTCAAGGAAAGATAATTATTTATTTTGTCGATTTCATTGATTGTTAAAAATTAACGTGAAACAAACTTTTGATGAAATGTAAATGATATAAGAATGCTGTCGGAACCCCCTTAAAAAAATGCTTTTTTTTTTTTTTTAATAACTTATATTCATTTTAACACAATTTTTCCACGTAAAAGATTACGGAGCTTGGTTTTGAGAAAACGCGTTGATTAGAATTAAGATAAAATAATAGAGAAGAATTTATCTGGAGGCATGATTTTCAGCTTTGTATTTAAAGGACGTTTCTGTCTCAAGGAAAGATAATTATTTATTTTGTCGATTTCATTGATTGTTAAAAATTAACGTGAAACAAACTTTTGATGAAATGTAAATGATATAAGAATGCTGTCGGAACCCCCTTAAAAAAATGCTTTTTTTTTTTTTTAATAACTTATTTTCATTTTAACACAATTTTTCCACGTAAAAGATTACGGAGCTTGGTTTTGAGAAAACGCGTTGATTAGAATTAAGATAAAATAATAGAGAAGAATTTATCTGGAGGCATGGCTTTCAGCTTTGTATTTTAAAGACGTTTCTATCTCAAGGAAAGGTAATTATTTATTTTGTCGATTTCATTGATTGTTAAAAATTAACGTGAAACAAACTTTTGATGAAATGTAAATGATATAAGAATTCTGCCGAAACCCCCTTTAAAAAATGCCTTTTTTTTAATAAATAAAGGTAACGCATTTGTGTTTTCAGATTTACCTCTCTTTCATATAATGAAGCTTGTAAGAATTATTGATTTTTGAAGTTTATAAGAATTATTTCAATGAAGCATTTTTTTATTCATTTAAATAAAAATATCAATATTACTAAATTAAAACATTTTGCTGTACATTTTAGTATTATTGTGTAACCATTATACTATTTATATTTACAAAAATAATTAAATTAATTTAACAGTAAATTATAGAAAAACTTAATATTTATATCAATTTTATATAGAAAAGCTAAGGGGGATCTCAAAAAGTGTAAATATAATAAAAACTCAATTTCGAAAATTTAGTTGAAAAACAATACTTTTTCCACCTTAATATATGAGTAAGAGAAAATAAAAATGTTTTATCATTTTCTTATTTTGCTAAAAATGAAAAAGTTAACATTGAAAGGAATTTATTCAGTAGAAATTCAGACTTATATCTGGATAAAGTAATAAACTGGCTTGCATTTGTTCCTTCAAATAAAAGATTTATTTTTTACTAAAAGGCTTGTTTAACAGAATCACAGAGGAATTCATTTAACGTTGTAAATCTCCTTATTCGCAGCTTAAAAATAAATTCTGCTGTAAAGTTAAAGGAACGATGTAGGTGTAATTAAGTTCTTGTTATCTAAGAATCTTGCATGGTATAAAGGAATTAGTTTTGACTTTCAAGATTTTTTTTTTCCCTTTTGTAATGATCAGCTATTTTGTTAGAAAATATTCTGGAAATATTTTTCCTTTCATAACGAATATCATTTACTTCTACGAATTCACGAACGACTAAATCACAGAAAAATAATATATGGTTAATTTTTATCACTTTATGAGCTGAAGCCAAAAGAGGAAAAAGTCGTTAAGAGATTATTTTTTAAAATATTTTTATAAAATATTTTATTTATTTAATTGACTTCTCACGTAGACCTAAACATATTTATTACTCTACTGTATGCGTATTTTTTCCAAATATCATACCCAAATTTCATACATAAATATTTCTTAAAATTTTATTAACTTTTTCACCCACATGTGTTCTATCAATTCTGTTTTCAAAGTTAGTAGACGAAAAGTTGAGAGTTCGAATCCAGGGCTCGTTTGTCAGCTTTTTCATGCAGAGTTCTTATTTTATTTATTTATTTTTTCTAAAACTAGAAAATCAATCGGCTTTGTTCTTCCTTGTTCGGAGAAATTGTAAGTATCAATAACAGCCGTTTTTGATAAACTTGAAAGATGATTAAGTAATGCACGATGTTTCTCAATGTTTATCAACATAAGCTCTGTAGGATTCAGATCAGAAAGGTAGGATGATAAAGAATTAAAAAGACTTAACTGATAACCTAAAATACATACACATGATCAAAAGTAAAGCAGCATGTATATATTGTCCTTGCGTTCTGTGTTCTTTCTTGATATTTTCATTTAGAGTGCATACTTTTTAATGCGTACTTTTGTAAATTTTTTATTTCCTTGAAGCTTCATGTACCTTGGGACATAGAATAGCATTGGAATTTATTCTACAGATAAAATTTATTGTTTAAGGACCTTAAATGTTAGACTTATATGTTAACTTAAACCGCACATTTTACAGACATTCTCCTTCTTTACATTAATTGCAGCACTAGTGCGACATAAAACCCAATCAACCAACCAACCAACAAACCTTTTTTACATGACTCAGAAAAATACTTGAATAATACTTTATTTATAGAAATATATGTACAAACATGTAAAGATATAGTAAACGTAGGAAAATTATTCAACGTATAGAATAAGAAAGGAAAAAATGATATTGCAGGTAGCTGTTTTGGTAACACTGAGCTGCCGAAACAGCTGTCTGCAATGTCATTTTCTTTGACGTTCTACCAATTGAAAAATTTTCCCTGTTTTATTTACCTAATGCTAATTCTCCTTTAATTCAAAAGACTATACTTTGACTATTGGTTAATAGCGAGATATGAATATAGATTTTAAAAAATGTATGATAGTTTTTGCTATCGGAGTATTAAAGAAAATTAAAATACAGAAATTATGTCTTGGAAAAATTTATTTATTTTTCTTTTTAAACGAAATTTCATAACACAATTTCCTGCAAATACAAAGTAGAAATAATTTAAACGTTAAACGTCAAAAGTAAAATACATTCCTCATTCAGCATTTAATGTTGTCTTTACATATTAATTAACATTTTGTTAAAACTTTAAATATCATTTAGTTAAAATATTACTTTTTGAAATAATCTAGAATATTACTTATGTAATAAAAAAAAAAAAAAAAAAAAAAAAAAAGAACTATTCACAACATTTTATATATATCTTTTTCTGATCCAATAGGTACTTTCTAGCAAGAAGATACATCTAAATGCATAGAAATATTAATGATGAGTAAAATATATGAATGAATTAATTTAAAAAATAATTATAAAATTATATGCTTTTTATAATAAGCACAATGGAAAACTAAGTAGAAATATTGTTTCGAAAAGAAGTTTATCATCAATTTTTCTGGGAAATTTATTTACGCAAGAATAGAGGATAAATCTATTAATAACTATTTCGTTTTGAATAAGAAAATTTATGCTATAATTGAACTAATTTCGTTTACAAATACTTTACTTATTTTAAATCCATTTTAAATAATTTTAGTGAAAGTTAAAGTACCTATTATTTCAGAAATATTGTGGTACTTAAGATACATTTGGAATTACAAATCATATTTTTATGGTGCCATTATTAGAACGGAAAATATTAGAAAATTTATGCGAATTATTTCGCCGTAAATTTTACTTATAATTTGAATATTTTTAAACAATGAACTGATCTGTTTCTTGAAATCTTAAAATGCATTTTAAAACCTAATAGCATTTAATATAGTGATTTTTGTAAATAAACAAATTATTAATTACTTCGACTGGAAAGCCATTTAATAAAAAGTTAAATAAATAAAAGGTAAATCATTTAATCTAAAAATATAAACGTGATTTTAAATTCAAATTCCTGATTATAAGAACTTGTCACTTTACAGATGAAATGAAACAGTGATAGAATATCTTCGAAATAAAGGAAACAATAAGTCTTTCGGAATCTGAATTGTATCTGGGATATAGTTAAAGCTACATGCTAATAAATAAAATAAAAATTAGAAGCAATTATCGATGTCACATCAACAGAATTAAAGGTTCTTTCCACTCAGAAATTATTTGATACTTTTACTCAATATCATAAAACATACTGTTTTCTGTCATAAATATTCTCCTATTAAAGGTATAAGTTTTTCATAAAAGAATTTCTTTTGAGATGAAAAAATGTTTTATTCTTTATTAAGTATCATTTTAATACTATGAACAAACAATGGACTTTCTTTCTGTAGCCCCTTTCATCTAGAAATTACTTAATGAAATGTATTTTCTAATTTTATGCATAAGCCTTCATTATGCTATATTTAATCGTAAGAGTAATTAAAACATGCGATTATCAAAATAAATTTGCTAGAATAAAGTCATCATATTCTGTTTAAAGATATCTTTATGAGGTAGAAAATAATTTTTATCTTTTTAAACATAATCATACTCGTCTTTTAGCAGATAAACTGCAATAATGAATTTATGAAAAATATGAATGGACATTGATTATTCAAATTATACTTGAAAATATCTTCTAAAGAGAAGAAGAAATTAAATACACTGTACATTTATTTAGTTACTAAAGATAACAAAATTCGCTATAAATAACTGAAACTTTAAAAAGATCCAATTATTCCTTGAGCAAAATTTCTTATTTCCTTTAATGTATATTCTTTCATTTGAAGAATAATTTGTTCAAACTGACAATATATCCTCTCGATATGAATGAATAGAATACTTACTTTCAAGCATGTTACTGTTATAATTTAAAAATATATAAATGTTTCTTTCAATAATTCCATTAATAACAAGAAATCAAGTATTGAAATAAAACTTTTCTCTAACTTTTTATGTAAGTTTCCATTCTGCTTTTTTTTAATCATAATTTCATATAAGTTATACAATTTTCAAAATATTTATTATCTTAAATAATAATACTATCTTAAATTATCTTGAATGATAACACTATAAACTGTTTAAGAAATTTCTGCTACGAATTCAAATCTGTTTTTAATGTTTAACCATTAACATCTTAATGTTTTATCATAGTATGCAATAGTAATCTTTAAAAGAATACAAAAATGTAGGTATACTTTTAATGGATTTAATTTCTAAATATTCCAGAACTTTTTATACATACTTACAAATACTTAAAAAAGATCACAAATATTAAATTATTCCATGAGGTAAGTTTTCCTATTTTCTTTGGTAAACATTGTTTCATCTGAAATCTAGCTGTTCAAACAATGTATAATTTTGAAAAGAATGAATACTATTTACTTTCAGATATGTTCATATTATCATCCAAGAATCGTCTTTCTTTTAGTAAGTCTATTAATAACGAGAAGTTAAGTAATGTAAAGTCTTTTCTAAATCTATGTGTAAGTATCCATTATGCTCGTTTTAATCGTAATTGAATTTGTATTATTCGATTATCAAAATACAATTTGCTTGAATGAAGACACTACATTCTATTTAAGAATTTTCGGATGAAGTACTTTCTTAATAAAAAATAAATAAAAAAAAATAACTTTCTCTGATTTTTTGGCAGATACAATGGTTCTTTATATTATAAAGAAAACAAAAACCTATGAATATTTTGCAAATTGTCTTATTTCCCGAAGATTTTAAAATTTACTACTATAATAAATAAAACATAAAAAGGGCAAATATCCTTTTTCACTCCATGAGGTAAATTTTCCTATTTTCTCTAAAATTCTTTTATTAAAGAATAAGTTCTTAAACTAATAAGACATACTTTCTCGAGAAGAATAAGTTTATTATTTACATTAAAGTATGTTGATATGTAAAGTATGTTTTCTTTCAATAATCCCTTTAGTAATAAAATTAAATTCTAAAACAATATTTTCTAACTTTGATTATGAGCATCCATTTTGCTCTATTTAATCGTTAGTGTATTTAATTGATACGGTTTTCAAAAAAACAATTCACTTGAAAAGGGATACAATATTCTATTTAAAGATTTTCTAACAATGTATTTAAAAGAGTTAATAATTTATTAACCAGTATTAACATAAGAATTTTTCTGTACATAAATTACATAAAATTATGTGTACAGTTAAAAAAAGAAAAAAAAAAAGTCATCGCAAAAATTTCTTCTACTTTTTTTATACAAATTCGTGTAATGCATTTTCTTTTTTTTAAAAATCCAATATGAATGCATACGATTTTTATCTGAGATGGGTATTCCTCTAAAAGTTCAACAAAAGGGAATTTTTACCGTGTAGTTATCATCCTTGCAGTTTTCGGTAGAAATTATAGTATAGCAGTGCCACTTACAGGCGGTAAAAAAAAAAAAAAAAATACTGAACGTTTTAAAATCTTGCTAAACCTTTGAGCAAGAGTGTACTTATATTTATATAGAAGTCAAGGCTGTTATTAAATTTAAAAGTTTATTACGAATTTTTTACACAACTTTCACCCGCACCACTCCCTGAAATTTGTGAATATTGACCAAAAAATTCCAATACTAACCGCGAATGAACTTAACAAAACTAAGTTTGTATTGCCTGAAATGTTTTGTTTTTAATTTATGCCGATAACATACCTACAAAAAAGGTTATCCACTTAAAACTGGATATATTATACTGGATACTTATTCCCTTCAGAGAATTTATGCTATGCGCAACCAAACATAAACTTTTAGGGGAATTATGCACATTAGTCTTTGAATTTGAGTTGTCACAGAAGTTTGGTCACACATATACTGGTACACAGACATTATTTTAAAAATGAACAAATCGTGTTCTGGAACTCTCAAACCGTGTAAATTTACCAAAAACTGGATATAGAAAGATTTTGCCATTACAATTCTTTTTTGTTTATTTCTATTGAGCCCAAAAGAAAGTAAAAAGTAATTTTTAAATATATTTTTGTGACTCTAAAAACCTAAATATAGGGCTGTCACAGACGACTTTATATTATTCTTATCGTACAGATATTAAAAGAAAATAATAATAAACATAATATATTTTCGCAGGTGAATCTGCGCTTTGCCTGCATAAATTTATTATAAGTTTTCTGCTGTAGAAATATTGGGATGAAAATAATAAAAAAAACCGTTTGTGGCAGCCCTGTAAATATATTTCTAAGATTAGAAAGTGATCAGAATGACCGTTTTTATATTCATTAAAGAATTTATAAAAAAATATTTAAAAGGAAATAATCTGATATAATCTTTTAATACTATTATTTTACTTTAAAAACTTTAGTAGTTACGATTGTCTTGATTAACAAAAAGTCTTTTAAATTTAAAAAGAACTACTTCTGAAAGAAATAAAAGAATATTTTACAAATACTGTTTAACGAATCTTAAAAAAAAAAAAAAAAAAATGCGGGGTGTCACAGAAGTACCGCCTAAACTCTGCAAATCCACTTTCATTGCTTGGAGTACATGAAAAATTCCGGAAAAACTATATCCCTACGACAAATAATGTTCGAAAAAAAAAAAAAAAAAAATATGCAAAAGAAAAAAATATGAAGCTTGATCAAGTGCGCGGAAAAAATCTTATTGGATACATAAACTACATAAACATCGGTGTTTGCATAAGTTTACATAGAAAGTTGTTTAAAATATTCTCCGTGCATATCGAAACATGCTGGCGCGCGCCGTAGAATGGCTGATTACAAACGTTGCAAGCTTAGTAAGATTGTGTACATGTCGCGAAATTCTCGAACCTAGTATAATATCATGCGAGGATTACTGGTAAGTGCAAAGTTTAATGGTATTTGCAGGCTTTCAAATGCGATTCAAAGCCCTTCTTGAAGTCATAAAATAGCACACGCATACAAGCCTCGATATAGGCAGTTTTTTTTAAAGGTTTTCGTACGAAAATTTTTTAAATACCAATGTTCAGATTACCAATAGTTTTTTTAATTGCTCCAGATATGATGTCAATTTTCTGAAAAACCATTTGTCGCAGAAATTAAGTTCTTTAAATATTTTTACCTACTCCATGCAACGAATTTGGTTGATCAGAGTTTAGGTGTTCTTACTTGAAATCACTATACTTTAATCTTGAATCTTTCATTAAAACAGAAATATTACCATCTTTCTAAATATGCTAACAATAAAACTATGCTTAAGAACGTTTTATTTCAAAACATTTGATTACATGTATATATATATATATATATATATATATATCAGTAAACATTATTTCATATAAGAATAAAAGATATAGTACCTATTTTATTTATGAATTCTAGTGTAAAAGTTCGTAGATGTGAAAGTAAATTCTACAAGTAGGTTCTTTTTTTTCCCCTCTTATTATTATTATTTTTTATTTTTATTTTATTTTATTTTATTTTATTTTATTTTTTTGTGAATCTGAAATACTTAACTGATTGGCACACAAAATAACAGAAAATCAAATAACATTTAATTTTTTTTATCCATTCGTAAAACTAAGTGAGGTAAACGTAATTGATATATATTCCTTGTTTGCACAAAAACTTTTCACTTTCAGCTAATGCGTTCTATTTAACTTTCCAAATGAAGCAAAATAACTGTATAAACGAAGTTACCTAGTAACAGGAGAGGTGCATATTCAATTAGAAATAAGAGACTATTTTCCTTGATGATAATTACCATGGTATTTACATATAGTATTAGGATGAATGTGATTACAAAATTTATTTCACTACTTCGGGAAATCACGTAACTTTCTTAAAAGCTTACACATGAAATATTCCATTAAGTAATTTCAGTGAATTACTTTGCAAAATTATTTGATTTAAGTACAATGTTATGAAACATATAATATATATATATATATATATATATATATATATATAGCAATTATCATTTTTATTTAAAAAAAAAATTCTATCCGCAATTAAAGATATAATAATGTGTTTTACATAAAACTTAAGAACAATTTAATTTTTTTTTTTTTTAAACTATTGTTTAAAAAAAAAAAAAAAAAAAAATCCGGAAAGAGTAATTAATTTGCCGTAGTTTAGATAAATAATAAAGTACAAGAACAAAAAATATATAAATTAAATTAAATAAAAAATAAATGATGTGGCCTTCCAAAATAAATTTATATTATTTCATTGTTCAATTTATTATTGTAATTTATTAGATTCGTTCATTCTTATCCGTATAGTTAAAGTTTCATCAGAATTTAATTTTTTTAACTATCCCTTTTATTGTTACTTTATATGACACATATGTAGTAGAGGAAACTCTAAATCAAAGTTAAAATTTTTTTTTTATTAATTTCGGCTGTTAAAGGACCCTGAATTCTAAAATCCTCTTTCACAGAGTAGTGTTCCTCTGTCTGTATCCCTGTCTGCGTGGTTCTGTGTTTGCAAGTCTGTTATCAGCATAATTAAAATAAATATATATATATATATATATATATATATATATATATATATATATAAATAATAGATAACGTCCAAATTTGGTATTCTAAAATCTGCATTATGTAGCGACATTATATGAATTTTTTCAGTGAGATTCGATAAAGGAATATACAAAATTGCTCAAATACTTTACGTCTATAAGCAAAATTTCAGGTAGGTACAGTTTAACACCTTCAGTCTACACTCAGTAAAATGAAATAATAATAATAATATATACATATATATATATATATATATATATATATATTACATGCATATGGACGTATTTCACGTAGAATATGTCATAAAAATTATTTTCCTTTCATTTACACGGCTGTACAAAAGATTTCTGATATATTAATGCTATATTTGGAAGTGGTTGGAAGAATAATTAAATTTGTACTTTTTTCTGTGACAAGTTTAAATGAAATGTTTGATGCATATATAATATACTGAAAATATGAACAAGAGTATATAAATCATTAAACCATCATCTCTCATCATCTCTTGAAAGACCAATTTTTGATTCAAAGATTGATCTATTGTCGAATCACTGAATAGTTTTTTTTTTTTTTTTTTTTTTTTTTTTTTTTAATAACCTTAGTTACATTTTTCAGGGCTATTGAGAAAAGGAAGCCACCAGCCTTCAATCAGTAGTTTTCGTCAAACAAACATTTTCTAAATCTATTTTGAAAATTTATTAAAATTTCACTAAAAATGTTCAAACGCAGTCCCGTATGTCTTACATCTAATGCTATTACATTATGTCTAATGTAGATACAAAGAAGATTATTTGAATCATAAAAAAAATAAAATGATAATGATAATTTTAAATAAAAAATGATGAAAAGATGATAATAAATGAGTATAAAAAAGGACATTAGTAGATATATATACTAGATGTCTGCACGGGCCGAAATTTTCAGGCCCTGGCCCGGCCCGGTATGAAATCGAAAAATTCGGCCCAGGCCCGGCCCGTTTCGTTTTCAGTAGTGTACGGCCCGGTCCGGCCCAATTCAAAAATATGTAAAATTAAAAAAAAAAAAAAAAAAAAAAAAAAAAAAAAAAACATGCCTTTTTACGAAAAAGATTTTTAGTATGTGTTTTCAGAGGTTTTATATAGCTAAGCAATAGAATGTTCTTTAACAAAACTGCTGAATGATTACAAGATATTTATGTATAAACTGTATTTCATTATTACAGACGTACAGAAGACACAATGACAGACAGAAAGTCAAATTGAAAATATTAGCATCCCTCAAACAATATAGGAAGATATTTAAAATGGTTAATAGTAGTAAAAATACACTTTCAACCCCTTCCTGTTATATACCGTAATGTATAGAAATCTTTCATGTGATCCGGTAAACAAATCTTTATTGCTAATCCAACCATATTCAATAGAAAAGAAGCTTTTCCAAAATTAATGCTACTTTCATCCAGTGCCCCGGAGAAAAGAAAAAGAAGCCTTAGAGTAAAAGTTACAGCGGAAGGATTTTTATAGTCTTCATACCCCTAAACACTACAGAACATAGAAAAAAAGCCTTATATATAGTAACGTATCTAATTTCGTTTGTTTGTTACATGTACGCAAACTGGTAGTAACATACATATTATTTTCAATTAGATACCATCTAATATTACTTTAAATAAAATATATTAATTTCAAGACATGTTTAAAATATTTGCGGAAAATCAGATCGCGAACTGTCAAGCTGATAGACAATTAAATTGTAGTTACAGACACCTTTTAATAAAATAAAACTTTATGCGATATGCCAGACTGTAAAATTATGTAAAATAAATGACTGAAAAAGTATTTTATGATTTTCCTTTTTCGTTGATTAACGAGGAATTTAGAAAAAGATTCGGGCCGGGCCGGTCTCGGGCTTACAATTTCCTCCAGGCCCGGCTTGGCCCGAGTACACACAAAAAATATTGAGCCCAAGCCCGGCCCGGCCCGAGAGCAAATTGGAAAATTCGGCCCAAACCCGGCCCGTGCAGACCTCTAATATATAGAGGGTGTTCCAAAAGCCCTCCCCCTCCTCCCCTAAACTCGTAAATGAGTCGGAATTGTGAAAAATGGCGAAAAAGTGTTTAATGAAATCGAGAGGGACCTCTTTTGGTTGAACAAATTTTGGGCCTAGGGGGACTGCTAGGGAGGGCAACTTTAAAATTTCAAATGGGAAGGTATATCATGTGACACATATCTGGAAACGTCTCTTCAAGACAATGAATTTGATATAAATAGTTTCGCCCTTCTATGTTTAATAAAGGAGATACATTAGTTTTTTAGACTTTCGAAATGTGGGTTTTATTCTTATGTATCCTCTTTAATAATCATTTCAGGAGAAAACTATATTTATTGTCTTGATGATTCATTTCCTGGGATGTATCACAAGACATACTTTCCTGGATGAAATTTTAAAGTTTCCCTCCATAGCGACACTCCTACCACCCTCTTGCCCGGGCCCAAACTTTTTTGGGCAAAGTATGTCTTGTGTTACATCCCTGGAAACGTCTCTTCAAGGCAATGAATTTATTATAAATAGTTTTGTTGCAACGATTAATAAAGGGGATACATAAGTATAATATCCACATTTCAAAAGTCTAAAAACTCACGTATCTCCCTTAATAATCATCGTAGGGCGAAACTATTTATATCAAATTCATTGTTTTGAAGAGACGTTTCCTGGGATGTATCACAAGACATAACTTCTCACTTGAAATTTTAAATTTGCTCTCTCTAGCAGCCCCTTTAACCCCCCCCCCCTAGGTCCAACCTTTTTTCACCAAAAGAGGTCCCTCTTGAATTCATCGATTACGTGTTTCGCTATTTTTCGCAATTCCAACTTATGTTTGAGTTAGGAGAGGGGTGGGTGGGACTTTTGGAACACCATGTATACAACATATTTGAATTTTTATAGTTCTTTTGAATTATTTATTATGCCACAAAAAGTTTAATGTATTGGAAAATCTTATGTGGTATATTTTTACAAAAACTATAGATTTTTCACATATAGGCCTTCCTTTTTCATATTAATCTAGTTTTTTCTTAATTGTTATTAAAAACAAAAAAATAACATTGACAATAAAACCATCTAAGTAATATTCTTTGAAATACTCTACGACATGCCTTATATTTCATTGTTCAAACTCTAAAATCATTAAATGTCATTTTATATACTCAATCTGTTTAGAGCGTGATTAATGGACTTTCTACCCAGTGAATCAGAAACAACTTTTGGCAGTACTAAAGCATATAACGTCTCTTGAAAGTCACATAAATTGCACTAGAGAAAATATATCTTCACAACCAATCAATAAAATATCAAGAGAAAGTATTTGAATAAGTACTGTTTTTAAGGACAATAAATTTTGCTTTGAAGATTTGGTAGAATAAGTAACTGAATTCTATTAGTCTATAACTGTTTATATTAAAAGCACTTTTTCATTATATTTTTATTGTGTCTGTTCAGTCGTGTTACAGCCACATGCATAACTTTTTTTCGTACAATTATAATAGTTTTATTATCTCTAACATAATGCAAATAAGCTAACCATAGGCTAAAACGCTTTTAAGGTAATAAATTTGAGAGACGTTATTAACTGAAAAAAAAGAAATCGGACATATTCGATAAATAATAAGTGGACATATTTAAAAATTTATTATTTTATTGAAATTTATATATATATATATTCAATTATAGTATATATATGGCTTTATACTAATAACGAAATCTGTCTGGCTTGAAATATAAATTTCAGAGTCGAGTTCGTTTACTTATCGTTTAAACCAATAGTAAAAAACTTCATTACAGGGTGAAATTTGAATTAAAATCCCACCAATACTAACTATTGTTTAGAAAAAAGTAATAATAATTGATTTTATTTGGGAGTTATGTGACCTTGAGATAAATTAGATCTTGTATGAAAACTAAAATATAATAATAATAATAAGAAGAAGAAGAAGAAGAACAACAACAACAATAATAATAATAACACTTTGCGCAGGATATGGTTCTCCCGCTTCGTAATGCCATGAGATACAATTCTTCACATAAATGAAGCGATAGAAATATTCATTCAAAAAGAAATATTGTAAATGGAAAAAAAGGCTCTAGGAATATGGCCCTGGAAAAAGATATCTCCCACAAAAGGTTTCCTGGAAAAATAGTCTGCTGGAAAGAATTCTTCAGTAAGTCTGTCCTCTGGAAAGAATGTTTCTCGGAAGAACGTCTCTCAGAAGAAACGTCTTTCCTCTTGGGAAAAAAATGCCCCCGGAAATAAATCACGAAATTTTGGAAATTTCATTCTTATATTTTGTAGGTTAAGTTATTGACGAAGTTTTTTTTTTTAAATTCAAAATCAAAAACGAAATTATAGAAAAAAGCATAGTGTGCTTTGGCCTTTGCAAAATTTTCTTCTGTACCATATTTATAACACCGAATAACATCCCTAACAGCACAAAATGTTCCAGAAACGTAACAATCATATAACATAAACATTTCAGAAACGTTTAAAAACGTTCGGATTGCTTTCCGATTAGTTTCAAAAACGTAGAAATGTCCGCGATCGTAACAAAAATTCAGATACGTAACAGAAACGTTACAATCACTTAACAGATAGAAAATCAATAAGGGCAAATGTTACAGAAAGGTATCAAGGAGCATACTTAAATGTGTTACGTTTTCGAAAGATTATAAGCTTTTTGCAACATAACTGAAACATTCTGTGCTGTATGGGATGCAATATTAACATTTTTCTTTTCTTCTGTAGCAAAATAAATGAATTCGGTAACCAAGGACTGGTAGCTAAATTATTGAAAGAAGATTTTACATGTTAATGATAGAGCTTGTAAATCGTGTGGCAATTTAAGGATTAAACATTTAGATTTTGCATTGCATTATTACTAGCATGTCTTAAATTTTGGGCCAAAAAAGAAAATTACATTGCGATGAAAAAAAAATATATATATCGAGCCCTGATACCATTTTTTCTGATACTTATGTAAAATGATTTCCTGAATCCGAATATGACTCCCATTTTGCCCAGTAACCCACCTTTTTCTCGCCCCCCCCCCCCCAATTTTTATCACTGCTCGGTAATTTTATGGTCATGAAGTTGATTTGGAGAATAAAAAAGAATTTAACACTTAAAAAACCAAATATATAATGTATTTTAACACCTAAAATGAAAATATATAATATTTAATAAATAACATTAATAATAGATTAAAAAAAGAACAACAACAAAAAAAAAAAACATTAGAAATGTAAAACATAATTTCAGTGGTGAATCCCTCCTTAAATTTTCCCCTTACCGCAAATGTTGATGTTTTAGAATTTTCCAACTCTGTAGCCCGTCAGAAGATATTTAACAGTTAAAATTATCCTTATACCCTCTAAAAATCAAAATTATAGACATAAAATTACCGAAAAGTGATAAAAATAGGGGTTGTCCTTATGAAACGGATTGTAATAGAGCAAAATGGACGTCATATTCAGATTCAGGAGGTATTTTTTACATAAGAATTGCCGAAAGGGTATAGGGGGCAATTTTCATGCCGAATAGTCTTATTGTTCTGAAATATTTTCTAGTCAAGCCTTATTTTTTTTAAATGGTAACAATCTTTCTTTTGACATTTACAAAAAGAACACACTCGAAACAGAATAAATACTTCATATGTCACATAAACATTTTTCTTAAACAAAAATAATAAATTTGAATCCAGTGAAACTTGACTAAAAGCAAAAGAGGGGAGAGATTGTGCAAATTATTACCTCACAGTAGACTGATTATGTCCCCACATGAAATTTTGAAACGCTGACGCCTATGTTATGCATGCTAATCGTTATTGTATAAATTTATATAAAAGAAAGTTTTAAATGGCTAAAACATAATGTTTCTTACTTTTATTTTAATTTTTAATTTTTAATAATCAATAAATTTCGACAATAGTTTGACCTACCAGATATAAGGGTGAAATGGCACTTTCATTTTTCTTTCCGCGACATCTTTTTTCCAGGTGTACTGTTTATTTAGATGGGCGTCGATTATTTATTACAGCTTTATAATTCTTGCGATGTGTCCAGACAATAACTCAGTGTTCATTAATCCAGGCATTTTTGTAGCTTTTATGATGAATTTTATTATACAGGAATTGTTGACATATTTAATAATATAAGTGACCAGATAAGCATATTACTATAAAAATGGTAGGTATAATTGGGGTAAATTAATAATTTGGAGTGGGAGCCCAAAACGACGACTTCACTGGTTAAGTCATGATGATGAAGTGACACTTCGATTTCTTGATTCATTTCGCCAGAGCTCTAGTCGACGCCAAATTCAAAAAGTAGAGAAAAAATGGTTGTAATTATGTTACGTATAAATACATACAATTTTCGAAAAGGTTACCACATGATTGTAATTTAAACGGTCCTCACTAAACGCCAAAATACGCCATGAGAACCCAGAACGTTTGAGCAAAATTAACACACCATGTTATGAGACAAGGAATCCACTTATAGCGACAAAACTGCATTTATTTGTAAGATGAAGAGAAACCGAATTAGGAAAAGCCAAAACAAGCCATTATAGATCTGCATTAAAGTTAAAGAACGAATAATATATGATCAAAGGTTTCGATAGAGTTGCAATAAGCAAACGATACATATGTGGGAAGAGGGAGGATGTAAAAATTTAAAGAACATACTGTATGATAATTTAAGTTGCAATTTAGAGGTTATGAAAATGTGTTCGTTACATATATAATTTTATTTTTAATATAATAATATATTTTTTAGAATATGTGATTATCGACATCACACCAGGAAGATTCTTTTCGGAGGCGTTTCGTGGACAGTGTTGCCAGATAAGGTGAGTTTTTTATTCACTAATCATCAATAATTTTGAGAAGTGGTATTTGATATACATAATAGATTATCAGTGTTCGAAGTAATTAGAAAAACGTTATAATTAAAAATTGTTGGTTATTATTGAATAAAAAATTCGCTGGATCTGGCAACACTGTTTGTTGGGGACTTTTTTTTTCTAATACGATGAAAAAATAATTATAAAGGTCATAAAAGTAATATTTAAATACTAAAAGTAATCATATCAGTAATACTGATTTCATCACTGATCTTTATCTACCAACGCCTTAAATATTTTTATGTATTTTATTAAAATTTATCGTATTTTTGTTTCAATTTGGAAAAAAAAAATATATATATATAAAGTTATGTGTCGCGCAAAGTATCAATGCAAGGATCAACAACAGAAGGTGCTAAAGTAAATATTATTAAGTTACGGAAAAGTAAGACTCATTTATTCGATTAAATAATAGGTTTCTATAGATATATTAATGTATTTTTCAAAAGTATTAGATTGTAGAAGTTTTGTCTGTCAGAAGGAAGTAGATTTTAAAAATAGAATCTGAAAATATTTATGTAATAAAGAATATATTTTTATAGGGAAATGTATTTTAAGGAAACGCATCCCCTATTGTTGTAGCCAGACAAATTCTGTGTTCCTCTCTATAGGGAAAATTTTTATCAGAGTTACTCAATATTAAATATATATTTCTAAATTCAGTTTTCATATTCATAAAATTTATTAACGTTAAATTAGTACTCGTTCTCGAAAGATTCGTTCTTTAAATATTTGGGTAACTGCAGTAGTGGTGGGCACTTATTGAATGTTGTATACACTATTAAATTCTGTACTGTTCGTGAATGTGTACATGTACATGTGTGAACTGGGAAAAATATTAATTAATTCATTTTATACTCGAAAAAATCTGTTTTTCGGAAACTTCCGATTGCGTCTGAGTTGTGGTCTATTCAAAATCCAATAATGAACACATTTGATATTTTTTTAAAGGTGAAATATAAAATGAAAAATCGTTAAAAATGTACATTTAATTAACAAATGTTATTTTCTGTTTCATTAAACTGTCAAAAGAACAAAAAAAAAAAAAAAAAAAAAAAAAAAAAAAAAATCTGTATATCAACTTAAAATATATAAAAGGCATAATTGGAAGATAAATTATCTCTGAAAATTTTAACGTCTTCAATAACACATTCAGCATACAGTTTTGTTTAAAAAATGACTTTTAATTTATAAAAAAACATTTGAACCATCCCCTGGTATATTAATCAAGTAAATATTAAAGGTATTCATTATTTTTTCCCCAGATATTTTGTTCTGTTATACGTGTCAATTATAATAAAAATGCGTATCTGTACCAAAAATTCGAAAAAAAAAAAAAAAAAAAAAAACCCTGTTTCAGTTACATTGAAGCATCTCGATCAAATTTTCAATAATATTAATTGGTATTCATCCAACATTCAAAATCTGTTAGAATACTGAGCTGTCTTTACTACAGGATCAGCACTTAAATATGAAATGAACTAATAGTTGACACGACTGCCCATTACTTAAATTGCGCCAGAAGTAAACACTTCAAAACCAGAGGTAACTCATTTTATGTTCCAGTACTGGTAAATTTCTTCAAATAAGTCGTTTTCCATAATATAACTATTATGTTAATTAAAACTCAAATTCTAATCTCTGCAACTCTATTTTGTTAAAATGCAATTTATTTTGCAATAGATAATTAATTTAAGGCGAGTATTTAGAATTCCCTTAACAACAACATTAATAATAATAATAATAATAATAATAATAATAATAATAATAATAATAAAAGACCAAAAATGGGATTTCCTGAAAGAAAATATGTAGTAGCGCGTTAGTTCGCATTAGACCAGAGATTTGTATAAATAATCTCTTTTAGTATTTGCAAGATTAAAGCATATTTTCTTTCATTTTAGTTTTATCACATTTAATACGTAAGATGAGCCTTACAAATGCAAGTTATTTTAAATCTAAAAAATTATATTGAATGTAAAAGAAAACGATGAATAATATATTTCTATAACTGAGCTCTATCTAACTGAAAAAAAAAAAAAAAAACTTTATAGAATTTAATTATGTTTTCAGTCCATGACAATGTATTTTCTTTGTGTTATTTAAATTTTATTTTAAGTTCCATTCTAACCAAGTTTAATTCAGATTTCATTTTTTCAATTCTTTTAATATGATACATTCAAATGGGTGAGATGAGCTTTAGAGATAAAAATATTTTGTTTGAAATTTAATTAAGTGCAACAAGCATAAAAGAAAACAGTCAATAAATTTCCTTTAAATCCCATAGGGAAAGTGAGATAAATATGTTTTTTCCAGAATTTAATGTGTTTTGCTGAACCATAAAAAGGGTATTTTGTCTTTGATTAAAAAAAAAAAAGAGTTATAGGTATTTTCTAAAAATATTAAGTTTCTTCCTTGTGAATAATTTTTATTATTCTAAGAATACATCAGTGGACAAAAATAAAGGTGATAAAATATTATCTAAAGCAGGATTATTTAAAATATAAATTTTGAAGAACTCGCATTCTTTAAAATATTTATTACAATATTTTCTCCCAGGCTATTCTTCAAATTTAATAAAAATATTCAATACACATACATAAATCATTTCTGTCTTCTTAACGTTATCGTATGATAATTATACATGTTATGAAAAACACATCTCAAAAATGTATGGCGTAGGCGAACTGAAGATTTAAAATTCATTTTTCTTGAATTACTGTTGTAATTAGTTTCAAAATAAATTTTATAGTCGATATAAAATTTTGACCATAAATTTTATGCGAAAAGAAATCAAATAAGTAATTTTTATTTAGATTTTGAGAAAAACAGATAACAGTATACAAAATGATTATTTACATTTAAATTAATAATATTATTTACATTTAAAGTAATTAATATTATTCTATACATAATTAATATACTTATTAAGTATCTTTTTAAAGCAATAATATCCATCGAATGCATTTGAAGAAGAACGCTTTTGCATTAAACCAAAAAATTACATTTTTATTAGATTATTTAAATTTTCTACAAAAGTAATAAAAATCTGAATTCTGAGCTCCTTAGTTTAGTTAATAATAATAATATTTTAAATTAAATATAATGTATCATGCATGAATAAAAATAATACTTGAAAAGAAAATGTAGCTTAGATTTATAAATAAAATATTGCATAAATTTGAATGTTTAATTAAAATTAATTTGCACAAATTGTAAAATATATTTTTTAAATATTGAAATTTCACAATATAGGAATGTTAAAGCTAATCAAGCGAAAAATTAAAAGTGTTATTTTAGAAGAATCTTTGTTTGAAATTTTATTCTTAATGAACGGTAAATTAATTACCTGAAGAGAAGAAAATGATATTTCTTATTATCCTAAGAAAATAATCAAAATGTCACTTATTTAATTTTTAGGATTTACGATTCATTAATTAATCATAGTTCACGAGAAATTTTATATAACATTTTACATACATGTTTTTATTATAATAATCATCAATATATTATTAGAAAAAAAATGGTAGAAAAAATACATTGCATAACCACTTTATCATCAAAAATAAGAAAATGGATAAAAGTTGTCACTTTTGTTCAATAAGAACAAACTCAAGTATCTGCTTTTTTATCATTATTGCCTTTTTCGATGTAAATTATTTTAACTTCCAGAATAAAGGACAGTTACTTTAGGAAAAATTCTTAAATATTACTTAAGGCAGCTTCTAGATATGGAATATTGATGGTCATTGTATCTGTAACGAAAAGTGTTAAAGAAAAAAAAAACTAATATTTATTTATTAATTACAAATACAAACAATTGTAATTAATCTTAAATCAAACACAAGCGCTATATAGAACAAAAAATAGTACTATGACGTTTTCACTTTTTAGGATCTCCAGACAGATTAGCCTTTTTGTTTTTTAAATATTGATTTTATTTATTTAATTGATTGTCTATCGTCTAAGAAATTACACCTTTACCCCCAAATATTCTAGCTTTCCAAATACCATTAATCTAATCCATTACATGTGTAGCTCTCACGCCTGTTCAAATTATTAAACATCTGTTTGGAAAATATATACTGTATATATATATATATATATATATATATATATATATATATATATAAATTGACATCATATTTTACATTATAAGGCTTTAAAATATTTTAAAGTTTAAAAGAGGCTAAGAAATGTAAAATAACATAATACATTTTCATTGCATTATATTTCTCTATGCATTTCTTGAGTTTGTTATATGTTAAGTAAAATCTTTCTGCAAGAACATTTCTGTTTTTGCGACATTGTCGCCGTGTTTCTGCCACGGGGTATATATATATATATACATACATACATATATATATATATATATATATATATATATATAAATTGACATCATATTTTACATTATAAAGTTTTAAAATATTTTAAAGTTTAAAAGAGGCTAAGAAATTTAAAATAACATAATACATTTTCATTTAATTTTATTGTATTATATTTCTCTATGTATTTTTTGAGTTTGTTATATGTTTAAAGGAAATTATATGTACTAAAAGCAATAAAATGACATTAGAAAGTATAGTATAGTACGTAGAAAGGAAGTATATGGAAATATATTATTTTTTTTTTCTTAATAATTGTTTGAAAATGTTATTTATATTGCCAAGCAAATTGTTAAATTAGAAGAAATTATAAATATTTTCGAAGAGTTATTTTTAATGAAATATACATAAGGCAAATCATATATTTCATATAATATATTAATGAACCATTCTTTTAAAAAAAATACCTTCATAGAAATTGTATAATAATAACAACAACAACAATAATAATAATAATAATATAAAATTATTGGAAAAGCAAAATTAAATTTGCTAAAATTATTTCTTCAAGAAATTATTTCTTCTTTATTTTTTATTTATTTTATTTTTTATTTTTTTTGTTTGTCAATATTTTATTTTAACAAACGCATTCAATAACAAAACTTACAATAATGTACTATTTTATCGTAATTGAAAATGGCATTTTAAATATTAAACATTATGTTACTTATATAGATATCATACGAAAAAAAGTTTCACGAATATAAAGATAACTTTATATTTTCTTATATTTTAAATATAAACATTGGAAATAAATGAATGCTTAAAACGAAAAAATATGAACATTTATTTTTCTTTAATTGACTCTAAAACTTTTGAATGAAATACGTTCTTACTAAAGGAAGATTAAAGTGATAGAACTTTGCAAAGTGTCATATTTTATTTCTTATCTTTGCTCAAAAACATTTTTCGATCGAAAACGACAGAGTTTAAAATCTAAATTTTTCGAAAAAGAAAATTTGACAAAATTTTTGACTGTCTTCTGAAGAGAGTAAAAAACTATATTTGTATATTTTATAGTTCCAGGAAATAATTACTTTTAACATCACTCTAAATCACATATAAAAAATGTTTCACACTAAGTAGGTTTCCATATAAAGATTTCAGTATACTAAAACCAATATTTTAAAACATTTTTTATAAAAAAAATTAATATATTTAATACTGTTCTTTCAAAAATACTATTTCTCTTCAAAATGTTTAGACAGTCTTTCATTTATAAATAAAATTTTAATAACAGAGAGTTTTAAATTATTTGTGTGTACGTTTTCAGATATATATAAGTTAGGAAATTCCAGGAAATAATTATTATAATTCGAATTTTTATTTAGAAATGCTTAAAAATAAGTATGTCTCATATAACTGATCAATGATCACCATTAGTACATTAAAACTTCTATTTTAAAAATTTTCTTATTAAAATATTTAACTATTTGTTGAAACTTCATTATAAACTCTCAAAACTTTTCAGAATTACTCATTTATCATATTTTTCAGTGAAATATCTTTGCGTTTCAAGTATATGATATATTTCTTACTGGAAAATATATAAAATTAATCTGACACATATGAAAAACATCTAATATGTTGCTATTAATTTTAAATAAACACACAGTATTAAAGAATTTAACAATTAATAAAGGAAAAAAAAAATGCACATTTTATTTTTATTAGTACATCAGCATTTAAGGTATCGCTTCTTTATTCATTCCCCTAAAGAAAGTAACTTACATATTTTATTGCTGTTAATATAGTATGTCAAAAATAAATAAATCTAATCCAAGGCTTTTTGGCTACCAGTGATTTCATATAGATTTTTTTTCTTTTAAATTTCTGTAACAGGTTTCAATGAGCAAGGGAAAAATATACTTAGAAAAATTGATAGTTTAAAGGTGTAAATTTTGAAGTCACGGCTAAGGCATTTCAGGATAGATATGTATAACTTATGGTAGACATGAAGGTGTTGTAAATAAATTATGACAGATATGAATAAATTATACGTAATAAATTTTTATAGATATGAATATGTGGAACCTATAATTAACACGATCCAATAAGCCATATACTATTTTATCACTTAAAAATTATTTTAAAAATTCTGCAGGTTATGTAAAAAAAATTGTATATTTTTTTCTAAACACATTAACTTTTTAAAAATACTTTCAAATCTATATATTTTACAATGACCCGATTTCTAGTACATTTCATGCTTTTAAAATACTTGTGATACAGATTAGTAAAGTTTATTACTTCCATAAGATTATTTAATAGATAGATGAAAACTGTTAAACAACATTCGTCTCGCTCGAAAGTGAAGGAAATCATTCAATTATAAGTCTATAGTCATTTAACAATAAGTTAAACATGAAACTATGACGATATTGGTAAAGAAGAAATCTTTAGCTTTGGTTAAATGGATTTAATTCTTGATGCAGGCTTTTGTTTTTTTTCGAGTTGAAGAAAATTTATAGCAGTGCCGTAGTTTTAGTAAACAAACAATTTACAAAATTGCTGTTAATTAACAACGAAATGTACTGTAACCCATATTGCAATGCCTTTTTGCAGTAAATTTACAACTTATTTCATTACTTATTTCTGTTTATTTATTTATTTTACAATGCACTATGAAAAAGAAAAAACACAGGATTTTTCAGTAATTTTATAATGAATCAATTAGTGCCTGTATTATAAATGTCGATCCAAAATAATACGCACACACAGATATATATACATCGATACTATAAACGTATGTACTTGAGGATTTTTTTTTAGTTTAACTATATACTTTTGGCCTATTATTTAAAAAAAAATCTTCACGTCGATTATTAACAAATGCGTAACATAATATATTTAATAAAAAAGAATGTGCAAATGTTTTATTTGTATCACACTATCTCTTTGCACAAATTTTTACTTAGATGGATACTATGATACAAAGTAACATTTACATAAATTTTACTCACAGTTTTGGATAGCGTGACGCAAAAGACAAATCAATTTATTGAAATAAATATTTTAAATTTATAATGCAAACTCAGGGAAAGTGTGATTATTTGAAAGTATATTTGAAAATTAAAAGAACTGTTTCAATGTGTAAATATGATAGATATACTTTGTTAGACAAAACAAAAGTAATTTTAATGGAATCTAAAAACAAATCTTTTAAATTGATACCGAAGCATTACTGGAATTTTGCTATCATTCCTTTTAAAACTGTTATTTTGATTTTTAAATGCAGATAAAAAAGCATCAGTGAGTATATTTTATATACCTGTCTTATCTTGAAGTTAAAAATATTATGTTTGCATTGTAAATATAAATAAAAGAAAAAAAGCAAATGATCAAATAAGAAAACCTTTGTATATTTTAAGTAATAGCAAAACGTCACTTAAAATTTGATATCATTACTTTTAAGTCCCATATTTCAAATTCTTATAGCGATAAAGTAGCTGTGTCACAAACTTTTAACTCGTTAAGGGTTTTTGTACTGATATATATATAGATCTGTACTAACTATATCAACGTATTTACTTGAGGATTATTTGTTTTCTTTAGATTAACTATATAGGGTATGGGCACCAGTGATTGACACGTTTAGAGCAATCGCTGATGTTTTTAATGTTCTAGTCATCAGAAAATATTTTTAAAAATCTTAAGTTTGTACAAATGGCATGAAAGACATCCAGAACCACATATATGTTAAAATAAGATTTTTTTTTTTACGATAACGATTTTTACGATTTTTTACGATTTTTTTTTTTTTTTTTTTTTTTTTTTTCTGATAAGATTTTTTATTTTTTTATTTTTTACGAATTTTTATTTGACACCCACTCAGTGTTCCAATAATTGACACTGCCAGTTTTTTATTTTATCAGTCATTGGCCCCTATGTTCCAGTGCTTGACACTGCCAGTTATTCATCTTACCAGTTATTAGCACCCTATGCTCCAGTGTTTGACATAAAATGTTAAAATTCTTATATGTTAAATTTCTTATATGTTAATTTTCTTATATGATTTTATTCTTTTTCTTATTTAATAATTATTTCGGGATAGATGCCAATTACCGGAGCATGCCAATCACTGGAACATCTATCCTACCTTTGGTCAATAATAATAATAAAAAAAAAATCTTCACGCCGATTATAAACCAATGCGTAGAATAATATATTTATTAAAAATGAATCACAAACAAATGACTATTGACAAATAAAGCTGCTCCATAATCACAAGTTACAGCGACAACGAATTTTCGGCATTATCCTTTTAACAATATTGTTTTTCTTTAACTTCTCACGGATTCCCCATTTGTCTTCGAAAGAAAACTTTCAATAAAATATATGAAGTATAACATGTTTATTGCGCCGAAAAAGTTTGGAAACTTAAATAGTAAAAAGTAATGGATATGTATTTTTTGCGCTGAGTGTAATAATATCGACACCTCTTCAGATTATTCAGATACCAAGTGTAGTTTTTAGTAATTATTAAAACATTATAATACTCCGACGTAAGATATTATCTAGTGAAAATTCGTAATAAGAGAACTGGTTTTAGAAAAAAATATTATTTAAGAAATATTTTGTAAAAATTGATAAATATTTGTAACATTTGTAAAAGTGTTAAATATTGTAAGTAAAAAAAAAAAAAAAGGCCATCACAAGGAGAAACAAAGGATAAATTTGACTTGAAAAAGTCATCGAGGAGCGAAAAAAAACTCGGGTTGGGGCCCTGAAGGGGCGAGGGTTTAATACATCTCGCTTATTATGTAACGTGTAGGTTTAATCAATGTATTAACTGCAAAGTATTCAAACATTGTTAGTGGGAAATAATGCTTGCTATTCTATTTTAGTAAATGTAGAGTAACTGTTTTCCTAAATTAATTTAGAATTAACCATTGCATTTCTAGATTTCTTATATTCTAAAATTTATAAATATAAATTTGTATTTAATTATTTTTATCCATTCGTTAAACAAAGTATCATAATATTTTTATCGCTATGTGAACATGCATTGTATTTTGTCTGTTTATCAGACTTTTTTCACCTTCTGTTAATGCAAACTGTTTAACTTGGCAAGGAATGTGAAATCGTAGTGTAAACAATGTCTCACATAGCAGGAGAATAAGTACCTATTTGGAAGAAAAAGTATTGTTCCTTCCTGCATAAGTCAGGTCTTTACAGACATTTTAGTAAAGAATGGATGATAACGAATTAAAGAACTAGTATACATTAAATATTTCAACTTAAAAACTTTTTCATACACAATAAAATGAATGTAAGCACTACCGATTTCCAAGCACTACCGATTTTTACTTCTTTAGAAAAATTCTCATGTCTCTTATAATAATGTCTTGTAGATAACTTCACACCTAACTTTTTAACTTACTTTTTTATTAACGTACATTTTGGTTGGAAAAGAGCGGCATTTATAGTTTAAACTACTCTGGCCGTGAGCCAGATTGGGATTGGCGGTATTGATTCGGGATTCTCATTAGAGGTAAAAATTGGGTGCGAATTTCTCAATTTTACACAGGAACACAGTAAGATTTCTAAAAAGAATGGGAAAATTGAAAACTACTTAAAAAAAAAAAAAAAAAAAAAAAAAAACATGGATTAATGCAAATTTCTAATGATGTTTAATGTATATTTTGAGTATTATCGCATTTAATTTCAAAATATATGAAATTTCTTTCACTGACGATCACTGAAATTGGCAACTATTGAACTGCAAAGTCACGAAACTTGCGTTTCTTTTTATACATTCAATACAAGATCATTTACCTAATTCCAGTTTTTCTGGTGCTTTATTGTAAAAATATAATGTATTTTTGCAGCTAATCAGCAAAATAAGTAATTTTCTCCTCTTTTTTTTTTTTTTTTTTTTTTTTTTCCTTTTGAAAACTTTTTAAAAATCTGAACTTCTGTGAAGAATCTGTTTAAATTTGCTAATTTTTGAGAAATTTTTTTTTTTATTTCAAGATTATTTTTTTTGAATGATCTGTTTTTGGAACAAAAGATGTTAATAAATTTGCATCACAGAAAAGCGTGAGAATTTCTCTTAATGCTAAATTATTTTTGTTAGAAAAAAAAGTAAGATTCTCGCATTTTCGTGCCTTACTTGTAGCTCAGTTATCCTTATTGTACGTTGCTGCTTCATTAAGAAAACTGATCCGATATTCAATGTGCATTTGTAGCTTCGAAAATGGATTTCCATTCCTTAAAATCACAATATGTTGTTCTTCTGTTGGATTGCTGTCTTTGGCTTTCTCAAAAGCAAATTATTGTTTGTATCAAAGCGGCCAGTGCTTTCTTTAAGTTCTGTCTTGCATAAATAATCATGTTTAGACAATGCTTTATTTAATATCAACTACATAAAGCAAGTCGATCATTTTTTTATCATTTAAGTGCGCTGTTAGATCTTATTCATTCGCTGTAGTTCACGCACATTTTCGACCCCGCTCTCATACTTTACATATTTACGCATATTTTACAGAGTTTACAAATTTGTATTTGTAGTATTTTCCTTTCGTTTTTTTCATAAAGTACTCAATTCTACAGTTTCTAACAGAAAGCTTACAATATTCGTTAATCACAATGTCGTTCATCAAAATATTCGTATAAAGCAGTGTATTAGAATTTTGATTGATACAGTTTATAAACTAGTTTCTTATTTACAACAGCATCTAATACATCTTTTTATGGGCATATGGATATTATGTTACTTATTTTTATTTACTGGAATAAATGTATTATCCATTATTTAAAGAATTTATAACCTAAGAATGAATTTATATGCAAATTAAACAGAAGTAACAGTATTATAAAAAATATTATATACACATAGATATTTTTAAATTATTTAGGCTAAAATGCATACTTTAATTCAAAATTGTCTCAAAAAAAAAAAAAAAATTCTAATCAAAATGTTAAAATTACATCTTTCTTTAATATTTATTTCAATCCAATACATGTAATAGTTTGTTTTAAAAATAAACAATATTTTCTATTTCAAATTAATATAATCGAAAAAAAAAAAAAAAAAAAAACAGCCAAACATAAATAAAATTTCTTGAGAAAACACACTGCATGACATGCTTCATTTTTTATTTCTCTGAAATTTAGACAGTCAATTTTTTTGCAGAGCTGCCTATGTTAAGGGAATGATAAATGCATTTTCTACCTAGCAAAACAGAAGCAATTTTTTACTACAGTATAACGTGTAACGACTTCAGAAATACGTATAAATTGTAGAAGAATCAGAAAGTCGCTCGACAACCAATTTATAAAACAAAATATGAATGCATTTGAAAATCAACGTATTTTTTCGAAGACTATAAATAAAGTTTTCAAAATTTGACAGCAAAAATTAAAGAGTTAGTTCATACTATGAATTTTGTACATTTTAAATTATATATCTTAATATATATAAATCTCGTGTCACAATGTTTGTCCTCAATGGACTCCTAAACCACTTAACCGATTATAATAAAATTCGCACACCATGTGCAGTTCGATCCAACTTGAGAGATAGGATAGTTTAAATCTCAAATTATAGTCGCAATTTTAATTTATTGCTAATTATTTGTCTGTTATTATTTGACAGTCACAATTATCTCTTAACTCCAAATGATTCTAACAGATGTCGATACCTTTCGACTGGGTTGAAATGAAAGCTGAAATATATTTGGTGCTGCCATCTACACAAAGAATCTTCAACTTTTTAACCTATTAATAAATTTCGTATAATTCAATTATTTCCACTTAACAGATGTCGATACCTTTCGACTGGGTTGAAATGAAAGCTGAAATATATTTGGTGCTGCCATCTACACAAAGAATCTTCAACTTTTTAACCTATTAATAAATTTCGTATAATTCAATTATTTCCACTTTTTAAATTTTTGGTGTTAGCATAGCCGGCCACGTGTTACTTAGACTGAAGTGTAAATTGAATTCATATTATAATGAAGATAATACAGTGAAATTAATCCTGTTTTTTACTTATTTGTGCTTCATTGATCAAAACTTTATAATTTAATATAATATATATATATATATATCTTTATATATAAAATTTATTATGTTTGTCCGCGATGAACTCCTAAACTAATGAGCCGATTTTAATGAAATTTGGACACTGTGTGCAATTTGGTCCAACTTGAGAGATAGGATAGTTTTTATTGCAAAATTCGCCTCCCAAAAGGGGGGGGGGGCAAAACGTGATTTCACAAACAAACAAACAAACAACAACAACCAAAAAAAAAAAAAAAAAAAAAAAAAAAAAAAAATAGAAATGCAGATAGACTGTTCAAAATTGGTATAGAGAGGTTTTAGAGGCCTGCAAATCGAATGAGGATATTTTCGAAAGTGTAAAGTTATTAGGAGGGGCGGGTAAGGGGGCGGAGGGGCAAACAAATAAAAATAGAGTTACATCGCTAAAAATTGGTACATAGAAGTTTTTGATACGTACAAATCGATTGCAGATATTTTCGAATTTGTAAAATTATTAAGAGGAGCGGGAAAGGGGGGGGGCAGAGGAGCAAAATATAAAAATGGAGTTAGATCATTCAAAATTGGTGCATAGAATTTTTTATACCAACAAATCGATTGCGGATATTTTCGAATTTGTAAATTTATTAGGAGGGGCGGGAAGGGGGGCAGAGGGGCAAAAAATAAAAATATAGTTAGATCGTTCAAATTGGTGCATACAGGTTTTTGACACCTACAAATAAACTGTAGATATTTTCGAATTTGTAAAATTATTTAGAATAGTGAGAGGGGGAGGGCAAAGGGGCAAAATAATAGAAATAAGAGTTAGAACTTTGAAAATTAGTATTATTAAGTTTTAAGGCCCGATAAATCGATTGCGGATATTTTCGAAAGTATAGAGTTATTAAGAAGGGCGGGAACGGTGGATGAAGAAACGGTGCGCATGGTTTGCGCAGGTATACACTGCCGCAGGCAGTGGGGGTCCGAACAGATTATTCCACCAATGAGAGAAGATTTTTTTGTATTTTATATCATTTTCCTTTCGATAATATATGGATTCATTATGAGTGTCGAACATTTTTCCCGATCAGATTTTTTTTTTCTCTTTTTTTTTCACATGTTAAAAATTAATGCAATTTTGAGAATTCTTTAATTATAGTGAATCATTTAAAAATAGGGACCAGCGAAGCGGGCTAAGTCTGCTAAGATCAAGGATGTTATCAAGGATGGTCTTTATTCGTAAATAATAATTTTAATATATTGAATATTTTACTACATTATAATTCAACGTATAACATAGCCACAGCAACGCGTGGCCGGGTCTGCTAGTATATATATATTATATAAACAATTATTATTATAATACTTGGTTATATATTAATACTATATAAAAATTAGTAGGAAATCAGATAAATTATATTAAAATTTAAAGAATATTATATATACTTCAGTTACATATTATCTAGGTTACTATAATTATTTTAAAAATTATTTAAAAAATATATATATTACCTAGGTGTATATTTAAAACAAATGAAATATAAATATGATTTCATTGATTTTTCAAACTGAATACTTTTATAGATGTTAAAGTCTGGTTTGAAGCCAGTTCGTAGTCGTAAACTTAGACGTTCGTATTTTCCACAGACTTTTAGAAACTCGCGTACATGTGGGGTAGTATCGCTTATAAATGCTATTAGGGAGGTTTTCCTATCGAACAGATAATCACCACTACCATCATACATTACCATAATTAAAAATATTTTATTATATAATGCGAGAAAATAGTAAATACTCACTCAGGGAGAAATAATGTAAATAGGAAAATTAATGTTTTACATCTTCATGCAGTTGTTATATCTATATATTAATAGGCAAACATGAAATTTGTGATAAACTTTTCACATATTAATTATGAGAGTAGAGGATTGAAAAAGTTATCATTCGAAAGGCATTTTTAGCCAGATTTGTAGAATTTAAAATTATTTTCTTAGGATGTCAACAAGATATTGAAAAATACTTTTTTTTAATGCATTTTTCACTTAATAGCACTCTTTCTTTTGTATTAAAAAATTCATAATGAAAAAAGTTGTGAAATCTGGCAATTTCTTAAAACTCAAATAAAACCATAGGCACAATAATTTGTATAGATGTAGCAGCACTATACTCTCGACTACAGATTTTTTGTTCTAAGAGACAGCAGCCATTACAGTGGTAGAAATTTGAGGGAAAGAGTGATAAACAGAAAGTTTATACTATTGATTATATGCGGGGAAAAAAAGAAAAAAAAAAAAGATTTGATCTATGAAAGTTTTTTTTTTTTCTGTAAGATGTAACTTCTTTTTTTCTTTTCTTTTCTTTTTTCTATTTTTCCTTTTTTATTTTTAACCTCAGCTCTAACTTGAAGACATATTTTTAAACTAAAACATAATGCATCTTAATTAACTGAAATTGACTACTTATTTAAAAAAAAATGGATTTATTACTACATCTTCTGCATATATAAGAAAAAAGTATAAGATATGGAAAAACTTTTGATTTTCTGTTTTCGATGAATTTACACGTTTTGAGATTTCTTTGCGTCTCATTTAACTGAAATGTACTACTTATTTTTCAAAAAATGAATTTATTATTCTATTCTTTGCATGTATAAGAAGAAAATATATATTCAGAAAAAGATTTAGATTTTAGGCTTTCGATGAAGATATACGTTTTGAGATTTCCTTGCATATCGATTAACTCAAATTGACAACTTATTTTTAAAAATAGTGTATGAAAATAGAAGATACAGAAAAAGTTTCGGTTTCCGATTTTCAATGAATTTACACGTTTTGAGATTTCCTTGCATTTCAGTTAACTGAAATTGACTACTTATTTTTAAAAAGGTGAATTCATTATTCTATTCTTTGCATATATAAGTATAAGATTAAAAAAAAAAATTAGATTTTCGGTTTTCAATGAAGTGATACGTTTTGATATTTCCTGAACTCAGTTCGTGCATTTTTAGAAAATATCTGTCTTTTTGAGTTCGAACACTGTACTTTATGTAGCAATGTACTTAATTTAACCGAACTTGATATTTGGTTGGACCTGGACCTTGATATGAATTGGTGCCGATTAGCTTTTGGGCTATATCGTCAGCAGGGGGAGCATCCCCATTGCGACTTATTCTCATTTCAGGAAAGACTCAACGTCTACAATGTTCCAAACTTAGAGAAATATACTAAGTAAAACTCTTCGGATTCAGTTTCAGTGCATATCAACAAACAATTGGCGCAGCTGTGTTGCAACTTAATTCTGTTTACGAGAAGGGAATTACTTTGTTTTGCTTTGCACAAAGTGGTCAAGTTTCGACCACTGGGCGACATTAGCATGTTTTAAGGGCCCGCTTCACTCGCCGTCGCCAGAAGCCGAAGCTACTGTTATTCTATGGGAAATTTCCTGTACTAATAACTAATTAACTAATACATATTTTTAAATTCTGTTTTAACATTCAGAAAATTCGCAGTAGCTATTAAATTGACGCATACTTTTATTCATTTATTTATTTATTGGTAAAATACGGTATTTCAATATGTGAAATTTTTTATTTTCCAATTTCAAAATATATATATATATAATGCATTTTTAAATAATGTGCGTCAAAATTGAATAGTTGGGAATTTTCTAAATATGAAAACAGAATTTAAAAATATGCAAGTTAATGAATTATAAGTAAAGATATTTTTCCCATAGAATAACACAATGAGAAAAAATTCTGTAACTGACATCTAGAATCGAAATTGTGGCTCTAGAAAAAAAATAGTTCCGTGTTATTCCTTATAAATTCTAGTCCCCTTGGAAAGCGAGTTCTAGAAGCCCTTATTAGAATTCTGGAGCGTTTGCCTATATTCTCGAGGGCAAAGTTATTCAAAAATCTCTGCAAATAAATGAGACTACAAGAGGCGGGTTTCTGCAACTATAATCTAGGTTTATTACCCAATTCTAGAAAATCAAGCGAGAATTTCTCGCAATATAAATGATTCAGAATATTTAGAGCATTCAGAATATTGTTTCATCCTCTAGAAATGTGTACACTAGAAATTCTCGATCATTTCGTCTATTCAGTTTATTGGCGTGCGTTATGCGCATAGCTCGGAAATCGATATTTCTAGTTAAGGGATTTAGAAAATGGTCACTTATTCATTCTAGAAAAAGGCGGTATATTTTTTTTTTTCTCAGTGCATTGGCTCGGGCTTTCAGTGATTGTAAAAAAAGAGGGTCGTTAAAAAGTGTTCTTAAAGTTTACTAATTTATTTGCCATAATTTTTACACTGAATGCGCTGGTTTTATATTTTCGTATAAAGTATTAGGTAATCCATTACACCAATCTCCCAGGAAAGACATAAAGAGAATTTTATAAAATTACGATAAAGCTAAACTCATATTATTTCATTCCTATAAATAATATGTGTCGCATGCTGAGACTTTTCTGAGGCAACCTCCGAGGAAACAAGTAAAGAGAATTTTATTAAATTACGATAAAGCTTGATTCATATTATTGTTATTTTTTAAATAATATATGTCGTAAATTAAGACATTTTAGTGATATTAATATATATATATATATATAATTTTGTATGTAGTACGATCGAAAACAAAATATTTCATTAACAGATGTTGCTCATATTTAAATGATTAGGAGCACATGTTAAAAGGGCGTACCTTAAAAGTACATTTTAAAGATTAGTTTCGATAAAATATTCTTTCATTCAATTTAATTTATTTTATATAAAAAAAAAAATATCACATGCAACAAAATACTGTTTTATCTTAGGTAGGAGAAGAAATGTGAAAAACAAATATAAAAATTAATTTAATTTAATCCGTATAAAGAATAAAGTAACAAAAACTGCTTGTTAAATTTTATTCACTTTTATTCATTTAATATAAAAAAATTAATAATTAATTTAATAAAATGTCAAATGCATATTTGTTCTTTTTCGCAATTACAATAAAATTAAAATTTCACACTTTTTTTCACTTCACTCTGTGTTACTTCACTTATTATGTGAAACAAAAATATTTTTGTTAAAAGAATTATTCGTTATTGCTAAATTTTTAATTACCTTAGTCGTTTAATAAATTAAACGCAAACAAATATAAGTTTATTTTTTCGTGATAACATTTTTACCTAAAATCTCCTCCTCTCACGTTTAAATTTTTACATTCATGTTTCACGTGTAAATAAATATTACCTTTTAACAATGATGTTACTTTTAAAAATCTTAATAACAGTCTGAAATTTATTATAAAGCCGATGATTTCTCAAAACATTTTATCTTTTTCTCTTTACACACGTAATTTAATATGCTTCCTTAAACATGATATCATATTTCATAGATTTTAGAAAACGTAATATTTACTACTAGAAGCGTAATATTTACTATCCTGATTCCATTGAGAATTAATGGGGTATAATTAGCAGGAAAATATCCTAAAATCATCCCAAAACGAGAGTTTCTGGATATTATAATTAAAGTTTGGCTCAGTGAAATACGGAAAAGAGGGTTCAAAAGCCTTGTTGACTGATGTTATCAAAGTCAGAGACGATTCAACATATTAAACGTTAGGTTAAATTGCACCCATTTGCAATATTTTCTACTCAGAAGAACTTAAATGAACTTTAAATTCTGTGTTCAGTTCGTTTTATTTGGAATACCAAAATGTATGCTTATTTTTGATAACCTGTTTCTTTTATTTATTTATGAATATTTTTGAGTATGTATGTGAGCGCATGTGACCACTTTTTGTTTAAAAAACAAATAAATACAATTATTTTTGTTCAATAATTTATTCAATTGTTGTCTTTAAACTAAATTAACGTTTTCCATTACTTAAAAAAAAAAAAAAAAAAAAAAAAAAAAAAAATGTTTAATTTTTAAAAAATATATTAATTTTTTTAGGTTTCTCATAAAATAAATAAATAAATAATGCATAAAAGTTAAAAAAATTATATTTGCAATAGATTTGACCAGTAACGTAACTATGAATAAAATATGAAAAATTTTGTCATCCTACAGGATCCGACCTTATCAAATACACATGTATACAAATCGGTTATAGGTGCGAGTATCCCACCACTTTCGAAGTGAAAACATAACGGCAAACATAGAGAAAGGTCCTTTTTTTAATGAGTAAAATTTCATTCAAACTACTTATTTAACACGCTTTTATTAGCTTCACCGGTATGTATGTTTGTATGTTTGTAACCGCTCTGGGAGCAAACAAAAAATCTATATTGTAAAAAAAGTCCTTTGCTACGTGAACGCTGTGGCTCTGAGGTAAATCTCCGCGCTACGAACCTAAAGGTCTAGCGTTCGAGCCCAGTCAGGGGAGATTTTTTAAAAATGGTTTTTGTTTAATTCTAAATTATTTTAATGAAAGATTTCAATGTATGTAAATATAATGGTGTGTCATTCACACGATTTTCTCTTACCCTGCATTTTAATACTAAGATAGATATTTTGTGCATTTTAGTTCACATTTCTATAAAAGCGTGTTCTTTAATTTTTTTAAAACTATAATGTTATTTGTAATTAATTCATTCATGGGTGATTCTGATATCTAACTCAACGTTATTGTTCATCATTTAATTAGAATCTAGTTTCTTATAAATTTCTTTTCTGTTCTCTTATATATATATATATATATATATATATATATATATATATATATATACATATATATATATTAAATGAGCTATTTTATGTTCTTTATGAGCAAATGCTTTTCCTCCTCTTTAGAACACTGAAAACTTTATTAGTTATTGTACTAGAATAAATTAATGATCTTCATTTAAGATGACAATAATAACATTGCACTGAATTGTAAAACTATGCTGCATTTTTATTTTCAAAATTTATTTTCCCATTTCTGATATAGTTTAAATTGTTTAATTATTTAATTTATTTATTTATTGTAACTTACCAGGGAAAATATGCAGTTTTCCCTTAATTTCATTATATGGTGAAATCGTAATGTAAACGAGAAAAAAAAAATTAAAATGCGCTGCTTGGTTTCTGCATTTAGCATACTCTATGTTAATTAAAACGAAGTAAATTGTAAAATTCGTTTTAAAAAGTAATGTAAACGTGAAAATTTTTCTCTTAATTTTAACTAAACTATTTCCACTCTATAAAACAAGAAAACCTTCCAAAAGTTATATTATAGAAATGAAGTTACTAAATATTTTAACTACGTATTACCAAAATATCTTCATGGCTAAAAGTTTTAACGAAATTGTTTGATATAATGCAAGAAACATGCTCGTTGGAGAGGAAATAGTAGAAACACAAAAATCATTATCTTAAAAGCTATTGTAGAATCGCCTCTTTGGAATAATAATTGTCTTTGTGAAAGATAAGAACACTCTTGCAATTGCTTATTATGGTGGTAAATGATATTTAGAAATTAGTTATATTTGCTAACTTTTAGCGGTTAGCTTATGTTACATTATTAAATAAATTTTCAGTAAATTTTAAACTATTTTCCGAAATATTTCTGAACTTTAAATGTTATTTATGTTTAAAACTAGAAAAATGGAATAGTATCTTTAAATATTAGTTTTAATTTCAACAGCTTAAAAAAAAAAAAAAAAAAAAAAAAAAAAAAACTGTTGAACACAAAGAAATTAAAAAATTTATTTGCATAGTTTCACTTTACGATGAAAAGAAATGGTGATTATAACTTGGTCTAAACTTTTATTTATTTTTTTCCTTAAATATGCATATTAGATTTAGGATAGGTTCTTCATGACGAAAAATAAAATCTGACGCCAAAGTAGCTCAGACAACAATCTCAAACATTATGAAATTTATCAAGTTGTCAAACATTAAATTTTTACACACTATTTTGTGCACAATTTTCCTCACCAATACTTTCGAATAGAAATTTTTTATTAAGCAATTTCGTGATAAAAGAAACTTAAAATTTCTATGTAAAACAGTGCTAAAAAATTCTCATTACATTGTGATACCTGTGTTCTTATTTGCAGAGATTTATTTTTCTCCATTTTACGGTCTCACAAAACGCAAGGAATGATAAACGTTTGTTTTTAAAACTATGTGTGTTCAAATTATTGTGCTGTTGCAAAATTTGTGAGTTTATTTTTTAAACATTTTTCTGTAATCTATCTATTTTAGAAGATCTAACTCAAGTATCAAGATTATTTTTAACTTGATTGAAATAATTGTTGTATCTTCTACAGTGGTACCATATTTTGTGTGAAACATCATCTTCCTTATTGACTGCAGTTAAAGATGAAGGCTAATTGTAATACATCTTTAAATCATTTTTATAGCATTTAATTTCCAATAACAAGAATTAGGTTTTGAGAATTTCTTTATTTGAAATATATTTGACTAGCAGGCTACGAACGCTTCACTGGTCACAATTTAAAATACATCACTATAATTAATGAATTCTCAATATTGCATTAATTTTTTATCATGTGAAAAAAAAAGAGAAAAAGAATTCTGTTCGGGAAAAATGTCGCACCGGATCCCCACTGTCTTCGGCAACGCAGGTCATTGTGCGCTATGTGAGCGCATTTATGTTAAACGTTCTTAATGAAGCACTATATTATCATAAGGAAAAAACATAAATATAAAATACAAAAAAATTCTTCTCTCATCGATGGAATAATCGGTCCGGGCCCTCACTGACTACATCAGCGTATACTCCCGCATGGCGTGTGTGTTTCTTCACCCTCCATTCCCGCTCCTCCTAATTATTTTACACTTTCAAAAATATTCGCAATCATTTTCCCGGCCTTTTAAATCTAATAATACTAATTATCACCGTTCTATCTGAATCTGTTTATTTTTGTCCCTGCACTCGCCCCTCGTAATAATTCGGCACTTTCGAAAATATCCGCAATCGATTTATCGGGCCTTAAAAGCCTAATAATACTAATTTTCAACGCTCTAACTCTTATTTTTATATTTTTGCCCCTTCACCCCCCCCCCTTCAAGTCTATCCTAATAATTTTACAAATTCGAAAATATCCACAATCGATTTGTAGATATGAAAAACCTGTATATACTAATTCTGAACGATCTAACTCTAATTTTATGTTTTTTACCACTCCGTCGCCCCTCCTAATAACTTTACAGATTCGTAAATATTCACAATCGATTTGTAGGTATCAAAAAACCTCTATGTACCAGTTTTGAGCGATCTAATACTATTTTTATTTTTTGCTTCCCGCCCTTCCTAAAGACTTTGCACTTTCGAAAATATCCTCATTGGACTTGCAGGCTGCTAAAATCTATCTGTACCAATTTTGAACGGCCATACTGAATTTCTATTTTTTTGCCCCCCCCCCTCCCGCCCCACCTAGGTAAAATTTCTAAAATTCAAGAAATTAATTTTTCGGTAATTGTGTGAGCTATATTTTAGAACAAAAATCTCGCATATATCTTTTGTTCGTCTTTTTTTTGTTTGTTTGTTTTCGATATAAGGGATTATTTAAAATCACGCTTTGCCGCCTTCCCCCCTTGGGGGTAGAATTTCTAAAGTTCCAGAAATTTTATTTTAGGCATTTCTATTAGCTATATTTTAGAACAAAAGTTTCACGTATATCTGTTTTTTTTTTTTTTTTTTTTTTTAAGATGTACAGGATTATGTGAAATTAGGTTTTGCGCATGTAAAATCACGTTTTGCCCCCTCCCCCCTCTGAGGACCGAATTTCTAAAAGAACAGAAATTAGTTTTTAGATATTTGTGTTAGCCATATTTTAAAGTAAAACTTTTATGGATATCTGTCTTTTTCTGTTTGAGATATGAAGTATTTTGTGAAACCACACTTTGCCTTTCTGTCCCCTTTGGGAGGGGGGAGGCGAATTTTGTAAAATCGTTTCTTAGTGGATGTCTACATCATAGAAGGAACATTGTCACAAAATTTCATGCTTCTAGGTCCAGGGGTTTGGTCTGGGCGATTATGAATCACTCACTCTCACTCACTCACTTACTCACGCACACACTCAGGACAAACGATTATATAGATATATATAGATAATATCATATTCAGAAATCAATCTAATTAAATATTTTTAAATTCATTTAATTTTTCACTCTTTCACTGTTACTGTTCTAAAAGTAGCAATAAATTGTTATTATTATATATATATATATATTGAAACGTGGTCTAAAAAGATCCTAGTGGGCAAAATTATCCACATCATTTTATTTATTTATTTATTTACTTTGTAACATCAGCACTATATACAGGGTAACATATAAATTATTTGTACCAAATCAAGAGAAAGCAATGGTGGTATTAAAGTGTTCGCAGCATTACGCGTCTGAACTGAATTCTTTGAAAAGGTGGGTTTTATAACATCTCTCATAAGGTAATAACTAAAGTTCTTTATATACAGACTTTCATGTACAGAAATATGACCTCATTTACTTATTTTATTTCATTATTTATTCTTATAAATACTTTTATATCCATTATTTTGATGATAAAAATAATGTACCCTTATTTTTAAATGAAGGATCATTTTGTTTTTTGGTGAGGGTAAAATGATTCTTTGGACATTTTTTCAAAAATGTACTTTTTTTTTTTTTCATTACTCAATTTGGGTTTGAAATATTATTAAAATATGTTTATAAAGCAAAATATAGTGTAAAACATACTAGTAAATGGACAAAGTTTTATTTAAACAATTAAGTTATTTTACACAAGTTTTTTCCTTGATGGGATCATTTTAGGCCACCTCCCTGTATATATATAGTTCCATGTATATGTAGTGTTAGTTACATGTAGGGATATTTCGAAGTGTTTCTCTACATTTGTAATTTTTTTTCCATGATTTTTTCTCAGTATAAAGCTTCGTTTCCAAATATAATTGTTCACTGATTAAATCAAGTCTATTTTACTGATGTTTGATCATTTCTATGATAAATTATTATTATTATTATTATATAAAAAAATAATAAATAACTAATAAATATTAACTCTAAAAAACGTAAAAGCAAAAAACAAAATTTATATTCTAACGTGCAAAATGCAGTAATAGGAATATAAAATCTATTTTTATATTTATATTTTTTCATGTATGTATTTTATTTTGAATTCAATGATAGTCTATCTTAATCGCCTACATCCTGTCAGAAACTTCTTGAATACTATTTCTCTGTATGGGGCAGGGATGGAGGTCTACGTATGAACACCTAAATGTATTTTTGTGTTTCAACAATTTTTTTTTCTCATTTTTTTACTTTTTAATTTACTTTTTTAAAATTAATTAATTAATTTACTTATTTTATTTTATTGATTTTTTTGTATTTGACAACTGTCTAGTTTTATATTTTCGCTCACGAGAAGTTAAAGGCTAAAGGTGTTTTTTCTGGGTTAACTGCTGAGTTTACTTCTCGAAATTCAAAATTTCTGTCCTTGCATAAAGGGAGTATTTCCCCAATTAAGTACATGAAGTTATTTTGGGATTTCCCATATTTTATTTTTTAATTTTATCCGGATATATATACCCTGCATGTAGATATAAATACAGAGAGAGAGAAAGAGGAAATAATATGAAAGGCAAAAATATATATATATATAATAATAATAGTAAAATGAATTTTTTTTCAGTGACAAGATAAAAGGCAATTACAGCAGAAAATACAAAGAGCAACAAATAAAAACAGAACAAAAAGAATAAAACAGCTGCAACAATAGTCTATGTCAGATATATTTATTCCACTTTTTTATATGCTGCTTTTATAATTATGAAAAAGTAATAAATAACTTTCAGCATATCAATCTTATAAACTTTAATAAATTTCAAATCCTTATCAATTCAGATATATTTATTCCACTTTTTTATATGCTGCTTTTATAATTATGAAAAAGTAATAAATAACTTTCAGCATATCAATCTTATAAACTTTAATAAATTTCAAAGTTTATTAAAGTTTATAAGATTGATATGCTGAAAGTTATTTATTACTTTTTCATAAATAGTCTATGTATCAAAAGGCCCCTGGCCTCCCAGTTGCGCTCGACTAAAGAACGCTTGGATAATGCCTTGCAATGAAGGAGATGTTCACCATCCATGTCCCGTCCCAGATTACAGAGATTGCAGATAGGACTTGAAAGTAATCGAAAACGGTACGAATGTTTCAAAAGGCAGTTATGGTCTGTGGCTAGCCTAAACTCAGCTACCATTTTATGTCTGGACCATTTTGAGACCACAGAAAGTCTGTCTAAAAAAAAAAAAAAGAAAAGAAAAAAAAGAAAAAAAAAAAAAAAAAAAAAGAAAAATTAAAATTACAAATTACAAATTCACATATTTATTGCACAAGGAAATCCATCAAATAGAAGATATGTAAATATATAATTATAATGACAAATTTTGAGAATTAATGCAGTCACGTTTTGTTTTTGCTAGCAACTCTTGAATAATTTATTGTTTCCACCCTGTATTGTGAGATTTACCTGATGATAGGCTCAGAGATTTTTAACCTTATTATTTTCTGTCTAATTTCATTTTTATGTTTGATGACTGCATTAATTCTCAAAAATTTTATATTATATATGCATATATATATATACACACACACACATATATATATATATGTGTGTGTGTGTGTACACACATATATAACTAACATATCACCCTTCAATAGATATTCCTTACTATTGTATTCAGTCTTTAAATAATGTTTCCATAAAAAGTGCATATACTAAAGTAAGTGCAGTTCCTGAAATATTTAAAAAGAAGCGTTTGATTCATTTTCACCCTCCTAGTATTAAAATAAGATTCTAGACAAAGGCATAAGCAGTATATTACTACATTAATTGTACGATTGCTATGACAAGTGTCATAAAAGGTAGCTCGTTTTTTTGTTGACAATTTGCTTAATTTTTACTCTGTTCAAATAAACTTTTGACGTAAGTTGACCAATATATACCTGTCTTTCAACCTACGTTATAATAATAATTATTATAATAAATTATTTTTCGCGCATGCTTAATAAAAATATATAATATAAAAAAAAAGAAAGAAAGTAAATTCTATAAATGCTTATATTTCAGCCAATATTACATGTGTGAATTTGTAAGGTGCCTTACGCAGTTCATGGAACTTTTGCAGACTTGCGAACACTCATGTTTAAGTGTTGGAGGAATAGTTACAGTTGACAGCAAAAGTATCCGAGCACTAGCAATAATCCCTGCCTAAAAAAAGTACACTTAATACTGCTTTGCTAAACAAATCCTTGTCGAATCATGTTATAGCCAGTCTAAGAACATGATTCGACAAAGATTTATTTAACAAAACAGTATTAAATGTACTCTTTTGATATCGGAATTATTGGCTAGTGCTGGGATACTTCTTTTACCGACTGTAGGTTGAGTTCTTGAAAGTTGACTCAACACTGTGGAATATCTCACTTGGTGGTACTCTGGTTGTAAATGCACTCTATGACGTTCGTTGTAAGATTTCATGGTTGGTGAACTTTGGGGTAATTGAGGCTGAGTAGGTTTAAATGATGATCGAAAATATGCAACCGATTTCTCCGTTGATAGGATTTAAGAGTAAGCAAAATTAAAATCGAGGTCTGTTGGAACGACAGAAAGTTAGAGGCATCTAGTCTCTTCTAATTGAAATTTTCAAGGTAGCAAGCCCTGTTTAATCTTTCATATTTGTAGCGCAAACTAAATTTTTCAGTTATGAAGAACGAGTAACTTTCCTCCTCACAACATTAGAATCATTAAACTATAGTTTGTTATTAATGGAGTCTCCTAATTACGCAGATCTGCAAAATCGTACTTTACATTTTTTTCCCCATCAATAAAGAAGATAAAATCAATTAATTCCATCCAATAATTCCATAAAATTTAATCCATCACGTGGATTATGGAAAAGGCTAGCAACTAAAATAATATTAAAAAAAAAAAAAAAAAAAAAAAAAAAAAAAAAAAAACCTTAGTTTAACTAAACAACATTCGTGTCTGCATAACCGATAACATTTTAATTTATTCCGCAGTCTTTTTATCCCTGCTTTCATTTCTTACCATTTTTTCTAAGAGTATTTTTTTTTTTCTTATTTCATTCTGGTTACCCTTTAGAGAATTATTCTATAAATAAAATTATGCGAAATAAAACGAGGAATAAAAATATTCCTGAATAAATTTAAATGTTGGCAGTTATGGTGTCACTCCAGTGGACCATCCACTCTTAAATTTAATTTTTCATGACACGGTTGTGCTATCATTATGGGATACTGCAGCTGATCGCTCTTTTATTACTTTCTTCTATATTCAATAGAAGAAAGTATTGGATTCGTAAAAATTTTCGACTTCGGGTTTTTGATGGATTTACACATTCTGAGAGCTGTAGAACACGATTTGACCATTTTTAGAAATTGTTTGTCTGTCTGTCTGTGTGTGTGACATAATTTTGTGGCAACTGTATCTCAGAAACTACTGCACAGAATTCCATACAAGTTGGTATGTAGTTATACCTTGACATAAATTAGTGCCTGTCAACTTTTGGTAAAAATTGTCTTGCAGGTTGCCATCCCGTTTTTTTCTAAATTTTTAATATGGTGGTATAGGACAAAATTTTGTATAAATGTGCATAAAGAGAATTATTTTTTAATAATCATTATGTAATTTAAAAGAATTATTAGTAGTTGGGATAGTCAACTTGGAAAAAAATGTGTATGTAGGAGACTCGCCTACCCCCTGGGGGAAGTACCCCCTCGAGGGAGGTAAATTTTTCTGATGGGTATCCTTCAAAAGAACTCGCCGATTCCTTTAAAACGAATGGTTAAACCATCGATCTGCGATAATTAAAAATAAAGTTATCGATTTTTTTCGTATTTATCAATAAATAAAAAAATAAAAAAATAAAAAAATTCCAACGTACTATTGAGAATAAAATTGACTTTTTTTTTTTTTTGGATATTTAGTATTATACTACTTCTCCAATATGGAAATCGTCTCCATTATCATGGAATAATTTTTTTTTAAATAATAGTGAATTTGTATAGAAAAATATAGGAGAAAGTCATGTGGTGGACACAAAATACTATTTTTTTTTTTTTTTAATTATTATTATTATACCAGAAGTTTTTTTTTTTTTTTTTTTTCATTATAGAAAAATCAAAATTGCTATCAATGACTGCACAAGAAATAAAGCGCATTAATAACGGGAAAATTACTTTGAGTTAAAATAAGAAACGTAGAAACCTGGTGGCCATTTTTTGCGTACACTTATGTCCAAGGTACACAACGTCCCATATTTAAAATTCGCAACATTAAATGTAATGTGAGCAGACAAAATTAATTAAATCTTCACTTTTCTCTTCTTATATTTAATACATCTTTAATGTCAGTTTGTGGAAAACTAATTAAAAGTCTTTCCTGAAATGCTACGTAAATGAAGCCACAATGTTTATTTTTATATTAACCAACGTCTAATATGAGTAAAATTTTAAAATCACATTAGGCTGATGAAATCACGAAATAAGGTAATTATGTTTTACCAAAATACGCTGAAAGCTAAAAGTTTTAATGAGATTATTTTAGATAACAACAGCAACAAAAAAGAAAAAGATAATGTTCTTCTGTAAAGTACAAGAAATGTTATTAAGTAAAAGGTTTGGAAATTCTTGTATTTATGAGTTTTAGTTTACTTCTTTATCAAATGAAAGAGTATTTATATTTCCTTTTAATATTTTTTTTTTCTAATAATCAAAAATAATATTAAAAGAAATTCAACACTTCTATTTTCTAGCATTTTTATTTTTCATTTGAAATTAAAAATGTCATAAATAATAAAGTCTTTTTATTTTTTGTGACATGATTGCCATTGAATTTACGATATAAATTAGCCTTCCACGGGTAAACTCCGAGCAGATTGTCACTAAATTTGGTTTATAAATAATGAAGTTTGTGATGAAAAATTTTCCCAAAACCTGTTTAGTTTAAAAATGTTCACTTTGTACCACTTTACATGGAAAGAGTGAAAATATAGAATATTATGAAAACAAGTACAAATTGAATAATAGTTGATTAATTTTTTATTCGAAGTGTTTTATTTCGTTTTTAAATTTTGCCATAAATTCGTTCAAAGCACCACCTAGGTAATAATTTTAACTGATATTTTTTATTCCTTAACTGCATTTCATAAATCTCCCAAGGGCTAAATTTCGTGGCAATCTGATCATTTGCCTTAGTTAAAGGACACTATTTTAGCTGAAGTTTAATTATATATTCGCTTTATGCAAGCTCAAAGAAAGCAGTCGGAATACTAATACTAAAAAGGATGTAAGTGACAGGATCATCAAAATTGGACTAGAATTTTGACTAGAAAAAATGTAATGCGTTCAGAAACCAATAGCATTGGTAAAATAGGTCGTGTGATAGAGTTCACTAGATGCCGTTACGGATATATTTTTTCCTTTTGGAAAAAGAAAGGATACAAGTGGCATAAATGGTTTAATTGTGGCCCTTACCTCCTTGTAAATGTCAACACCGGAAAGGAGAATTAAAAATAAAATAAAATAACTTTTCAAAAATATACATGTGCTTTTTTACTAATAAATTTAGAGCAATAGACAGTTTAAAAAGCTTATTTAAGTTTTTAGATTTTTTTTTTTTTTTTTTTTTTTTTTTTAATAATAAAGAATGAGATTTTTTGAGGTTATGTTGAGTTGGATTTGTGTCACACTAGTGCTACTCTATGAGAATTTTGAGACTGTCTGGAACACACTCTAATGAGAATATGGAAACAAGCCATCTCAATTTGGTTGGTTGGTTGGGGTTTTACGTCGCACTAGTGCTGCGCAGATGGGCAATTGGCGACGAACTGGGACTCACCCCTACAGGTGGTCCGGAGACATCCATCTCCATTTGGATTCTCTATGGAGGAGATGGCTCTCCAGCTTCGGTGACCCCCCTGAGGTACAATTTGGAATGAGAGCATGAGACAATTTTAACTTCTGTGGAATATTGCTGCATTAACCTACACATAAGTCATATTAACCCAATCGTCTTTACCGTGGAATCCTATGTAAATTTTGTTGCTTCGTATTGTAACGATATTTCATTCAAAAAATGGTTTCTTAGAATTCAGATTTTTTAAACTCCACTCTTTGAATGTTTCGGCTTTCATATTCTTGAACACTTTTAAATATATATATATATATATATATATCTTTGACTATTTCATCTCAGTAAGTAAACTTTGAGCTCTAGTTTTGCATTTCAAAAAGAAATATTATTATTATTTTTATTATTATTATTACTAGCAAACCCGTGCGAAATATTCGCCTTTTATTTCTTTTCTTATTTACCTTTAAAATTTGAAACTCATAAATGTTACACCAATTTCACCCCTTATATTAAAATTTCAATTTACCAGAAGCCAAATTATTAATAAAACCTAATTAATATTGTACAATAGTGAAACCATAATCATTCAAAGAAAGATGGGACTGACCCATTATATGGACTGGCCCCTTTTCTATATTATTTACTTCCTTAATCGGCTAGTAGTTGCTTTGCTGTACTTTTACATAATTCAAATACTATCTCTGCTCTTACTCCAAGAACAATATAAACCATAATTTATTTAAAAGCTTTTAAAATTATTAGACCGACAGAGTTATTTTTTTCAATCTGACATTTTGCGTCGTTACCAATTTATAGTGTTCCACTTCGAAAATGCTTTCCAATATCCAATTTTACCATTTAATTTCTTACTCTATCTCAAAATATTTTGTAAAATCCTTAAAAACTTTTACATATTATTTTTTTCGCCTCTCATTGGTGAGGATCGAACTCAAAACCTTCTGGTTCGTAGTTGTGTTCTCTGACCACAGAGCCAACGGGTCTTGGTTGAATGTTTTCTGATTATTTAGACTAGTGTTTTCATATACTTTTAGCCTAAAACTGTGAAATTTATTTAATATGTATTATTTTCCGATTTATAAGATGAGTATATTGATATTAATTATGTTTTTGAGAAATTAATGGGTTAAGATTAATCTGTGATGAATTTTGAATATAATTTAAATATCGAATAATTGGTCTATTGCTTTTCTAACGTTATATTTTGTTCTGTAGAAATTGAAACTGTTAATTATTAATAATAAATGCGAAATTTTTTTGAAGATTATTTTAGTAATTAAAATATTTAGTAAATGAGTATTAAACAATTAGGGGAATATACTGCACAATTATAGCATTTAAATTTATTAATTTATTTGGAATTAAAAATGAATACATTATTTGAGTATTAGTTTAAGAATTTTAGTGAGCGCCCTCTATTATTTATTTATTTATTTATTATTAATATTAATATATTATTATTATTATTATTATTATTATTATTGTTATTATTATTTTGAAATAGTGTTAAAATACAAATATAAGTAGTCCTGTCGTAGTGAATTAATGTCTGTCATAGACAGAACTTCATCCTAGTTCTTTTTTATTTATTACTTTTAAAATTTTATTAAAGTTCCAGTTTTTGAGGCTACACATAAAGTATCATAGAAAAAAAATGTGCTTGTTGAAGGCAATATATGAAGAATGACAAAAGAATAAGATAGCATTAAACAAAAATTATGTTTTAAAATATATAACTTGAAAAATGTTTAAATAAAATTTCAGTAAATTTCTTTTCACTTTGAATACTTAATATGAATTGCATTTCAATTTATTAGAGCGTAAATTCTTGGAATACAGTTAAGTTAGTTTTCATTTCGTCATTTTCCTTCAGTGATTTTTAATTAAATTACATGGCAGAATTTCCATTTTTCTGGTTCGCTTGATATCAGATTTAAAGAAAGTGCTGGGTGTATGATATGTACTAAAAGTTGTGTTAAAAAGCTTACAAGAAATTTAAAATACATTTGATTAAAAACTGCGTATACGATTCAAATAGGGAAACAAATTATACTAACAATAAGATTATAAACTTAACATTAAAAAATAAGTGCTTTTAAGATTTTTTTGTCATTTTGTTGGATTTAAGTTTATGTAAATACATAAGAAATGGAGAATGTTTGTATTATTATTATTATTATTATTATTATTATTATTTTAAACTATTCTCTTAGTATGATAAAAAGAAAAAAAAAATCATTTAAATGTAGCAAAATATTAAGATATTGGATTTATTAAAATTTCTTCAAATGTATTTAAATTTGAAAATGATATTATAATTATAATAATAATTATTATTATTTTTAAATACTGCCTGCAAATTAATTTTATTTTCCTCCGTAGAATTAACATTATTATGGTTTAAAAATATGTTTCGGTAGAACATATTGGTAATATTTAAATCGCTACTAATTTCTAATATATTAATTATATATACATGTATTCCAACGAAAAAAAAAAAAAAAATAAGCTGCAAATTTCAGCATTTAAACATAAAAATTTACTGTATTATGTATTAAAGATTCAATTTAATCTTTCTGGAAGACTACCTTGGCCTTTATTAAGGATTTTTCAATCGATTCGTTAATGAAGCCCAGAAAAAAAAAAAAAAAATCCCAATCTTTGAAACCAAATTTTTCGGTCAATTTTAAACGCACAAAAGTGAAACATTTTGTGTTATATTTGTTAGTATGTGTGCCAATTTTTACTAAATATGACTATAGGGACCTGGAGACTGTCTACAAATTTAGTTTTTATAATAATAATAAAAAAGAGTTTTTAAATTTAAACATTCCGTATCGTAAATGTATACATTTTTAAAAGCATTTTGTAATGTGAAGTATATGTCTGTAACAGAATATTTTTAGAAAAGCTGTAAAAAAAAAAAAAAAAAAAAAAAAAAAAAAAAAACGAATAACCTTTTCTAAAATAAAATAAAAAATATTATTTATTTATTTATTTTTATTATTTATTTTTTTATTTTTTACTTTCAGTTTATTCTAGTAGCATAAAATCCTTCAATTGCTGTATTCATTAAAGTTTATAAAATATCTTTTATAAATTTCAAGCATTCTATAATGTCATAGAAAAGTGAAATGGTAGAAAATATGTGTACATTTATTTATTATTATTATTAAATCTATCAAACTCATTTTTTTATGTTTTCAATATTCTATCTATATAGAATTACACAAATAAAAGTAAAATCGTTTTTTATCTTTATTTTTAGTTGAATTTTGAAAAGATTATTATTATTATTATTATTTTATTTAATAGAACAGGCGTAAAATATCTTTTTATTTTTCATATTCGCTAAAAATAAGATACCATTGTATACTATTGAACCGATAAAAATTGGAAATGTTTACTAAAGGTCTCTATGTAACATTAAATATGAAAGAAAAAATATAGTTTAAACATAGATTATGCGCATACAAATAAACATTCCTAACAGGTATATTTATTGCTATGAAACAAAATTGTTAAAAAATAAAAACTAGCCTTTTTCGCGTAGACCAACTGCGTGATGGTATCTACATAAAAAATATGATTTTTAGAAAAATCTCATGTTTAATATTACTGGAAAATCTCAGTTTTTTTCCATTAATAAAACTTATTTAAATCTTAACATTTGCATTATATTTTACATTTTAGATGCTGCTTAGTTCAAAATTTCTACAATTAAATTATTGTTATATTAAAAATCAATTATTTCCAAAATTTTGACGGAATTCGATTACCATATCACAATACATAACAGAAATTCCGTTATTAATAAATGTATTTATAAAATAAATAAATAATTGAAATGAAATATAGTCCATTCTATTTGTAATGTAAGAAAAATCTAAAAAATCTATAACAGATGGCGCCACTACCGTTCTGCTGAATCTTCCAAATATACATCCAAGGCTGAACTGTATCCGACGCTCCACCGCGAAGGAGCGTCGGATCCAGTTCAGCCTTGATACTTCTAAATATGAGAATTTTAGGTTAAATTTCCGCACAAAAATTAATAATTTTTCAATTTCTTTATGAAAATGTATATTTCATGTGTATTAGTTCCCCCCCCCCCCCTAAATTTCTGCCCAAAGCGCCTGTAATAGATTTGTTTCTAGCAGCCGACATTAGGCTTTGGGTCTCGGTTGACCAAACAAATAGTTTCTTATGTCTTAATCATGTGATTTCCACAAAATTTGATCATAACTGGTATACGTTAGAGAAATATTATATAGATAATTAGAAGTCAACTGTAACAGTTTTAAATAAATACAATTTATTATTTTTGTGATGAACATTTTAAATTCTACTTTCAACTGAGTAAATAATGGAATGAAAAACTACCTTATAAAATAATTCTAACAGCTCATTTCAGCAAAATTTAAATTATAAACGCTTAAGAATTATTAAAATTGATATTTTTTTTACAATAAATAAATAAATAAATAATAAACAAAATAAAAATTTCGGGTAAGAAACCGATGAGTGTTTTTTCTTTAAGAAAATGCATGAAATAATCTAAAGGGATTATAATCATTAAAAAAACTACACGTTCGCATAATATTTCCTCATGCAAGAAAAATGTCATTTATTTAAAAAATCGTGAAAAATTAGAAGGGAATTTATTCAAGTACTAGCATAGCCTCCGGTTCGGGAACGAACCGAATTCCGAATGCGGGAAAAATTTCAAAATCAAACTCGAAATGTACACAACTCGGCCTGATGCAGACTGCGTGCCAAAAGATCAAAGTTTCTGAACGAAACCATTTTTTAATTTATGAAAGCAATGAAGGTAGAGAATCAACGAAGGCTTTTCTCGCTTCGCTGGTCACTATATTTAAAGTAAACTCTTTTCTATATCACTTTACAAATAAAAATAAAATTTAAAGAAATCATGAAATTGCTTTAAAGCTCACTTTGGTTCCCCGCTGCCTTCGGCAGTGCCCCACTCATTCGCAGACTCTCGGGTGTCTGTGCCTATTGCCTGTGGAACAGCTTACCAGTGGGAACCCATAACAATGTGTTATGATCGGCTACGTTATGCTATGCTGGCCAGGTGTTCTTTTTATCAGAGGACAGTCTGTTTTACTAATCGTTTTTCCAAGTTAAAAAAAGAAAAAAAAATGCAGGGAAATTATTCATTATAATTAACAACATTTGGGTACCCACTTACAAAGAATATAAAATTATATTCCTAATTAGGAAATTATAATAATTATTAACGCTTTTAATTTATAAAGGTATTTTAATCTGGTTACCATAAGATATGTAACAGATCGCTACAACATGTCTGATAACTTTGTTACTGGAGAACAATTGTGCAGTGGAGACTATAAATAAATAAATTAAAAAAAAAAATAAATAAATAAATAAAAGGCCTTTAATTCCAATAACTCAGTCCTTTCTTATATTAAATGAAAAAATTTGTAATAATTAAATCACCATCAAATGATGAAGCGATTGCATGATAAAATCTATATGCGAATAGTGCTGCATAATAAATTTCGTTCAAAAGAAATTGATGGAACTGGGTGTGATATAGATTATCACATATTATAAAATTTATATTTTTCTCTTTAAAGGAATAGGTAAATTATCTAAATAAATTAAATTATAAATTAGATTCCTTAATCTTAAACAACTACTTAAAATATAATGATTTTGTCCTATAAATAATAAATTTTACATTATGCGTTTTCTAATTTTTATAACCTCCCTTTCATCCCTTTATCAATGTAACTGAAACAAAATCTTTGATCTGTTCCCAGTATTCACTTAACAAGCTTAACGTACTGAAAATTCTTTTCGCTCTGTAGATGATAATGTTTTGTCTTATTTCTATCCTTTTGTTTTGGGAAACCAGAAAATAATTAATTCGGTCTCTTTTAATCTTTCATCGAAATGTACCTCCTGCAACCTCTTATCACCAATTTTATATCAACGGTTAAATAGAATATTTGCTTAGCTAGTTATTTTTCCCAGGGTCTAAAGATTGGCGAAATAATGCCAACATTCACTAACAACGGTCAATGAATTGCTCGTCACTTTTTGAAAATATACATATGAATATTCCTAAAGTAAAGCAACCATTCTCTATCTTCACACTTTGAACTTGGCGTGTAATTAAACGCCAAATGCATTGTCATTTGTTTTGCTTCAGTTTGGGAGCGAACACTTTCTTACTATTTACTGACCACATAAGACATGTAAGAGCTCAAAAGAGATTCGGGCCTAGGGCCCGGCATGATTCTCGCGATTGTTTCCCCACTCCATGCTGTATGCTTTGTACTGATATTCCATCTATGGTCACGCTCAAAATTAGATGTTTTGGAATATTAAATAAATGTACTTTAATCGATATACTGCCTCTTGGATGCTTTCTTGGGTAACCAGTTTCATCTTTAATTAATTTTAACTTGACTTTTTTTTTTCAGCTAATTTTTAGCGGCCAACGCAATGAAGACTAACTTTTCAACAGTTAATAAACTTCATCGGGTACTGTGCTTCAAATATACAACACTGGGGTTCGAATCCGAATTAAATCTGCTTCATAATCTGGTTAGCACCAAAAACATGCTTGTATCCAATTTCAAAATTTGATGGCAATCATATTTTCAAATTTATCAATTAAAGATCTACGATGATGTTTATGTAACATGTACTTCGGTATAAAACACGCTCTTCTAAAAACAAAGAAAAAACATGAATAAACTTGAATAAGGGCAAATAGCGTGAATATTGATTGCTGAATATTTATATAGAATATTTATATAGGAGAAACTACTGCAGCTATTAAATAATCAAACATTAATATTAAAGAAAATTATAAACATAAATATTTCTCTACAACAGAGAAAAACTTTAATTCGAAAAACAAATCAAACAAACGGCATTGTTTTCATCAAGTAAAAACTAGTATGTTGTGGCTACCACGAGACTTTCTTCTATATTTTCCTATACAAATTCACTCAGTAACAATATTTAAAAAAAAAAAAAAAAAAAAAAAAAAAAAAAAAAATCCAAGTTTTTTTTTTTTTTTTTTTTTTCGTTAAAAGTAAAAAAAAAAAATCGATCACTTTGTTTTAAATTAACACATATTTATAGTTCAACCATTCGTTTTAAAGGTATTGACGAGACCTTTCGAAAGATACCCATCTTGAAAATTTACCCCACCCCAGAGGGTACTTCCCCCCAGGGGGGGAAGCGATGCCCCCACATGCACATTTTTTTCCCTAATAAACTACTACTCTTAGCAATAATTCATATTAATTTTACAATCACAGGTTAAGAATAACTCTCATTATGTTCATTTATACGAAATTTTGTCCTATACTACCATGTTAAAAATTTAGAAGAAATACGATCACAGCGCCTCCTGTTGTGCGATTGATCCCCAAATCTAATCAGCACCAGTTTATGTCAGGAACCAACTAAATACCACGTTTTGTTAAATTTCGTTAAAAAAAAAAAATAATAATAATAATAATAAGATTTTTATTAATATAAGATAAAAAAATAATAATACAGAGGTCGCCAAAGCAGAGCTTTCACACGACAGAGGGCGACAAGGTAACAAGAAGTAAAACACACCAAAAAAGGAAAAAAAAAAAAAAAAAAAAAAAAAATACGTGTGGCACTCGAGGACTGCCGCGGTAAAGCTATTGCATAGCATTTTTTATCAACTTATGCAATTATAATTATTTATTTATTTTATTTATGCAGTATTTTTTTTTCTTTGATATTAATTCAAGTTTTTTCTTTGATATTAATTCAAGTTACACTTTTTGAGCGTGGTGACCGATAAGAAAACAAATTTTTTTCTTTTATTGAATAAATGAGAATATATTCGCAATGAGAATATATCAAAAATATCCGCAATCGATTTGTAGGTATCGAAAACCTCGATGTACCAAATTTCAATGATCTAACTCTATTTTTTGAAAAAAGGTATTTTAATAGGTTTTTAAAGGCCTGCAAGTCGAATGGGGATATTCAAGTTTTTTCTTTGATATAATTTCAAGTTACACTTTTTGAGCGTGGTGACCGATAAGAAAGCAAATTTTAATAGGGAAAAGGTATTTAATAGGTTTTAAAGGCCTGCAAGTCGAATGGGGACATTCAAGTTTTTTCTTTGATATTAATGAATAAGATAACAATAATGATAAGAAAACAAATTTTAATAGAGCAAAGGTATTTTAATAGGTTTTAAAGGCCTGCAAGTCGAATGGGAATATTCAAGTTTTTTGTTTGATATTAATTCGAGTTACACTTTTTGAGCGCGGTGACCGATAAAAAACAAATTTTAATAGAGAAAAGGTATTTAATAGGTTTTAAAGGCCTGCAACTCGAATGGGGCCATTCAAGTTTTTTCTTTGATATTAATGAATAAGATAACAATAATGATAAGAAAACAAATTTTAATAGAGAAAAGGTATTTTAATAGGTTTTAAAGGCCTGCAAGTCGAATGGGGATATTCAATTTTTTTCTTTGATATTAATTCAAGTTACACTTTTTGAGCGTGGTGACCGATAAGGAAACAAATTTTAATAGAGAAAAGGTATTTAATAGGTTTTAAAGGCCTGCAAGTCGAATGGGGATATTCAAGTTTTTTCTTTGATATTAATTCAAGTTACACTTTTTGAGCGTGGTGACCGATAAGAAAACAAATTTTAATAGAGAAAAGGTATTTAATAGGTTTTAAAGGTTTGCAAGTCGAATGGGGATATTCAAGTTTTTTCTTTGATATTAATTCAAGTTACACTTTTTGAGCGTGATGACCGATATAAAACAAATTTTAATAGAGAAAAGGTATTTAATAGGTTTTAAAGGCCTGCAAGTCGAATGGGGATATTCAAGGTTTTTCTTTGATATTAATGAATAAGATAACAATAATGATAAGATAACAATAATGATAAGAAATCAAATTTTAATAGAGAAAAGGTATTTTAATAGGTTTTAAAGGCCTGCAAGTCGAATGGGGATGTTCAATTTTTTCTTTGATATTAATTCAAGTTACACTTTTTGAGCGTGGTGACCGATAAGAAAACAAATTGTAATAGAGAAAAGGTATTTAATAGGTTTTACAGGCCTGCAAGTCGAATGGGGATATTAAAGTTTTTTCTTTGATATTAATTCAAGTTACACTTTTTGAGCGTGGTGACCGATAAGAAAACAAATTTTAATAGAGAAAACGTATTTAATAGGTTTTAAAGGCCTGCAAGTCGAATGGGGATATTCAAGTTTTTTCTTTGATATTAATGAATAAGATAACAATAATGATAAGATAACAATAATGATAAGAAAACAAATTTTAATAGAGAAAATGTATATTAATAGGTTTTAAAGGCCTGCAAGTCGAATGGGGATATTCAATTTTTTTCTTTGATATTAATTCAAGTTACACTTTTTGAACGTGGTGACCGATAAGAAAACAAATTTTAATAGAGAAAAGGTATTTAGTAGGTTTTAAAGGTCTGCAAGTCGAATGGGGATATTCAAGTTTTTTCTTTGATATTAATTCAAGTTACACTTTTTGAGCGTGGTGACCGATATAAAACAAATTTTAATAGAGAAAAGGTATTTAATAGGTTTTAAAGGCCTGCAAGTCGAATGGGGATATTCAAGGTTTTTCTTTGATATTAATGAATAAGATAACAATAATGATAAGAAAACAAATTTTAATAGAGAAAAGGTATTTTAATAGGTTTTAAAGGCCTGCAAGTCGAATGGGGATATTCAATTTTTTTCTTTGATATTAATTCAAGTTACACTTTTTGAACGTGGTGACCGATAAGAAAACAAATTTTAATAGAGAAAAGGTATTTAATAGATTTTAAAGGCCTGCAAGTCGAATGGGGATATTAAAGTTTTTTCTTTGATATTAATTCAAGTTACACTTTTTGAGCGTGGTGACCGATAAGAAAACAAATTTTAATAGAGAAAACGTATTTAATAGGTTTTAAAGGCCTGCAAGTCGAATGAGGATATTCAAGTTTTTTCTTTGATATTAATTAAAGTTACAGTTTTTGAGCGTGGTGACCGATAAGAAAACAAATTTTAATAGAGAAAAGGTATTTAATAGGTTTTAAAGGCCTGCAAGTCGAATGTGGATATTCAAGTTTTTTCTTTGATATTAATTCAAGTTACACTTTTTGAGCGTGGTGACCGATATAAAACAAATTTTAATAGAGAAAAGGTATTTAATAGGTTTTAAAGGCCTGCAAGTCGAAAGGGGATATTCAAGGTTTTTCTTTGATATTAATCAATAAGATAACAATAATGATAACAATAATGATAAGAAAACAAATTTTAATAGAGAAAAGGTATTTAATAGGTTTTAAAGGCCTGCAAGTCGAATGGAGATATTCAAGTTTTATCTGATCTACTTTATACACAAATTTTACGCGTACAGCTATTCACTGTTGTACATAGATGACAGATACCTATACACCTGTATACTTTCTCACAAACAGCTGCTTATGTATTCGTACGATTTCGGAGCAGCTCGTCTCGATCTGTGCGAGCTTCGTACAGCCGAAGTTTACCGAACTGTGTTAGGTTTTTTTTTCGTTACGGAATTTTTCAATTCGGTCGCCGCGCTCAAAGCCCGCGATAAAAGCTATACAATAGCTTAATAATAAGATTTTTTTTCTAAGTTTTTTTTCGTAAAAAGTAAAAAAAATCGATAACTTTGTTTTAAATTATCACAGATTTATAGTTCAGCCATTCGATTTAAAGGTACTGACGAGACCTTTCGAAAGATACCCATCTTGAAAATTTACTCCCTTCGAGGGGGGACTTCACACCCAGGGGGTTCACGAGGCTCCTACACATGCAAAATTTTTTTTCCCAGTTGACTATCTCTGTTATAAATAATTCTTGTAAATTTCATAATGATTACTAAAAAATAATTCTCTTTATGCACATTTATACAAATTTTTGCCTTATATCACCATATTAAAAATTTAGAAAAAGCGGGATGGCAACGCAACCTGTAAGACGATTTTTACCAAAAGTTGATAGGCACTAATTTATGTCAAGGTGCAACTACATACCAATTTGTATGAAATTCTGTGCAGTAGTTCCTGAGGTACAGTTGCCACAAAATTTTGTCACACACACACACAGACAGACAGACAGACAGTCAGACAGACAGACATTTTCTAAAAATGGTCAAATCGTGTTCTACAGCTCTCAAAACGTGTAAATCCATCAAAAACCCGAGGTCGAAAATTTTTACGAATCCAATACTTTCTTCTATTGAATATAGAAGAAAGTAAAAATATGGCAAATTTATCATAATTTTTTTAATTTTCTTTATAAAACATGTCGATGTAATAGTTTGCATGTATCACAATATTTAACTTGCTATGTAACATATTTCACAATTTCGTTTCATTTATAATCTACGGATAATCTCATTCATTTTTTACTTTCTTCTATATGTAATATAGAGAAAGTATTGGATTCGTAAAAATTTTCGACCTCGTGTTTTTGATGAATTTACACGTTTTGAGAGCTGTAGAACACGATTTGACCATTTTTAGAAAATGTCTGTCTGTCTGTCTGTCTGTCTGTCTGTGTGTGTGTGTGTGTGTGTGTGTGTGACAAAATTTTGTGGCAACTGTATCTCAAGACGTACTGCACAGAATGTCATTCAAATTGGTATGTAGTTGCACCTTCACATAAATTAGTGCCTATCAACTTTTGGAAAAAATTGTCTTACAGGTTCCGTTGCCATCCCGCTTTTTCTAAATTTTTAACATGGTGATAAAGGACAAAATTTTGTATAAATGTGCATAAAGAGAATTATTTTTTAGTAGTCATTATGAAATTTATAAGAATTATTCATAATAGAGATAGTCAACTGGGAAAAAAAAATTTGTATGCGTAGGAGCCTCGCCATCCCCCCTGGGGGGGAAGTCCCCCCTCGAGGGGAGTAAATTTTCAAGATGGGTATCTTTCGAAAGGTCTCGTCAATACCTTTAAAACGAATGGTTGAACTATAAATCTGTGATAATTTAAAACAAAGTTATCGATTTTTTTTACTTTTAACGAAAAAAAAACTTAGAAAAAAAATCGTTTATTTATTTATTTTATTTTATTTTATTTTTTTTTTTAACAAAATTTAACCAGACTTGGTATTTAGTTGGCCCTGACATAAACTGGGGCTGATTAGATTTGGGGATCAATCGCTCAACAGGTGGCGCTGTGATCGTATTTTTTCTAAATTTTTAACACGGCAGTATAGGAAAAAATTTCGTATAAGTGTACATAATGAGAGTTATTCTTAACCTGTGATTGTGAAATTAATATGAATCATTGATAATAGTAGTAGTTAATTAAGGGAAAAAAATTGGGGCATCGCTTCCCCCCCCCCAGGGGGAAATACTCCCCCCGGGGAGGGTTAAATTTTCAAGATCGGTATCTTTCGAAAGGTCTCGTCAATACCTTTAAAACGAATGGTTGAACTATGTGGTAATTGAAATATGTGGTAATTTGAAACATTGGTATTGAAATATGTCGTAATTTAAAACAAAGTTATCGATTTTTTTTACTTTTAACAAAAAAAAAAAAAAAAAAAAAAAAACAATCATATTTTTCCTTTTTTTTTTTTTTTAATATTGTTACTGCGTGAATTCTTATAGGAAAATATAGAAGAAAGTCTTGTGGTGGCCACAACATACTAGTTTTATCTTATTGTCGTTATCAGTAAAAAGAAATTAATAATGTTATGAGTTTAGGAGTAATTAATTTAACCTTTTTAAATTTAATTAACAACAACTGCTTTATTTCTCAGATAAAATATATCTCCCCCCCCCTTTTTTTCCAGAATATACTTGTGCTTACAATTCTTTACTAAACGTACATTGGACAGTAATTTACACAAGTCTACTATGAATTTTTTATCGTCAGGGCAATGCCTTTTTCTGGTGCATTTTTGGATGCTGATTGAGAATAAAAAACTGCTCAAAAATTTCCATCACGAGCAGTTTTAACAAAATATTGGATTTTTTATGCTTAAAGCTCCACTTTTCTAATTCCCCTCTCAGTTATTTTAAGGAAAAATCTGGGTGACGAATTCAGGGTTTCAAAATACATTAGAGACATTCAATGCACTAATAAAGAAAAGGAGAAGAGAAGAGAAGAAAGAAAGCTACGGTTATGCAGTAGAGGTGTGTTTGGGCTCTATTTTGGCAATCCGAGCCCGCCCGAGCCCGAAACATTTTTGAACTGAGCTCGCCCGAGCCCGAAAATTTTTGAGTGATCAGAGCCCGAGCCCGCCCGAGCCCGATATTGAAAGTGGTACTCTATGCAATGCATACACAATAGTAAAATTAAATACCGTTTTCATTTTAAAATTAATTTTCTCATCAATCCTCAATTTAAATAACTATAAATGTTATTATAACAATTTATAATGTCTGTGTCTCTGTATGCATGTATATATTTATATAATATATATTTATAGTGCAGCCTATTGTTTATAACGCACCTATCAGGGGCAATTTTTTTTTTATCTGAATGAGTGATATAATGAGGCCCAATATAACGAAGGAGGACGATTACTATGTAACACTATGACATAATATGCATCCCGTTGAAAAAAAAGTTCTATTTATAAAAAGGAAAGTCAAAGCTACTAAGGTTTGCAAGATTATTTTGTGATTTATAACCTATCATGACTATTATGGCATTACTAAAGGTGCTCTCAAAATGAATAATTTTTTTTTTTTTTTTACATTTTCCAGTTAGTGAAGAGTAAAATAAACGGAACTTTAAGCTTGAATCCAAGCCCGCCCGGAGCCCGGAGACTTGTGTAAGATTTGAGCCCGATCGGGCTCGGGCACGGGCTCGGGCACGGGCTCGGGCTCGGGCTTACGGGCTCGGGCTGAGCCCGTCTCATCTCTATTATGCAGACCTGTGTTATTTATTAAACAGTTTTTTTTTTTTTTTTAAACAAAAGTTAATTTGTGCAACAAAAAACAAATTTTATTTTGAGTTCTTATGTAAATGAGGCTATGGAATAACACAAAAATGTATTTAATTTCTAATTACTAATACAATCTTTTTTTTTTTTTTTTTTTTTGCTGGAAAATTGCATTTTTTCGTTGCTATCAGTTTTAGAGATACTGTTTTCACTAATTTTTGTCTATATGTATAATATATTGATTATTATTATTACTTCTATATATCATCTGGAACTAAATCATAATTTTTTGCAGAATTAATTATTAAAAAAAAAAAAAAAAAAAAAAAATTCTTTAATCTACTGCAACGGATATCTAAAAGAATGGTTTGTTATCGTGGTGTATACATATATTAAGTGTGTTTACAAATACTTTTTATTAACATTATTTTGCATACTCTGTGAAATAAAAGAAACTTAATATGCATCGACGAAATTACAGATAATTTTTCTAAATGTAGAATGTATAATATATTTTATTCAAAAATAATTATAAAATATTTATTCAGATAATTTGTAGCAAATTTCCACCAATTTCTTTTATAGATGCTAAAATTATACTCAGTTATACATTTATATTCCTGTTTTTAATACAGCTATTTGTAAAAGTTTATGACCATATAAACTTACAAGGTTATTTGTGTAATGGTAGTGGTTTGTAGTACACCTTTTGTTTTTAATAACATTTTGAATCCTTATAGACATAGTTTAAATAAGAGACTGAGATTAAGTTTTAAAAATATTTGTTAATTAACAATGATTTATTGTTTTAACAAGAGTTGTACACTGGATAGTTGCTTGCCATTCAATTATTCCTGATGCAATGTGCAATCTCGTTTCAAGTCTAAGTTATTACTTGACCAATGAAGCATATTCATTTTTTCTGCCGAACATTCTGTGTGTTGACAACCTGAAAAACAAAATTCATGAAAAGTAAACATCTGTAACATCCATTTATGAAATTCAATTTCTCATATAATAAACTGAGGTACCAACTTCAAGTTACTATGATTTATCTGTAATAACTCGTGAATGATTAACAGACTTTATATATATATATATATATACAAGGTCTGTCCCGAAAGTAATGCGCCCCATTTTCTTCTGCCGCGACTATCCGTCGTACAAGGTTGCCGCTTGCACGGAAGGGTGGGTGAAGTCTTGGAAACACAGCGCCACCAGCGTCAGTCGACTCCGAGCTCCTGCAGAATAACAGTGCCTGTTTCAGTGAACCCTTGTGTGAGTGCTCGGTCGAAATCAAGATGGAATCCTACTTTTTTGGACAATGTGGAAAAAGGTGACGAATCTTGAATCTTCTTGTACGACATAGAAACAAAAAGATAGAGCGCAGATTGGCACACGACGTCGTCCCCACGCCCCAAAAAAGGCAAGAATGAGCAAATCGCAGATCAAAGCCTGACCAAGGCCGGCATCTCAACGCCCTCTTAGCTGCTTTACAGTCCTGATTTGTCCCCGCCAGACTTCTTTTTGTTCCCGAAGATTAAAAAATCCCTCAAAGGACAGCATTTGGGGACCATGGAGAACATCAAGGCGGCTACGACGAGGTTACGAAAGAACATCCCTGTGACGGACTTCCAGGACTCATATAAAGCATGGAAATGTTGGAACAAGCGTGTTGAAGCCGGAGGGATGTATTTCGAAGAATATTGAGTAATTGCACGAATCATCGAGTAATATTGAGTAATTGCATTTCTTAAAATAAAAATGGGCGCATTACTTTCGGGGCAGACCTTGTATATACAGAAAAAATTCATTTTCATGAAAAGCTCATTTATCTGATTGACAGATGGGCAGTTATGTTACTTGCATTGTTTCTTAAAGTGAACCCACAGAAATGAAAGAAAATGCAAAAAATTGAATTGTTTCTAGGCACCTGTAATCCGATAGACAAAAATTTATTTATGAAATACCACTGAGCTTTCTAGGTTGCAGGATAAGCACAACAGCAGAACGAGGTAGACACTAAACACCTAGTTTTACTAAATATAAGTCCAGTACATTATCCACAAGCACTTAATTTATAGAAAACACTAATTCAAAAGAAAGTATCGACTACAAGTTGAACAAAAATCAATGAATTATGATTATATATTTTTTGCTATATATAAAACCCTAGATCCACTTAATGGCCCTCTTCACTCACCGCCGCCGGAAGCCGAAGCTAATGTTATTCTATGGGAAATTTTTCTTTACAAATAACTTATTAACTAATACATATCTTTAAATTCTGTTTTCACATTCTGAAAATTTCCAGCTGTTAAATTGACGGACCTTTTTTTAAAAAAAATATTTTTTTTTTTTTTTATATATATTATATTTTGAAGCTGCAAAAAAGGAATTTTCAATATGTGAATTTTTTTCATTTTGCAATTTCAAAATAAAATATTGAAAATTAAAAAAAATACATTTTTTTAAAAGGTCCGTCCATTTAACAGTTGGGAATTATCTGAATGTGAAAACAGAATTAAAAAATATGTATTAGTTAATAAGTTATTAGTAAAGAAAATTTCCCGATATAATAACATCGGCTCGGGCGTCCGGTGACGGTAAGTGAAGAGGGCCGTTAATACATGGTTAAAGTGGCTTAAAACAGATATTAGTAACATTATCTAAAAATATAATTTTTTAATTTGCGAAATCTATTTTTTTTCAAGGGTTTTAATACGCTCAAAAATTATGTTCAGATTCAAAATGATAGTCAAAATTACTACTATTCAAATAATTTTGGTGAATGGTATATTACAACGCAGCTATTGAAATTTTGCAAAACTTGGCCTGATACTTATTTTTTTTTCTTTTTTTTTCTGAAACAAGTATTGTTGACGAAAGAAGTTATTCACATGGTATTTACACGTATATAGAATTTAGAATTCATTAGTCAATTTGTTATATTTTTATGAAACTTGATTGGATGTATAAATTGTACTGCATTCCAGAAACCTCGAGCAGGTTATAAAGAGGTTTAATAGGAGGTTTAATAGAGATTTATTTTAAAGAGGCTTATAAAGACACTTAAAAAATATTTATAAAAAATAATTCGAATTAAATTTATGAGAAGAAATCTGATATTATTTTACAGTTTTTTTAATTCTCAATGCATTGCGATAAGAAAACATTTATAAAGTAATAATAAATTTTTATTCTGAAACAACACATTATTCAAACCATTCATTTTCTAACAATTTACAATTCCAAGTCAAATTTAATCAAACACAATTTACCACCGTTTCCTTTATATTTAAATTAGTACATAGATTTTAAATCTATTCCCTTATGCAGAAGGTATTTTTAAGATAAGAAATCACATTCAGAATTTTGTAAGTATATGCTTTGAGCACATTTAGTAAATTATATGAAACCTGATATTTGTGAAAACATATGAAACTTAGGGAACTATGATTTATTCGATGTGCCATGAAACGGCAAATTTTTCGTAGCTTAATGACTAAATTCAAGTAAACAAAGCGTTAAATAAAATCTTTTCTCGAGACTAGATGAAACTTTTTCTCGAGGGTGTATGAAAGCTAAAAGTTACTAATTTAATTTGTAAACGGAAATTTGTAAACAGTAGATAATAAATAAAACAAAAATGTGAATTATAAATTTAAATAACTATCTAATACATGTGTACAGAAGAAAGTTATTTAAAATATATTCTTTAAGATATTTTCACGCAATTAGCATATTAAAAAAATAATAATAATGTACTTGTTTCTAATAATTTTTTATAATTAGATTTTATTCAATAAAATTAAATAAATATTCACTGACTATTAAAATAAATATTTATCATTATTTCTCAAAATTTACAAAAAAACTCAGAATCAAAAATCTATATTTTTTCTTTTCTTTTTCTTCCATTTCCTTTCTTTACTTTTCTTAAAAATTAATGAAGAACTTATACAGAGATAGCGAAAAATGATTAAATTCCATTTTATTTTTTTAGGGATATACCGAAGACTTTCTGTGGTATATTAATTAAATTTCACACATACCATTACTAAGTCGTTGGACAGTTTTTAGAATTTAATAATATATATATATACTAGCTGACCCGGCCACGCGTTGCTGCGGCTAAGTAATACGTTGATAATTTGATAAGGTATATAGTATTTCCCCACAACTGAATTTGGCGATTTTTTTTCTTTTTTTTTTGGCTCCTTTTTGAACGATAACGAAGTCGTTCTGGATTATTTGCAATGAAATATGTTAACCTGCATGCTTTTATTTTAGATTTATGATTTAGCCATAATCGCCAAATCCAGTTGTGGGGAAATACTATAGTTTTTACCCACAACTATAACTTATAATATAACTTCAGTAATTATATTCGGATAATTATAACTTCAGTATATCCCCACAGCTGAATTTGGCGATTTTTCTTTGGCGCCGTTTTGAACGATAACGATGTCGCTCTGGACTGTTTGTGATATAATATGGCAGCCTATATGTTGTTTATTTTGGATTGATTATTTTATGTTTTTGATTTATGATTTAGATTATCATTTATGATTTATAGAGTTATGATTTAGCCATAATCGCCAACAAAAAATCGCCAAATATCGTTGTGGGGATATACTGATTAATATATTACTGAAAATATTAATGTATTTTAATGAAGTGGTGAGAAGATTCTGAGTATGTTAAAATTTTAATAGTAAATTCAAGTTAATCTAGAAGGAAAGCATTGAGGATTAAGATAAGAAAATTACAAGATTTTACGATTGCATTTTCAGCAATAAATATGAGTCAATATTTAATGCAAAATACATATATAAATCACAAATTTAATCAGGAACGTTAAATTGGTAAGTTATTAAAGATAAAGTAAAGAAAAATAAGAGAAATAATTAACTAAAGTTTCGAACATCGATCATATAGATTAGCGTTACAAAACAAATAAACAGACATAAACTCTTCCAGACTTTTAAATAAGTTTTTAATTAACTTTTAAAATTTAATGTTAAATAAAACAGACTTTTAAATAAGTTTTAAAATATTGAAATAATTACTTTTTATTTAGAACGTTATGTATAGATCACAAATTTCTTAAAGCAAACAAAGTGAAACAGATTAGAATAATGCAACAAAAATTGAAAAAGCAAGGTTATGTCGTAAATAAATTTTTAACACACGTGTCAAATGAAATAAATTGTAGCATATACATAATGTAACTGACATAAGATATTAACATGTTGCAGCGGAAGAAATTTCATATCTATCATCCTTGGCGGAAAAAAAATAATATCGCCAAATTATCTGGCGCACACATTTAATTCCTTTCAAAAATCATGGTTATTTTAACAACTTATATTAAGAGAGTAATGAATAATATGAAACAATATTTCGCACAATACATATTACGAAAATATACATCTAGCTTGTATATATTCGTGTTACGTTTTTGATCGTCAAATACGAAAAACTTCAAGGACGACAGAGCTTTGAAATTTAAAATTAAAATTTTGTCAATTTGACAGCAAAATAATTCAATCTAAGGTATGCACATGATAAATAATACATATCTATACAAAAATATGGGGATTAAAATCCGGAAATAATTTTCCTCGTTTTTTAATAATTTTTTATAAAAAATACAATGGGTGATTAACATAAGAAATCTTTTTCTTGATTTCACAGGCGGTCAGTGACGTCACACTTCGCTTGTGTATAACTACATACTTTATCAATGCGAATAAAATCTTTAAATTGATTATGACTTCAATTTTCGTGAGATGAATAATTTAACTCTTTATAATTTTTTAACGTTCACGTTTGATTAAATGTATTTACTTTTATGTCGAAAGAAAATGAACTCGTATTTTTTCTTTTTGGCAACAATTAAACTTATGGAACTCACAGATATTTTGGAGCAACTTTAACAAAGGTCTATAATTAACAAATAATTGCAATAAAACAATATTGTGACAATAAACTGAGATAAAAACTATCCTATCTCTCAAGTTGGACCAAACTGCACACTGTGTGCAAAATTTCATTAAAATCGGTTCATTAGTTTAGGAGCTTATCGCGGACAAACATCGTGACACGTAATTTTTATATATATACAGATATCTATGATAGAACTACATTAGCACTTTATCAATGTGTATAAAATCTTTAAATTGATTATGACGTCAATTTTCGTGAGATTCACAATTTAACTTTTTATAATTTTTTAACGTTCACGTTTGATTAAATGTATTTATTTTTATGTCGAAAGAAAATCAACTCTTTTTTTTTTTTTTTTTTTGGCAACAATTAAATTAATGGAACTCACAGATATTTTGGAGCAACTTTAATAAAGGTCTATAATTAACAAATAATTGCAATAAAACAATATTGTGACAATAAATTGAGATAAAAACTATCCTATCTCTCAAGTTGAACCAAACTGCACACATTGTGCAAAATTTCATTAAAATCGGTTCCTTAGTTTAGGAGTTTACCCCGGACAAACATCGTGACACGTAATTTATATATATATTCAGATATAAGTTTAAATTTTATTTCTTGGAATTAAATACCTTAAAAAATGTACTTAATTTTATAAAAATATTTGCGCTTTTATACAGATTTGCAATTTGCAATATATTTGTTCTATCGACATTTAAAGTATTTAAGATAGATTTTTGAAACACACCCCATTTTCATAAATAAAACTGCTGATATGTACTAAAGTTTGTTCTCGAACTTTCTTCTTTACACTGGAAATCTTTACTTTAATAAGTTTGAAACCAACTGTACTTGATGCACTTGTATGTTACTAAATATTCAAGATAAGATAAGTAAAAACCTAATTCGCTAGTGTAATTTTGAAAGGGGTGAAAACTATCACCCACCTTTCTGCATTACTATAATTTCATCCATGTAGAACTATCTGCAAATAATGGAACTTCATTTAATGAAGCATATAATATTTGATGGCACAAATCGTAATTTAATGTCAAATACAAATTATATATATTTTTTTAAAAACTTGTATTAACAATTTAAAATCAAATTATAAATTATAAAAAATATCGAAGGCATATGAAAATAGAAGACATCTTGACCATTTATCTCTATGTAGGATGCTATCTTTCTATCGTATTACAGGGTGATTCAAATTAAAACTACGATGTGAAAACGCTATAATATTAAAACTACCCATCAGAGCGATTTGATATTCTACCAGAGCAATCGTGAGGCAAATGAAATTTTGTTTGACAAAAGAAAAACAAATAGTTCCAAAATATGCCGTTCATTATCCTTAAAGTATTTGTTTCATGAAGCTCCTCTTTTCCTCTTTTCACTATGGCTGTTTCCGCTGTAAACACGTATACTTTTCTTTTTGCTAAAAAAGTGTATTGCAGTCTATTGTTCCCTGCTATTCCATTGTGTTGCTAACAACATTCCTGTATTTAATGAGTCCATTGCATTGACTCACTATTAATTTGATAAAATATCAAATCACTCTGATGGGTAGTTTTAAAATTATAGCGTTTTGAAATCGTAACTTTAATTATAATCACTCTGTTCATTGATGCTTTTTCAAAAACGCTTGTAAAATGTTCTAAGTTCTTATGAATGACATGTCAAAATTCTCGGACAGATATTTTATGTCTTTCTAAGGATGAATGAATGTTCGAGATATTTCTTGAGTTTACGAGACAAAATAGGAATAATATAAAACCTCTGTCAGTAATTCATATTGGAATAAGATATCTCGAATATTATATCTCAATAAGTAATAATGTTTTGAAAAGGTAAAATATTTTCAACATTTTAAAGTTAAACTGTCAACCGTTATTTTATTTTTCCTTAAATATATTTTTAATTTTTTATATACAAAGTTTTTTTTTTTTTTTTTTTTTTACATATTAAAAAGGAAAAACAATTAATACAACTTATAAAATAATAATAATAATAATAATAACACATATTGAACAATATGAGCCCTAATAAAGTTACTAAAACATAAAATTAAAATATGTAATAAACAGTTAATTCATTTTTGCACACACGCAGAAAAAATTAAAAATTAAAAATCGTAGTAAAGCAAAGTACTGGACAGTTATCCACGTCCTATGTGCCCATGAGTTTTTTTTTCTTTTTTTTTTTTCTTTTTTTAAGTTTATAAGCTATCAGTTTTATCAAACTATAAAAAGCAAATGCTTATGTGAATATCAAAATATCATTTGCTTTCTTATCGGATTTTATCAAAGCTTTACACATGCGTCATTGTAATTCAACCAAATTAGGCCTAGAAAGAGACACGACGGAATTTAACGCATTAACGTGATAATGTTATGTCTACAGTCTCTTATGTTAACGCCTCTTTGTGATAATGTTATGTATAGAGTCATACTTGTTTGATTACGATGCGCATTGTAGGACGAACTGTAGAATACTGAATTCATATGGAGTTTATTTTCAATGCATTTATAGAGTAGTTTTTTAAAGAAATATTTTTTAGAATGAAAGAAAAAATTGATCGAAAATAATGCGCCTCACATCTGTTTCGCAGATTAGCAACGCATTTGTAAAATATGAACATTTAGAATAATGTAAATAGTGATTCGGCTAATGTTTTTGTAATTTAAAAACGATGTTAATGAAATATGCATAATGAATTATCGGAAATCTTAGACACTTGCAAGTTATAAGAGAATTATCTGAAGAAGCACAGACAAATTTTAACATTTATTTTATATTAATTATTATTATTATTTTATTATTTATTTAATGCTGATGCTAGTTTTTAAATAAAAAATTTCATTTATAACCCGATAAAATAAGAAATTTTATTGAAATAATAAAATTTGAGCCGATACCTTTATAAAAATATCCATTCGACATAATAATAAATCATTTAAATTGAGTTTATTCGGATTATTATTTTACAGTTAGTATTAAAATAATGCTGTGCAGTGATGACTGTACTCTAAGCTAGCTATGTACGGCACTTGGCGGACATTTTTTAAATACATTTTCACACATTGGTACTTTTGAATGCATTCTAATAACCTTTTTTTTTTACATTTTACTATTCTTTCTGACGTGCAACATTCAATGAATAGGATCAGAACATTTCTACAAGAAAATGTGCATAGAGTCTTCATATACACAAGTAAATGTGTTAGTTCAATTTTTTATATACAGTCGGGAAAGAAAGAAAGAAAAAGAGCAACACTTGCTGTAAATCCTTTGTTAATTGACGCAGAAAAATCTAATAGACAGCATACAACAGGAAATTAAGTGCACTATTTTAAAATAATGTTAAATTTTGAATTGGGGGTCATCTACATATTGAAATAAACGCCAACTTAGATTTTTTCCATTGGAATACTCAATTTTGACTTCTTAATTGAACTTCTGAGATTCTGGCACTGCGGAAAAGTATACAGTTTGTATACTTTACTTTAGTATTTATAAAGTTATAACAAAAGATGTGTTAGGGGTTTATCTGTAAATGTAGAAAAATAAACTTAAGATCCTATAAAAATTAGACAGAATTTTACTGCTTCACACCGGAAATGTTTAAAGAAAAAAAGTTTCATAAATAATAATAATAATAAAATGTTATCATTTTTACAGCATCTGGGCCATCCTTGATTTCGGTTTTTTAAATAAGTATACATTTAAGTACTTCGTTAGAGAATAACATTTCAGATTTGTCAGATAGCGTTCATTGAAAAATTTTTGATATTTTTTAATCGTAGTTATACTGACCATAAATAAAACTTAAATTTTCCTTCACTTTATTTTGTAGGTGTGACATAACATGCGAACTGAAATAATTTGTATACTTATTTGTACACATAAAAATGCTTAAACTAAATCTTTTCTGATAATAAACAACACCAATTTAAATCAACGTCCACTTAAATATCAAGTATCGTTAAATTTTGTTTATCAGTTCCTGTGATGAAGGTACCACAGATATTCAGAAAAACATTTTATGTCAATAGTTAAGACGAATTCAAGATATTTCAAAACGTGTAAATCCATTGAAAATACAAAATCGAAAATTTCCAGAAAGCCGATGTTCTCTTTTTGCGCATAAAGAAGAAAATAAAAATTGTAAATGGAACCCTATTTCATTTCAATAACTGAATGACATAAAAGAGTTTTAATCTTACCTGGCAGTTTATTATATCATTATTCGTTTTTTACTTCCTTTTATAGTGAATAGAAGAAAGTACTAATTTCATAAAAAACTTTTGACTTCGGGTTTTCGATAGATTTACAGATTTTTATATGCCTAGAACACAATTTGTCTGTTTTTAGAAAATATCTGTCTATCTCTGTGTGTGACAAAATCATGTTCGACTGTATCTCAGGAACTGGTGCACAGAATTTTATGAAATTTAATGTGCAGTTGCGTAAATTAGTGCCTATGAACTTTTGGTGAAAAACGTACTACAGGTGGGGTTGTTGTCATCTTGCTTTTGCTAAATTTTTAAAAGGGTGGTATTGAAGGTTGGTTGGATAGTTGGATGGGTTCTACGTCGCACTAGTGCTGCGCGAAGGTGGTTGGCTGCAGAAGTTTGCGAAACGCCGCGGTCATCATAAATTACTGCTTTAGTTCCACATTGTAAATTTTGTGGTAACATGCAACTATTAAACACGATAAAGAGTAAAAAAAAAAAGTACCCCACAAAAATATGTATAATGTATAAGTCGCATGCAGTAAAGAGAATAATATGATATGTGTACAAATTGTAGGAAGTCTGAATACCAAACTCAAGATTTATTACAAAATAACCTGCTAAAAACAATATTAATACTGATATTACTGTAAAAGGGATTTCAATGAAAAATATTTATTGCAAAAATATTTACTGCAGTTTACTATGCAAAAATATTTACTGCAGAATACGGTCCTTATTTTCCTCTACCACTATTCTGTAACAACAAATTTTGTCGTAAATAAAACTGTAAAATTGAAGACAAAGTATGATGAATGATGGAAGAAGAAAAAGAAAAGTCAGGATTATGGGAAACCACACGTTAGTTGTATTTTTTATATAACAAATGTAACCGGATTAAAATGAAGGTCAAAGGGAAAAAAATGACCGACAGGTATTTTCCGAAATAAATCACAGTAATGCTGTTTCATATGTTTCTAATATAAATCACATAAGATTTAAAAAATATATATACACAAACTCAACACGACGGTTAATATTTAGCTAAACTTTCCAGTTTTAATACATTTACTTTATCCTTTTTTTTTTTTTTTTTCTTTCAATATGTTTTATATTTCTTTAATTTTTCCTGCACTAGTTGGCAATCTTGGATGCTTTTGGTTTATTTTTATGTATAACTGATTGTTGTAACCCAATTATGTTCCAAAATAAACGCTTCGGAAACCCGATGATTCTTTTGTAATAAATCTATATTTATTATTTGGTTTTTCAAGTTTAATTATAAAAAGAATAAACGGGGGATATGAGATTAAGAACCATTGGATGTATATTGGCCATAGGCCTTCCGCGTGGGCCTTTCTAAGGGGTTCTAGTCCGTATTTACGCAAGTTTCTGAGAAAACCACAGAACACACCGAATTGTTGTACAAGGTGCGCGACTTGCGATCGAACACGGAAATTGACATTTACCAGCTTTGATAGCAAGACCTTCGCCCCCTGTTGGGGACAAGAATAAACGAACTTCTATAATTTATCCTATTTAGTTCACAATGCCAATAATATAAAAGAAACATAAAATAAAAGATACAAATGACATACTTTAATTTATATCATTATTAATGATTAAAAAACTCAAATAAGTAACAATGCCTAAATGTTAATTTACTGATTACAATTAATTTCAGATATTTAAAGATTTATTAAAAAAAAAATCGTATTTATTATTATTATAAATGTTGTGTACAAGCAGACTTAGCAAAATATTGAATAATTCATGAAACACACCCTCTATATTTATTTTAGGTATTGAAGGAAATGTACACTTTTAAACAACAGCTATGAAAACTAATATTACTTCATAACTGATAAAAAGAAATGAGCATAAAGAAAATATATTTATGTTAAAAAATGTTCAAAGCCTTACCCTTACCTTTTTATATTAAAAAGCAGACAAGCACATTTAAAGTGAAAAAAAAAAAAAAAAAAAAGAAAAAAAAAAAGAAAGAAAAAAAAATATGCATAAAAAATAAGTTTTACAGAAATATTTTTTTATTTTCGAAAATTACGCGAAGACAAATATATATATATTTAATTTATGAAGTTCACATTTATAAATATATATTTCTAACGGTCTTTCTGATATTTCTGCCCAAGCAATAATGACAAGCTGAGATAAATCGTAAAAAAACTTCATTAATACAGGTTTTTTTTTTTCCCTATGAAATATGTTGTCTTTAACATTAAAAAAAAAAAAAAACTGCAATATTTTTCTTTACCGCATGTAAGTTTTGATTTGTAGTAAACCATGTAGAATTTTATTTTATTAAGAGGTGTAAAGAAAGAAATCCAGGATAAGAAATTGAACAAAATTTTAAAATACTTTCCTGTTCCCCAAAAATTATATAAGAAAAATTATTTTATCTTTTCAATTTATTTCTGTTACTTTTTATTCTTTTTTTTTTTTCAAATGAAGTTTCAAACATAGATAATCAAAAATAAAACCAGTGCGTTATTATTAGCAAATCCTTATTTTTCAAAATTATTAAAATATTTCATAAACTAAAGCCGACATTAATTTAGATATGAGATTATTATAAATATATGTGTGTGTGTGTGTGTGTGTGCTTTCGAATTAAAATTTTATATTCTTTCATATGAAATGAAACAAATATATATATATATATATATATATATATATTAGGGTGGAGCTTAAAAGCCATGATTTTTTATTATTGTTATTTTTATAAGTCTCACCCTTTTAATTTGTTCCTTTTGATACAAAAACACTATATGAAAAGTTTGAGCAATAAATTTTAGTATTTAATGGTAGCTCAACTGACTCAAAATTTATAAACTTAGAAAAAAAAAAAAAGAATATTAGCTGTACTGTAACAAATACGTACTGACAATGTATTTATTGCTTCAAGTTTAACAATTTATTTACTTTACTGTATAAATTATAAGCTTTTCACTATACATTAAAATTTTATTGCCTTTGAAAAGGCTGAGACAGAGTTTTTTTCCTGCTATCTGGGTACATTTTGTGATAATCTTCAACAACTTGTAGCAGGAACTGCAGTTGCATTTCATCATGAGTTATCAAACCACTGTATTCTTGAATAAGTGCAACTGCATGCTCAGCATGGTCATTTACTACTTGTAGGGATTTTATTATCCCTTTAGCCTGTTTATAGTCCTCGCTTGACTCCCACAAGTCAGGATAAACTTCAAGATGTCCAACTGGAAGTTCCAACAATTGAAACAATATCATTGACTTGGCTGTCACAAAGTCTTCCAAGATTTTATTCTTGAATGAATGAAGAGCAATACTGATTCACTTAGAGTAATTTTTAGCTTGATTTCCTGCATTAGCATCATGCTGCAAAGCATTAACCATGCATCTTTTGGTTAATAAACTGACACAACTATCAAATAAAGACAAGCCAACCAAGTCCTTCTGATAAATACCACAAGCGCTTAGCAAATTATGTGATGATGACTTGCATATTACTGAATGTATTGATGAGTATTTTAGTAGTGATAACAAGTCATTATAAGGGGCACATGCAGCTTGAGATCCAAGCTTTCAAGTATACACGGACTATGAAACACACATCTTTCTCTTCTGAAGTCAGTTTAAATTGAGCCTTGAACATCGAGATCTTGAGGCAAAATATATCACTTTGGACATTTAACGGGCATGGTGCATTGCACCTGGTGACATAAATCTAACTCTCCTTCCTGGGAAAGCAACAAGATAGATAATTACAAGTTCTAAAAATTCTTTATAATCCTTCCTTAGCTTTATTTCTCTTTGTTCTTGTATGTATTTCTTTGCATGGTTGATCGTTGCTTTATATCTTCTACTAAATTTGTGACATCATCAAATGAAATTACTGGTTCATACTTTTCTCTATCAATGAAGCTCCAACATTTCTGAAAGCGTTTAAATAGTGCAACTTCAGGAGAAGATTTGATTCCGATACATATTTCAAACACAGTACTACCTTACTAATTACCTTGTACAATCGTCAGCAAAATTATTGATGCACTAGCAATAAATTTCTATTTAAAAGATGTGCGCCTAATGCTATTTTGTTAAGTAAATATTTATCAATTCATAAAAAAGTATGTTCATGTTAAAAATTAGCCATCGAACTAAAGAAAAAAAAAAGAAAAATATGGATGTGTTTACTTATCAGTTCCATAATGTGATGCCCAAAAGCAAGTGATAAGAGCTCTTTTTTAAACTTTTGCTCTGTAAGACACATGCACCAGAATTATGACTAGTATTTGAGCTGGTAGTGTCAAAGCACATTGCCCTAATATTATCTGCTATTTCCCAGTTTTGAATGGCTTCGAAGACAGCTGCTGCCTGTGCCTCTCTTATTGTAGACGGAATCTTGGCAACAATCAGTAGCTGAGAAACTCCTTTCCCAGTAACTAATACAGGTAACCTAACAATTTTTTTTCTTTTCCAGTCAGACCATAGACTAATTTTCTATCCCAATGAAAGACAAAAGTAGTGTTGCTTTGAACTATTTTTTTTCATATTTTTTAGTTCTCTCAAACATTCTTTGTTGACGAATCGAGTATTTTTTTATAGTATATTCATCAATGCTCAGTCTTAAACTTTTGGCAGTTTCTGATACTACAGAAACAACCTTTTGGTCTGACACTTTACTATGACCTAGTATCTAGTGCTGCTGCAAGATCTGGAGTAATTATGGTTTTACGCCCTCGTTTTCTTTTCCGTTCTTCTCCAACATGAACTGCATTGTTTTCAGTTTTTTCTTACTTTTCTAAATCCCTTTCTGCTGAGTTGCTGATCATCAGTAGATGACGTACTTTAAAGGGTAGAATTTAATTTGCTTTTCTGTGACATAGTGTATATATGTGAGTATGCATACATTTATCATTCCATACAATAAAAATGTCATCATTGAACTACCTCTAAATAATGTTCAATTGTGCTAATATTTTGCCTGATTTTTTTTTTTTCATAAAAAGGAACAAATTTAGAAGGCGAGAAGATAAAATTTTCAAACTTAAAAAATAAGCTCCACCCTAATATATATATATATATATATATATATATATATATATATATATATGTGTGCGTGTGTGTGTGTGTGTGTGCTTTCGAATTAAAATTTTATATTCTTTCATATGAAATGTAACATATATATATATATATATATATATATATATATATATATATAATAAAATATATTTTAATAAAAATTCAAAATATACTGAACATCATAAAATAAATTGGGTAAACAAGTTTCGCACATAATGTTTTTAAACATTTAATTTTATTTCTAAATGATACATATATTTTCCATTTTGAAAATGTAATATCTATATTCAAATTTTATTCAAGCTTTTTAATAAAATAATTTATTTGTCTCAATTATTCTCTAATATAAACAGTTAGTATTAGTAGTATAAAAATTGTATTTATAAGTTTGTTTATTTATTAAGTATATTTATTTATATAATATCTAATTGAACAAAAATCATGATTCGATTTGAAAAAACATTTTGCATTTTTGTTTTGTATTAAAATTATACTACGTATCTCTAGAATAAATTAAAATTATTATTACAAAATTAAATGTACTTTAAACAAATTATTAAAAGGATATACTTTTCATGATAGTAAGAAGAAAACGAATTATGTAAAAATAAATAAAATTTTAACTATACCGAAATAATAATAATAATAAGATATACTGCTTTTTCAAAAATTTATCGTAGATTTGTTTTTCACAAATACTGTTGAAGTACATTTATATCAACATTTTTATATTTTCAGCTAAAAATATAATATATATATATATATATATATTTTTTTTTTAAGAAAAAAAAAATAAATATAACGGTTCCTTCTATTTACAAATCATGAAATTTAAATAAATTGTACATTACGGAAAATAATTTGAATAAAAATTTTATTATATAAAAAATAGTAAATTAAATATGTTATATATAATGAACAATTTATTTTACCAACAAAATTGAAAATTTCCATTTAAAATGAGGTTTCATAACTTAAAAGTTTTTCTTTTCTTTTCTTTTTTTTTCTTTTTATGTTTCTTTTAATTAAATGAGTGTAATTTATATTTTGTTTAAATAATTTTCGCTGAAATATTAATTTTGAGAGTCTTTTTCTAACCTGAAAAAATAATGGGTTTCAAAAGTAAAATATTTGCAAATAAATGTTTTTCAAATTGAATTTTAAAACACATTGCAGTGAAAACATTTTAACATAAAAAGATATTTTTAAAATATTTTAATTTTATTGTTCAAACGCTATTTTTAAAGCTTATTGAAAACAAGAATAATTTACAGATTGTTGATTTGAAATATTGTATTTGAATTTAATTTAATTTTTGTATGGTGGTTCAATTTTTATCATTTTTTTTTAATGTGAACAATTTATTTAATGTGAATTCAAAACTTTTCTTGCAAATATCTATAGTGTTCGAAATAATAACAGAAATCATGTATGTGCGAATTTTTACGTTGAGCTTTCTATAGAAATTCCGTTTCCTGGTGTAAAATTTATCAAATATTTATCGCGTATTTAAAAAGAAAGAAAGAAATGAACCAACAGACAATTTTATAAGAAATATTTTTCATAGATTTATATGGAAATATTTCTGAAATTATGTCACAAAGTACTATGATAGAAAGCAAATATAACAATAGTATCTAAACTAAGTTTATTGATTTGCAATTATTACCTTACGAATTTTTCCCTTTTAACGAAGCTTTTCTGGTCTTACACTATGAAGTAATATAAAAAAATTGTATAACAGTTTAAGTACAATTGAAGTTTTACTTATAGTTTGCAGAAATTAAAATACATAGCTTTTCTTATTTAAAAGTAATGACTGCGGATGGTGAAGCATGATTTGAGGTAACGAATTATAAGTCAGCCACAGACTGGTGCGGAGAAAATCTAGCTTGAAAATGTATTCACTTGTTCAATCAGCTTACATACCGGTATAACGTATGTCCGTATTCATTATGTTAGTATTTGTTGCTACGAAAATAAAAATGTTTTACGAAAAGTTTCTTTTAACCAGAAAACCATTCTTATAGTGTAATAACAGAAATCACCTGAATAATATTCGCTGTAGAGGGCCTAATCAAATTTGATATTCGACGTATAAACTGTTTGCCCTCATGAGCTAAGTTGCCAAATTAGCAACCTTTTGGCTACTGGACTATTTTATTAAATCAGTGAATAGTAACCGTTTTCACTGATAAATTAAATTAAAAAAATATTGAAAATTTGCGATAGTCAAAAGGGGCTTAATTGGCAACTATACTCATGAGCCCGTTCTCGAGAAATCTATATTTTTGTTTGAGTAAAAACGAAGTATCGAGAAAGGATCGACATTCACCCACGGGACCTCTAGCCTCAGCTCCCCTGTTAAAACGTATTAAATTTGTTAAGTACTGGTTTCCTCAAAAAAGAAAAACAAATATCCTACCCGGCTTATAACGTATCAAATGGCACAATCTATATTTTTGTTGAAGTCGTGTCCGAGCTAAAATGAAATCAATAATTAGAGAATTTATTAAAGAATATAAGGCTGAGATTTCCCCGTAGGTGAGGAACCTGCATAATGCTTTAGATAACTACATGATAAAAGAGTTCAACAACATGGAAAAGTTATTACATAATCTTCTTTAGCAAAATTAAAACGAAAAAAGGCAATATTTTAAGGATGCAAGTACTTTTATATGAGGGGAAAATGAGAAGAGGCGAGGAACTTTTTCCCCTACTGACTTAATGTCACACGATCAAAAAGGGTGTAACTTAGTTCTTTTAATTCTTCTATTATTTTCTTCCCTTTCAGACAGGGGGTTGACCAAGTATAAAAGGATATTTTTGGTCTGGTGGAGAAAAGACAATTTGGAAGAAATACGTTAAAATAATATTAAAAAAATATATATTAATTTTCCTAACGATTATTTTTTTAAAGCGGAAATGAAAGTTTCGATTTGCAAAGAACAAATCTTAATCATTATTAAAGAATAGATTAATTAATATGAAAAAACCTAATTAGAGGATTTCTATATTACATATATGTAATTAAAATATCTGTTCCTGTTTATGAACTTGCTTTTTAATCTATTTTTTAATTTATACGAATACGTTTCTTTAATAGATGCAAAGTTCGAAAATAAAATATTCAAACAATATTTTCGTCATTGACGATATTATAATTTTGCCAACATAAAAAAATCTACAGATAAAATAGTTTGTTATAACGAAATTCAATTTTTTTTTTTTAATGTTTAGAAATAAAATTATTTTGAAATTTTGACTGAGAGATAAATTGTGTACTTTTAAAGCATTTTATTTTTAAACCGAATTTCATGTAAACTTTTTGATTTTTAAGATTATATTTCTTTTATTTAAATGCTGTAAGAAAAAAAAAAATCTGTTAAAACCAATACCTATTTAGGCGTACAAAGGTAAAATGATAATAGTTACACAAATTCCTTAAACGTTAATTTTTTATCTTTATAGTAGCGTGTATGTACATTTATTTTCTTGGTATAACAAATAATAAGAAACGAAAAAGAAACCTTTACTTTAATTTCAGAATAAAAGGTAATAGTTTCGGTAAAAATTATTCAGATGCTCTCACAGACTATAAAACTACAATTATATTGAAAATTATTTTAACTAAAACAGACTATTTCAATTAAGATTTTAAAAGTGTTTGAATAACAAAAATAAATCAAAATAGAATTTCACTTTTTTTTTTTTTTTTAATGCAAGAGTTTGTTTATTAAATTGTTATGTAACGATATTTGTAGAAAATGTTTTACAGTATATAGTTATAAAACAAATCGTTAATTAATAAATATGACAAGAATTTTGCACAGGAAATCCGAATATGCGAGAGCAATCGTTTTAACCTGTTAATATTTATAAATTGTTAAACATGTTAATAAATAAATATTAGAAATTTTTTTTAAGGATAACCGAATATGTTTTACGAAAGTAGAATTATTTTAATTTTATTTATATCATGTTATCGCATGTTATCCTTTTCCTTTGAAATTACTTTATTTTAATGGATTTGATGGAAACACGATTCATGTTTTCGTTACAATATTTAAGTGTGTGAGAGATGACATAATTATTATTTTAATATATATTATCAACATTCCATATAAAATAAATAAATGTATTATTATTAATAATATTATTTTATAATTAAATGTAGGGTATTTCTCTACCTGTGTGACAAACTCACAAGAGATGCAGGGGGCACAAAGACGATTTGGAATAAAATAGCAATGCAGTGTCGAAAATGCAATTTTTTAGCCCTTTTTTTTAATTGTTTAAAGACAAACCCAAGTGGTTACAATTTTTATTGAATTCAGCTCACTTCTGGTAAAACAACCATGTGAATGACAGGTACTTTCATTCACCTGATATTTTTTAATTCATTTTAAAATAGATGACGATGCTTTCTAGTTCTCTAAAATATAAAGAAAGCAGAAAATAGATAACAGAGGAAAATATCATGTATTTTACGTAAATGAGAGTTAAGAAAGTTAAGGACTATCATAGAAAATCTCTCAACAGCCACTCGTAGACATATTAAGACGAAAACAATGAATACTTATTGATAGTGGAATGACATTTAAAGGCCAAAAGCTTAAAATAACATATTTTTCCTAATAATTATACCCCCTAATAACCCTCATCTCGTTAGGACTACATTTCTGACCCTGCATTGCTATGTGATTCTGAATCATTATTGTGTCCTCCACATCTCCTGTAGTTTGTAGCACCGGTAGTAAATCACTCTGCACATACTTGGGTTTTCATATAAGTTGCTCAACACTTTTCGCTATTAAATTATGCAAACGAAATTTTTTAAAAGCTGGAACATACTTAGTTAAAAAATATTTAGTAAAAATTCTCATATTTCTTAGCATGTTTTTATGTATGTTTTTATGCATATGATGTAAATTGCGTATTTTAATTTGTATAGAAATGGGACAGTGTTTAAAATATTCCTCAATAAAATAGGTTTTGTTTTCTGTATTTTTCGAAACAGGACATCGATTTTTATTTTCTTATGAATATTATTAAAAATATATTCCAAAAACGAGAAATTCATATATTTATTCATATATTTTCATGAAAATTGAACAGTAGCTTTATGATATGCTGTCGAAGCCGTATATTCATTTAAATGTAACGTAAATGAAAAAGTTTGAAATTTTCAATTTCCCCCCCCCCCACTATAAAACACGTGAAATCTTAATTTATTACAACCATTTTCTGTTTCATCACAGACAGTCGTCTGCCTGTTGCCATCTGAATTTCATACTTTAGTTAATTTTAAAAATATAATTGTTGTATCGATAAGCCGCTTGCACGCTTAGATTCTGAAAAAAATGCCCGTTTCATTTGGTACCGAATTCGTAACGATCAGACTAATATTTCTAATTCCCCCCCCCCCCCCCCACATACACACACACTTTTTCTGCTTTTAACTCCGTTAAAATATCTATTTTTATGCAATCGCGGTGAATTCTCAGTCATTGAGATCGCTTTTTGATTAGACATAGGTCTACATTTTAATTAATATCTACGCAATTAATTATATTTTTTAAATTCTGTTTTCACTATCCCCTCGGGAAGGCTTAAGGCACCCGTATGTCAAATTTTATACTTCTGCGTTCAGTAGGGGCTGAACGTATAGATGCTCAGACAGACAGACATCTTCTTTTATTATTATAGATAGTATATATGTATGTACTAATTACTTCGTAAAAGTCTATTAATAATGTTAAATAAAATATATACATTTATTAGCTTTAACATTTAAACGTAATTCACATAACATCAATGTTAAAAGACATTTACAAGGATAATTGGATTCATCAAAGTAAAATATAATGTTTAATTCAGATTTTATACGATTAAATAGAAAAAATTCATCGTATAACTGTATAGAGAGTTTGCTCTTCTTCTTCTTCTTCTTTTTATTTATTTATTTATTTATTATTATTATTATTATTATTATTATTTTCAGAAAGAAAACTACTGAGGTAAACGCACCAGTAGTGGACATTTTAAGGACATTTTCCAGCTACTTTTTATGTAATTTCCGAAATTTTAGAGTTTCAAAAAATAATTAATATTTCGGACTTTTACTAACTCATTCTTAACACGGCGGTATTATGAAAATTGCTAATTGTAGCATTTATATATGTAACAAATCAAAAATCTGAAGAGCTTAAAATGAGCCAGTAGTGGACACACTAAAAACCCAGTAGTGGACACTTTTTTGTTCCAGTAGTGGACCCCTTTGAATTTTTGCTTTAAAATTCAACTCAAAAATTGCTAGATTACAGAATTGTGTCCATTACTGGATCTGGCATTAAAAGTCACATGAGCGAGTAGTGGACAGGGATGTCCACTATTTGTCATGATGACATTTTTTGGCACCAGTAGTGGACAGCCTTAAAAATACTATGTGTTAATACAAGATTTACAAAATAGCACAATAAATGAATTCTGCATACTTATTTTAGTCATATGAAAGCAAAAGGTAGAAGAAATCAGTTAAAAATAAGCAGAGAGTGGACAAATAAAATTTCATTTCCTTATTCAAAGTGAAAAGAAGATAACGGAAAAATCACAAAATGTGCAATTTTTTTTTTTTTTTTTTTTTAATTTAAAGTAATGCTATTTTAAAACTAATGGCAGGAATTATTTTTTGTTAAAGGGTTTAACAGTAAAGGACTATAACTCCTTTCCTGAACATTGTTCGAATCTTCAGAATTTTTAGGTAGCTTATTTTCCGAATTTAAAATTAAAAGTGTCCACTACTGGTACATTGTCCACTACTGGTGCGTTTACCTTATATGCATAAGAAAAATATTATCTTATGCTAACAACATATGTGATCAAAAAAAGAAATATAGAAGAAAATTATATGAAAGAATATTTCATATCCGTACCTATCAAACACAACTGATTTTGTTTCGGTGTATAACTTTTTTTTTTTTCCAGGAGAAATGAAAAATCTAAATTCAACTTCAACAGGAAAAAATCAAATAAAAGTTGCCCGCATAAAATCTGGTTTAAAAACATATCATGAAAATGAAAACATTGAGAATTTTATATAAAAAAAAATATTTTGACAGCAGGAGACAATAAACAAAATTTTGAATTATGGCGAGCACGAAATGATATGTTTTGAAAAGTTGCCACAGGAATTTTAGAAGAATAAATTTAATGAAAACATAAATATATTTTAAATTCTAACGAATAATAATTTATGTATTTACACAACTTTTACTTATAAAAAGAAACCACGAGTTTTTATTATATATACAGGGTGACATGCAATGCTTAATAGAAATGATATTTCTTTTTATGAAGATATTTTCCTGATAAATCTGTCTTAGAAATGTAATTCGAGGAAAATAAAATTTACAATGAAGAAATTGTTTTCACAAATTCTCAAATAAAATTAAAATAATAAAATACCTTTTTTTTCATCGTTTCCCAACAAAGTTTAAATGTGTTTATAAAAGAAAACTTATACTTTTAAAGAGCTAAATTTAACAACAAATAATAATTTTTCAACTATTTTTAAACATTTTATCGGTTAAAGTTCAACTACACGAAATAAAAAAGAAGTAAAATCAAAATCAAAATGATTTAGAACAAAAGAATATTAAACTACGTAAGTAAACAAAAACATTGGCTGCGAAGAACAATCTCCAAACCGTTGCCATAGAAATTTACTGAAAATAAGCTAAGCTGTTACCAAGTGAACCACCGAATACGCAGGTGCAAGGAGAGCATGTCACATGACTCATCTTGGACCTTCTCAAGGGTTACCATTTATCCCTCTACTTTATATATCTCATTGAAATTATTTATTTTAATTTATAATTGTTGCCAAGAAAATTAAACTTTAAATTTTACATCTACTTTTTAAGATAGCACGCGATCGTGTTTTATATAAAAATCAAATTTCATATTTTTATTTCATATATCTCTTGTAACGATACTGATTATTATTAATTTTCTTTTCTTTTTCTTTCAAAAAAAAAAAAAAAAAAAAAAAAAAAAAAAAAAGATTTTGATGAAATTCTGGCAAAAGCAGAATTTAGTTTAGGACGGAGGACTATTAGTTTTTTTTTCTTCCCAATTATAACATCGCTTTCAAATTATTCAGTTATATTTTCGATAAATTTTAGATTTCGATAAATGTCCAACTATCAAAAAATGATTTCGACAAATGTCCAACTATCGAAAACGACAACGCAAAAATCCCTGTCTGAGACTAATAGGCTCTCAGTCCTAAAAAAAAAAAACATCAATTTTACTTATAATAAATGTATCTATGAAGCTCTTAAATACGTATTAGGCAGCATTACGTTTATAGGTGCAACATAACAGAAATATCTTATTACAGTTTTCCCTTTATAAATCTGAATCTGGATTTTATGGCATGACTTTGAGAGGTAGTGGTGTAGAGTTTAAAGCAATCCTTCAGAGTAAAAGTTTAGGCCTGTGTGATGCGTTCCTTCTGAGTTTTTTTAAGGTATTTTAAATTGTTTTTAAGCCTGCCTTACTTTATTTATTTATTTATTTTTGCAGTTAAAGCTTATTAGACTAGAACCTAAAGTCAGAAAGGAATTCCAAAGGACTGCAGACCGGAAATCAAACACGATATCTGGGAGTTAAATGCTAAAGCATTAATCGTATCGTCAATTTAGGTGTATTTGTCAGAGAAGACGACGGAAAACTCCCAACGATTATTAACTAACTCAATTCGAGATCGGCCCTTTCTGTGTACCAGCATAGATTTAAAAATCTTTCGGTTACTGGTGGAGCCTTGACTCTGATCTTGAAATGCTAGAGGAAAATGTATTTCACGGTTCATATTCTTTTTATTGATAAAATTCAAATGCTTATTAACGGCCTTTTTCACTTACCGCCGCGAAAAGCCCAAGCCAATGTTATTCTACGGGAAATTTTCTTTATAAATAACTTATTAACTAATACATATTTTTTAATTCTGTTTTCACATTCAGAAAATTCCCAACTGTTAAAGGGACGGACCTTTTTTAAAAACGTTTTTTTTTAATTTTTAATATTTTATTTTAAAATAGCAAAATGAAAAAATTTCACATATTGAAAATTCGTATTTTGCAGCTTCAAACTAAAAAATATAAAATATAAAAAATATTTTTTAAAAAAGGTGCGTCAATTTAACAGCTGGGAATTTTCAGAATGTGAAAACAGAATTAAAAAATATGTATTAGTTAATAAGTTATTTGTAAAGAAAAATTTCCCGTAGAATAACATTAACTTCGGCTTCCGGCGGCGGTGACTCAGGAGAGGGCTCTTAAGGCAAGTGCATCCAAAAGAAAAGCATCCAAAAGAAGCATGGGATGAAAACGGATGAGACAAAGAAACAAAAAATAAATAAAGTGTTAATAGCGAACGCAATTTTTTCAAAAGATGAGGGTTAATCCAAGCACCCCGAAAAACACTTAACTACAAACTTTTTGAAAATCGCTGTATCCATTTCCGAGTAAACTCAATTTTTGCTATATAATACAATGGACCGATAAAGGGTTAACAGCGAACACGAATTAAAGGCGCATGTTTATAGTTAATCATGTTCATCCCGGCATCAAAACTGATATTTAAGAGCTATTCTTACATTTTTACGATAAAAATATTTCTTTTCATGCACGTTTAAGTGAAATTTTGCCCTATTTTCCCATGTTAAGAAAATCATAAATTTCGAATAACGTTTAAAGTTTTTTAATTAGATTGTTGCAAATAAATAGGGTTCTTGCCAGTGTCATAAACAATATTTTAAAACTGGTCTGACCTCTCTGCGATCATTTGTTTGTGACATATCGTGTAAACAGATTAACAAACTAACAGACACACTACAGACGGACACGATACAAATTTTGCTATGTTCAGATTTCTTACACCTGAAAACTTATAAAAAAGTCCAATAACCGAGGTTGAAAACTTTCACGAATACCTCAGTTCCCCATACCTATAGTATGATGGGGAACTAAATTTCACAATTTTAACTTAAAAATTAAATCATTAAATTCCTTTTTTTTACTCATTTTTATTTCATATTGCTCGCGCACTTTTTATTTCCTAATTCAAAATTATATATATATATAAAAAAAAAAAAAAAAAAAAAAAAAAAACTTTTTCTATATCGTTTGTAGCGATACTGATTATTAATAATTTTCTTTTCTTTTTCTTAAAAAAAAAAAAAAAAAAAAGATTTTGATGAAATTCTGGCAAAAGCAGAATTCAGTTTAGCACGGAGGACTATGTTTTTTTTTTTTTTTTTTTTCCAAATTATAACATTGCTTTCAAATTATTCAATTATATTTTCGATAAATTTTAGATTTCTACAAATGTCCAACTATCGAAAAACGACAACGCAAAAATCCGAGATTGAGACTAATTGTCCTCAGTCCTTAAAAAAAAAAAAAAAAAAAAAAAAAAAACTTCACAAACATTGGTGTGTAAAAGAAAAGGCCATTAGGCTGTCTTCGAGGGTAAGCTACGTTTCGCCTAATACAAATACTCATACTCCAATGGCACATTTATACTATTATGATAATGACAAACGTAATAAAAATAAAAATAAAATTATATTATTATATTATTATTAGTCATATAATACATATATAGAGTATAACATAGTTTGAAAATACATTTGGTTTCTTAATAGCACGGATAACGGAATTTCATTTTCCGTAGTGATTTCATACTAACCAAGTCCTAATTTAAATATTGGTTATTATCAAAAAATAACCTAGAAAAAAGTCAGATGTAACATCCATAGAAAAGGGGAGGGGGGTGCTATTGTCGATTGAATATTACAATCAAATTAGATAAATAAAAGAATTTTTCAATTTTTCAATATATTATCGAATTACGTCTTATTTTTAGCTTATTATAGTTTTCTATAATGCAAAATAAAAATTGATTAACTTAATTAATTATATATTTTTCTATGTATCCGGCATACATATATAGCAAAATGAGATATAGAACAAATAAAAATAAATAAAAATAAATACATAAAAAGTAATAATAATACAGAAATTTAAATAGCACGTTTTCTAATTTAAAATTTTCTATTTTAAAGAATACCTATGTTTTCACTATTTATTTTAAGGATATTTTTAAGTTATGCATTTGTTATTAAAATAAAATAAAAAATATCTGAGATATAGTCATAAAAAAAAAGATTTTTTAATAAATTGTTTAATATTATGCAAACATTTAAAAAGGAATCTTTAGTGTATATGGGCTCTCATTTTATGAAGACTCAAAAAAAAAAAAAAAAAAAAAAAAGATTTCGAATGTAATAATCAAATAAAATGCACTGAATTTTTTTTCCCTTGTATATATCTCATTTTTGTGTAAAAGGGAAACTCATGAAACTCATCAATCATTTTTATCAGAGTACCTTCCTGAGTTTATAATTTTTTTGTTAAAACTGGCCAAAAATAAACTTAACGTTATACGTAAAATTGCATTAAAAATAACTTAACAACCTTTTTTACTTTCCGAACACTATAGTGAGGAAAGTATTGTAATCATGTCAAAAATCCGAATTCGAGATTTTGATGTTTCTATACGTTTTGAGGTCCCCTGAGTCCGTTTTCACTATTTTTACGATGATGTATGTATGTGTGTGTGTATGTATGTGTGTGTATGTATGTGTGTATGTGTGTATGTGTGTATGTCTGTGGGTGAACACGCTAGCGTCTAAACGCTTCGTTCGATTAACCTGAAAGTTGGTATGCATATTGTAAGTCACCATAGTACGAACCCTATAGATTTTGGTGAATCTAGCACTTATAGTTTTTTTACAGGGACACAAAGAAAAATTCTTTATCATTATGTTCTATGGGAGCAAAATCTTAAAAGTGCGATAGCATCTAAACGCCTTATTCAATTGAGCAAAAATTTTATACACATATTATAGATCACAAATACTCAATCTGTATAGATTTTGGAGAATCTAGCACTTATAGTTTTTTTACAGGGACACAAAGAAAAATTCTTTATCATTATGCCTATGGGGCCAAATTTTTAAAAATGTGATAGTGTCTAAGCGCCTTATTAATCCGAGCAAAAAAATTGTACACATGTTATAGATCACAGTTGAACTAACTGTATAGATTTTGGTGAATCTAGCACTTACAGTTTTTTTACAGGGACACAAAGAAAAATTCTTTATCATTATGGCCTATGGGACTAAATTTTTAAAAGTATGATAGCATCTAAACGCCTTATTGAATTCAGCTGAAAATTTATATGAGTATTATAAATCACTGTTGCACTAACTATAAGCATTTTGGTGAATCTAACATTTATAGGTTTTTACAGGGACACAACGAAAATTTTTTTGTCATTATGATCTATGGGCTCAAAGTTCAGTAGCGTTAAATAAAACAACGTGTAATAGATGGAGAAAAATACTCAAACACTCTATTATGGTTTTCTCTCTTTTGTTTGTTTAACAACTACTCTTTCTTTACTTTATCTACAAAACTGTTAATTACTCAATGTTCGGAAAGTCGAGTGGAGTCACTCCAGATTTTTTTTTTTTACCGTTGACAACGTAATTTATTGAGATGGAAATGTGAAATAATAGAAATATTACATAACACTCATATTATCCCTATACTCATATAATCCCTATTTGTAAACAATATAGAAAACAAATGTTTTATAAGACTTTTTAAATTGTTATTTATTTATTTTTTTTCCTGGGAAAAAAAAAAGTTAAAAAACAACAATTATTAACAATTAATCATCGAGTTGTCAAAAAGTAAAAAAAAAAAAAATAATAATAATAATATTGGATATATACACACTTTTTTTTTTTTTTTTTTAAGAAACGAAATAAAAAAACAATTACACTCTTTATTGTTATTATTATTATTATTTATTTATTTATTTATTTAAACATTCGTATTCGAAAAAGGCTGTGCAGATAATCTAATAATATGATACTTAAAAAACGACAATTTTTTAAACAAATGTTATAAGTAAATTTGCTTTTAAGTAGAACATTTAACATTTTGTGTATTTATCCCTATAAGAAAATTTTTTTTTAATCAACTAATTATTTATGAGATTTTTTTTTTCAATATTAACTAAAATACTTTACAATTATGATTTATATTTTCAAAATATTTTAAGAATGTTCAGTTCATCAGCCTATCCGTCTCTTCGTATCACATTTTATAACCTACTTTTAATGTTCTGTTAAAATTTTCGATAAAAATTTGGTTAATAAACAAAAAGTTACATATATTTGGCAAATTAAATTTTACTCTAACTTCGAAAAGGTTTACGTGATACGATACATAAAGAATTTGAATTTTAAAAGTGTTTTAAAATATATCATTTCCAAAATGTACCACAGTGTTCATACATTTCATTGAAATAACAGATAAGAACTTAATAATTCGAGTCAGATTAATTATTCTTTGTAAACAATCAACAAATTAAGCATATAAACTTGGTTCTCAACATGAGTAAGCTTTACCAATGCATCATTCTTCTACGCTTTATTATATATGTATACATACATGCCTATCTATCTATCTGTAAATATGTATATCTATATATAAATTAACTTCAAAATAAATGACAAAAATTAATTTGTATAAAATAGGCACTAAAGCAGCACTAAATTTATATAAAAAAATAAAACTAAATGACAGAAATAAATTTGCAAAATTAGGCGCTAAATGCGCACTAAATCTTTATCCATCCATCTATCTATCTCTCTCTCTCTCTCTCTCTATATATATATATATATATATATATATTAACTTCAAAATTAATGACAAAAATTAATTTGTATAAAATAGGCACTAAAGCAGCACTAAATTTATATACAAAAATAAAACTAAATGACAGAAATTAATTTGCATAAATTAATCGCTAAAGCAGCACTAAATTTATATACAAAAATAAAACTTAGGTTAAAGATTTCAAATTTTTAATAGGTTTATAATAACTTTATAATACTTTTAATAGGTTTATAACTGTTAATAGATTTCAAACTGTTAAAAATTAAAAAAGGTATTGCAGTAAACGAATATTTTACAATTTCTTTTTTGCAAATATCATTTGGTAATCTGAAATTAAATAAAGCTATTTTTAAAAACGATTTCTTTTCTCTAGTAAAAAATATAAATAATGTAACTGCTTTCAAATATAATAAACCATTCAGTAAAATGATTTTTAATTATAGAAAATTTGTTTTATCAGTTGATCCCTCCAAGATGAATGAATGTATATGCAATAGTGATGATTTCAACTCTTATAATTGATAATAATTACAAATACGTCATAGCTGGAGATCTTAATATGATAAAAAATGATAATATAAGGTTAGTAATGAATCTAGACACAAAATTTAGATTAGATAAGAAACTTAAAAAATCATATGTTAAAGGGAATTTTTTAAAAGATATAAATAATTTTGTTTTTAAGATTTGTTATAAATATAACCCACCCATAGAGGTTTTTCATAAATAGAAATATAACCTAATAAGTTATTTCGACATTTTTTTAGTTGAAATTTTAAATACCAATAATCGCAATTATCAGAAATTTAATAAAAAGGACAATGAATATTTGGAATCGTTTAAAAAGCATTTTGTTTTTGTTCCTGTTGACAAAGCTGATAATAATTATGGTATTATATGTAAAAAGTGTTTTATTTGAAAGAACTTTAGAAGAATTGAATAATGATTTTTATTACACTAAATTAAATTTGAATTCTGTAATTGTTAAAAAATGTTTTACTGCTTATTCAAAACAGATTAAGTATAATTTTTCATATAATATCAAAATTTCTAATGAGAATGACATCCCATTTTTATTTATAACACCTAAATTTCATAAAATTCCTGTTAAATTCAGGTTTATATGTTGTACAACTAATAGTATTGGGAAAAGTTTTAATGTAAAATTGTTTTTTTTTTTTTTTTTTCATTAAGAAAATCTATGGTTTTCTAAAATTCAAATATAAAAATACAAGTTGTTTTTGGTTTATTCATAATAGTATTGGTTTAATTATTAAAATTACTTTTAAACCTTCACCTATTCAAACTTATGATTTTGAAAACTTATTTTGTATTATTCCTATAAATGAACTTTATTTTATCAGTAAGATTTTTGACATTTTTATATTGAAGATGAATTATATATCCCTAGATATATTTTCTTTAGCTTATGTCATTTTTGTCTAAATAATAATTATATCTTTTTTCATAATGAAATTTTTAAACAGTCACATGGTATTGGTATGGGAACTAATTATTCTTCTAGTGCGGCCAGCCTTTTCTTATTTTTCTTTGAAAACAAGTTAACTGTAACTCATAATACCTGTTTACATGTTTATGGTTATATTGATGATTTAATTATTTTTAATACTAATTTTGATATTTTTTTTTATTTAATATATCCAGATATTATAAAATTAAATAAAGCTAATAATAACAATTTTGAATCTGATTTTTTGAATATTTCCTTTGTTTTAAAAGATAATAATTTATGTACTGATTTATATGATAAAAGAAAAAAAACTTTAATTTCGTTACTAATTGTATGCCGCACTGGTATTCCATTTGATTCCATATTTATGTAAAAATATGTTTTATTCAAAATATTTGACTTCAAAATATTGAAATTTAATTTTCTGTTAAAAAAAAAAAAAAAAAATAATAATAATGATAATAATAAAAACTTCCATCAAAACTAAATAACCTTCTACATTAGCCAAATTAACACAATTTAAAATACTATTCCAAACTTTCTGCCAAATATATTCAAAATACATACTGCACGCTCGCAATCCATACGTCGCTCGCAATCTGCACCTCAACCTCACCCGCAATCTGCATGAATCTTTAAAATGCACTATATAGCATGTTGTCTATATAGACAACTAATGTTTGAATACACATTCAAGCATGGAAATGATATCAGAAAGAAAAGGCTCAAAGGCTCATTATATTAAAAAAAAAAAAAATGCTTCGATACTGATAATTATTAATTATTTTTTCCTTCTTTTCTTTTTTTCACCCCCCCCCCAATATATATATATATATATATATATATATATATATATATATATATATATATTGATGAAATTCTGGCAAAAGCAAAATTTAGGTTAACACGGAAAACCATTGTTTTTTTTTTTTTTTTTTTTTTTTTTTTTTAACGTAGATTTCAAATTTTTCAATTATTTTTTCGATAAATTTTGGATTTCAATAAATGTCCAACTATCGAAAAATGACACTCAAAAACTCGCAGATTGAGACTAATAGTCCTCAGTCTAAAAAAAAAAAAAAAAAAAAAAAAAATTCTAGATACTGAGTATTCACAGTATAATAAATATCAATACTTAAAGTTCAGACGTCATATTTTACATTAAAAACTTAATTAATAATCATCATCTGTGATCATTATATTTGCTATCCTAGGAGATGTTATTTCCATTCATTTTAATTAGAAAACTTGACGTAATACGAAATAATTCTATAATTAATCATGAAACTTGACAAGATATTCATCAGGTTTTTTTTTTCATACAATTATGCAAAAATATTTTATCCTCTATTTATGAGATATTTTGGTACATAATTTTGTGCATCTAGACGAATCAATTAAAATGTGTTTACTTACAAAAAACATTTTTTTTAGTTTAGAATTCATCATTTAATTAATATTAATCAGATATTCAAAAAGCGAAATAAGATGAATTACGTACTGAATTTTCCATTTTGTGTTTTAGCAAAAAATAAAAAAAAAAGAAAGAAAGAAAATAAAATAAAATAAAGAAAAAAGAAAAAAGAACTCTAATTTCCATTATACATTTTATGTATTCTGTTAGAAAAATATTTCGTGTTTTAAATTTGCTGATGCTTTCATCTTAGTATTATTGTTTACTAGTAATTTCAAGTGAGAAAAAAATTAAACACATTTGTAAGTTAAATGAGCTATATATATATATATATATGCGTGTGTGTGTGTTTGTGTGTTTTGTCTAGAGACGATTTAATGTTACGTTTTTAGTTGTCGTTTTAGTTTAAGTCTTATATTTAATAAAGTTATCATATGTTTGAAATTTGCCGCTTCTTTTATCTAAATATAACTGTTTAATAAATATTTCAAATTAGGGAAAAAAAATCTGGAGTGACTCCACTCGACTTTCCAAACATTGAGTAATTAACAGTTTTGTAGATAAAGTAAAGAAAGAGGAGTTGTTAAACAAACACAAGAGAGAAAACCATAATAGAGTGTTTGAGTATTTTTCTCCATATATAACACGATGTTTTATTTAACGCTACTGATCTTTCAGCCCATAGCTCAAATTGGTAAAGAATTTTTCGTTGTGTCCCAAATTCTAGATTCACCAAAATGCTTATAGTCAATGCAAAAGCGATTTATAGTATTCATATAAATTTTCAGCTCAATTGAATAAGGCGTTTAGATGATATCGCACTTTTAAAAATTTGGTCCCATAGGCCATAATGATAAAGAATTTTTCTTTGTGTCCCTGTAGAAAAACTGTAAGTGCTAAATTCACCAAAATCTATACAGTTGGTGCAAATGTGACCTATAACATGGTACAATTTTTTTGCTCAGATTAATAAAGCGTTTAGACGCTATCGCACTTTAAAAATTTGGCCCCATAGGCCATAATGATAAAGAATTTTTCCTGATGTCCCTGTAAAGACCCTATAAGCGCTAAATTCACCAAAATTAATAGGGTTCGTACTACGGTGACTTACAATATACGTACCAACTTTCAGCTTATTCGAACAAAGGGTGCTAGCGTGTTCACTCACAGACATACACACACACATACATACATCGTCGTAAAAATAGTGAAAACGGACTCGGGGACCTCGAAACGTATAGAAACATCAAAATCTCAAATTCGGATTTTTGACAAGATTACAATACACTCCTTACTATAGTGTTCGGAAAGTAAAAATAGTAAGCTATATGAACTAAAGTTTTTTTTTTTTAAAAAACAATTTAATGTTACTTTAGAAGTCTGACGTCCAAAAAACAATGTAACATATTTAGTGATAGATGAAAAATTTAAAATATATAATTACAATGGTTACAAAGTGCAGTTTTCTAACAAATTCGCCGGTAGGAAAACATTTAATTATCTCATTCGCAATAAATTTGAATTTTTGTAGTTTTCTTCAAAACTTGATTGAGTACGATATAGAATTTCTTAGAGTGACCCCTCATGGAGGACATTTTACAAAGCCTGTAGCCTTTGTGTAGGTAATCAGATCTAACCATTTATATACACCTAATTCATAAATATTACCATCGATACTTATCGATGATTCAATTCAGGAAAAAATAAAAATAAATAAGAATTTTCTGACTAAAGAATTTTATTTTTTCAAATGATTGAGATGAAATAAAATTTCTAAACACTTTTTTCTTTACAACTTCTAATTTCAAATGTTTTTTTTTAAGGAAAAATAGGCGGGATTTAAATTTTTAGAATTTGAATATAGTTTTTGATTTGAAAAATCATAAAAACTTCTTATTACAGAGGAATATTTTAAAACTTAAAAGGTATGGCATCAATAGGACAACTTCGTGAGTAAAATATTCCATAGCATGACAATTAATTAAATATTAGATAATGTACGTGTATTGTATATATCGAGCATATCGTATAGTTTTAATTATTATTACAAAATAATCAAAATAACCCTATAAAATTTATTTGCACTAGCTTTTCCCGCGTAGAACGTTTGCATGATAGTGCATACATACCTAATATGATTTTTAGAAAAACCTCTTAAATTAAACCACTGGAAAATTTCATTTCTTTCTCTCTCTCTCTGTTTTTTTTTCTTTTTTTTTTCCTTTTTTAATAAAGGAGATTTAAATCTTGTATATTTGCATTATATCTTTAATTCTAGATTTAATTATTTTATTTTATTTTATTTTTATTTTTATTTTATTTATTTTATTTTTATTTTTGTTGTTGTTATTGTTAATTTAAAATTCCTTAGTATTATATCAAATTAGTCTTATATTAAATGTCAGTAATTTCCTAAAATTTGAACTTTTTAAATTACTTTAAAAAAGGATGCTTTTCATGTGTATTAGATTAATCGTTTTGGAAACGAAAGCGAATTTTTTTCAGTCGAGCTTTTTGCTTTTTTCGAGCTTTTGGCCTGGGTTAACCAATCAGGTAAGACCTTAAATTACTATCGTATCGTTTGGTCAAAATTTAATTACTACTGACCCATGTTAGAGAAATATTATATAGATATTGATCGATCCTTATGTACATAATGTTATAAATTCATTTATTAAAGTTGAATTTTTCGGTTGAAGGATGACCTAGACTGAAGTATTCCACATCTCCCTTATTTTATGTTGCAGGACTTAGAAAAATTTAAGAAAGGACTAGCTCTGATTGATGACAATGCAGTAAAGTTTATGAATAATTCACAAAAATTATGCTTATATATCGATTATTTTTCAAGAGTAGTAAAAACTTTAAGACTTTCTTTCTTTTTTTTTAAAGAAATATTTTATGTTATGTAATGATTTTGTTCATAAGTTGCATACATAAAATCTCTTTCCTTTTGCTTAAACGCTTTTTCCGAAAAAATAAAACTGACATTGACTGTTATTATTATTTTTTTAAAAGTTCATTTATATTTTTCTGGTTTTCTTTTCCTTTTTTTTTCCCATTTGTTCTCTCTTTTTTCTCTCTTTGTGTATCTCTGTCTGTTTTGGGGGGTTCAAGACTAAATCAGCGATTATATTTCATCCAAGCTGATTTCTCATTCTCCATTTCCTTGTAAATTTCCTACATACAATGCAAACATTTTCCTACAGAAGACATTTATTTCCTTATCGAATAGAAACATAAACGATAAAATGTAATTTTCCCTGCATTGGTAAAATGCCATTGGTTTTATGTCATTATATCTATGAAATCCATTGACTTTCTATTGCTGTAGAGTGGAAGGTAGGAGGCTAAGACATTATACTAAAACTACAAAACAATTCTAACTTTTTAATTTTCTAAAATTAATTATTAAACCTTTTTCGTGTCTGTGAATTACCATGGAATGGACTCTATACCAATTAATAACAAGAAATAAATTAATAAGTAAATAAAATAAAATAAAATAAAATAAATAAAAAATAAAAAATAAAAAAAATAACTGTCTTCTCTAAATTTGTATATAAATTCCAAATTTTGATTACATCGTTTCTATTTTCTGAATCTTGTATATTTTATTACAAAAATACGGTGAAATCAGGAAAAAAAATTCTTCACCAGTACTAATTTAAGATATGCCAATAGGAAAAATAGCATTTCTATATTATTAATTTTGCTTAAAAAGGAAAAGTAATTTCAGAAAAAAATAAAAAAATTCAGGTTTGTTAAATATTACCTCTGTGACTCTTAAACTATCATTGCTTCTGTGCCAAAAAAATAAATAAATAAATAAATAAAAATAAATAAATAAATAAATAAATAAATAATAAAATAATAATAATAATAATAATAATAATAATTTTCCTTTTTTTAATCGATTTCTAAACTAATCATTTCACCCTGTTTGGTAGATAGCAGCATTATTCCGAAATTTAACAAATGATATTTCAGAGGAAGTTCTATTCAAAAATCGCATCAAACTTCTTAGATGACGTTGTTTTGACGATGTACAATCGGTAACAAAAGTGTCCGAACACTAGCAAACATTCCTATGTAAAAAAAAAATACACTTCATACGGTTTTGTTGAATAAATCCTTATCGACAGTGTAAGAAATGATTCGATAAGGATTTATTCAACAGAACCGTATGAAGTGTACTTTTTTTACATAGGAATTTTTGCTAGTGTTCGGACACTTTTGTTACCGGCTGTACATTGTTGAAAATAAAGTGCTATATTTCACCAGAAAAATGGTTCCAATTAGCTGCAGCTAATGTTCTGGAGCAAAGTTTTTCCATTTCAGTAGTACTTACTACTGAAATGGCACCATTAAAAAGGTGAAACATTGAACAAAACAATTGGCCGCAGCTAATTAGGACCACTTTTCTGGTAAAATATAGAACTTTATTTTTAACAGTATACTCGTGATAGGTTTTTTTTTTTTCACCTGATGAATGGCCACGATACGATTTTGACCTAAAACAACAATTATGAACTTTCGAAAATGGCAATATTTGCTTACAAAGTTACATGTTTATTAACTCGATTGTTATATGAATTTAATAAGATAAACACATATATGGCTATTAGACACATTGTTGATCATCAATATGTAAAGAGAAAAGTGCATACATATATATATTCAAGAATTTTTAAAAATTTCTCGAAAATAAAAACATATGTACTTTTCTATTTACAAATTGATGATCAACGATGTGTCTAATAGCCAGTTTTGAAATTAGTTTCATTTTTTTCAAAGGAAAATATGCGCTGAACGTTAATGGGTTAAACTATAGAAAATGGCGCTCATATTATGTTCCCAGTTAAATTTATACACAGTAAGCTTTAATCATGTGTTAAACATTTCTTTAAAAACATCAGTCAATTTAAATTTTTCTAGGCAAAAATAAATTATATTTTCGATATTACGTCCCTATTTCTACCAGACAGTGAAATAAATTCTTTTTCTTTTGTAATTTACGAAAGGTTCAATATGAAATTTGATCATTTTACAGTATTCATAATAGTGTCTTCTGCTGTAAAAGTGGTAAGGATAAGTTTTATCTAAAACCTATTAAAAGTTAATTAATTTCAGTCTTTGAAATTGCGAAAAAAAAAAAACCTCTTTTTAATTATCAATTTTATTGCATCCTTAGCCAAGAGGTATAATTTTCGTAAGACTGACATATAATGAAAATTTCTTATTAAACTTTAAATTGTCTTTTAACAAATTATTTTTTAAATTAAAAATTTCTAAAGAGATGTTTTCTAAAACTAGCTAATATACACAAAAATTCAGAAAATATGCTATCGATTGGTGCTATATATAATTTATAAATACTTACATATTAATAGAACTTATTATTCAATAATAAAGTAAACCTACATGTTAATATATTTGTTTTATAAAATACAGTGTATTAATTTAATACTATTTAATAAAATATTTTTTTAAATGTTGTTTATTAAATTAATATATTTTCTGAAAATTAACTAGTCAGTAAAAGACGCTTAAATTTCTTGTAACCTTCACTGTCAAATTGCTTTAAAATAGATTTTTATATAGTTTTCTCAGGTGATCATATAATTTATAAAATGCTTTTTTTTTCTTTTCTAAATATTTTAATTAATTTTTTATGATTTGTGGAATTCATTTTGTTTTTCCTTCTCATTTTTTAAAAATTGGTTTCGCTGCTCTTTTAGGCAAAAAGAAGCACAACTATCCGATATTTCTTAACTCTATAGGTAAACAGAATTTTACCTATATTTGTATAAAATAATTCAACTTATGCCTCTCATACAGTTGTACTTTTGTTTTAATCTTTTCTTCTCTTTATCAACGAAGCCTATATATATTTCAAGGTAATATAATATTGGATTTTTCGTTACTTCCTGTGGTATGTGTGGAAAACTTAGTATATATAACTTAGTATATGTGGGTATGAATAGATGTACATATTTGAAATTCTTAATCTATAACAAATATGTTTTATGAGATTACTAACAAAAGTTGGAAACTTATAAAAACTCTTACTCCTTTTTTATCTACCAGTGATGCAAATTAAATAGAGATTTAAAAAAAAAAAAAAAAAAATGTTAATAATCTTGTTTAGTTGAAAATTGTGTATTTACTAAATAAAATTTAATGTCATAACTGACTGCATGGTGAAAACGCAATTTTAAAATTTAAAGTTTGTTCCACAAATAAACAAAAGTTTCCAAAGTTATTAATAATAATAAGCTAGGGAAAAAGTTTTTATAATTAATAGGAAAATGATTTTGAAAAATACTAGATAATGCAAAAAAATCGAAACAATTGTTTCGGGTTGAAAGAAAAGTCAACCCTTCTTCGGACAAACACAGTAAGCATGAGTGCTGCAGACGGAGACATGAGCTGGATCAGGAAAATTTTTGCCATAGGGACGATAATCTGAATTAATCTTGAATTTTTTGCGAATTAACGGAAATGAAAATTTTGAAGGAACAACAGAATCAACTGAAATATTTTATATGGGAATTTTAGCAGATGCATCAGGACAAACATTTTCAAGATTTTTATCTTGAAAACAGATTTTTAATTCAAGTCAAAGTTTCAATATTTTCCCCCTCAGCCCAATTAAAGTTAAAAATAATCATATTTTGTCAATATATTCCTTTCATAACTTAAGTAGATTAATTTGCTACTGCTGTAACATAAATATCAAATTGTATAATAGTTCATCACCAACCAGTGTTAGGATTTTTTGAATTATTTATGAACAATGGTTCATACAGTGCGATCGAAAATGATAGGTTCACCCGTAATTTTTATATCTGACAACAGCAAAATATCTATTATCTGTATGTTTTACAAGACTGTGTATAAAACATCATTTATAATACGCATGACACAAAATAAAATGAAAAAAAAAAGTTATTTAATTAATATTTATCTTGATTTTTAGTTAAGAGACCGTTTCAAAATGATAGATCCATTTTCAAAATTGTTTTTATTTTTAAAAGAAATTATGTAAATTTTTGTAAACCACGAGTTAAATGACATTTTGAAGGTTTCTGCTTCATAAATTGCTGTTGTTTCAAATTGGAATTCTTATGTGAGCTCGTTACTCGCTAAAAACGATATGGGTCGTAAAAGACGTCTGGATTAGAGCAGGGACAAACACTTGCTCATAAACAATTTGGAAGGTCTGGAAAAGAAATTGCTAGACTACAAAAGAGATCGTACAATGTTGAGAATTAATTTTTGAGATTAGTTAGTGAATACGAAGACAATATATTTACCGGACGGTCATCAAATGTGTCAAAATGAATGCAGAAATTTTTTTTTAAGTAGTTGAAAAGTGAGAATGTGAGTTTGTCTGTTTTAGCTCAACAACAGTACACACTGTTGTCAAAGTCTACAGTGCATAGAACAGTTAAATATTGCGGAAAGTTGGCGTATATTAAAAGAAAAGCTGCTTCTAAAATAATATCTAAACACACACACACACACTCACACACAAAAAAAAGCGTTTGAAATTTTTCCAAGAATGTATGACATGGTAAGATGAATGACATCGAGTATTATTTAGTGATGGGGAAAAAAAATCAAATTGAATGGGCCAGACTGCTGCAAATTCTATTCGCATGATTCTATTCGCAAATTCTATTCATGGTGTGGACGGAGATTGGATGGAATGGTAAAACATACCTAGCATTCTTAAGCACTTGTTTGAATGCTTTAGGGTACCAGGAAGTACTTGGCAAACATTTTCCAACATTGCAGAAGACATTGGAGGTGCATCTATCATTTCCGAACGCCCTGTATAAAGACTGAACATTTGTGACGAAATTTAGTTGAAAATATTAGTTCAAACTGGCAGAATTCTTAAGCTATTTTTTAATTTTAACGGATTTGTTTCTCAATTCAAACCGTTTTTAATTAATTTTGATAATGTATCATTTCTCACCATTAATTTTCAGCAAAGAATAAAAAATTAGTGCACTTACACTCTAATAAATTTAATTCAGCTCGAAGCTATGCATTTGCCAATGGGAATTTTACAATATGTACCTTTGAATTCTATTCCTGAACAAGCTGTTTGTGCTCTGTGGTTATCTTTTATATAATCGTATTATCGTAACTATGTGGTTCGAATAATAGTTTTTTGGACATGTTTTGGGGAATGTTCATCAACTGGATCTCACCTGTTTATTTAAGATCCACTTACAACACACGAAAATATCATTATTTTTGCATTGTGTGCACTTCAGATTTTTATTGTTTAGCGTAGTTTTTTTTTTTTTTTTTTTTTGCGTATTTCTCTTTAACATCAAAAGTGTTTTAATTTTTAAAAAATTTTGTTTTTCCATATGGAAATTAAAGTATAAGATCGATAAATAAACATAGCAGAATTCCTTTCGTTACATTTTAAGCAAATTAATGATATTGTAATCGTTCTAATATATATAAACATCGTTTTTTCAAATTATCTATAGAATAATACCAGTATGTATATATATACACTCCGCGACAAAAAGATAGGTACAAAGGGTTTTTCCTTTGATTTTTCATAAAATTACATTATCTAAATTGTGATTATCATTTATTATTATCATAAAATAACACTATTCCCGGACTAATTTTTGTTTTAAGACTAATTTAGAAAAGAAAATTCTAATTTGAGACTACACACCGCGACAAAAAGATAGGAACAAAGGTTTTTTTTTTTTTTTTTTTTTTTTTTTTTTTTTTTAATTTTGGAATATGAATATTTTGAATATGATTCAAATATTTAATATGTTTTTAATATGATAATATTTTGTTATGATAATAAATGATCAGAACAATTTAAATAATGTTATTTTATGAAAAAAAAAAAAAAAAAATCCTATCTTTTGTTCCTATCTTTTTGTCGCGGAGTGTAGTGTTAAATTAGAAAATTTTTAGTCTTATAACTTTTCTAAATTAGTCTTAAAACAAAAATTTGTCCGGGAATAGCGTTATTTTATGATAATAATAAATGATAAGCACAATTTAGATAATGATATTTTACGAAAAATCAAAGAAAAAACCTTTTGAACCTATCTTTTTGTCGCGGGGTGCATATATTTATAATTTAACATGTCTCTTTCATCTCATTCTTTCTTTCTCTAGTAGATAATTCAAAAATGATATGACAGCTAAATTTATATTTTATTTTCTCTATTAATGATAGAATATTTACTGAAAATGTGTATAACATTTATCGTATGTTTTTTAAAAGGAAAATGCAATCCATTTACTCCAGAAATGAAATTGTAACCTGGTTTTGATAACAATACTGATGATAAATGAAATGTCTATTTTGAAATATCGGAATATAAAAAAATAAGAGTTAAACATGTAAAGGGTGATCAATCATTTTTCGTTTGAGTTAGTGTAATGGAATGTCTTTTACAAAAGTAACATTGTCTAGTATAGAAAAACACATTAATATTTTGCTTTGCATCATCAAAAGTAATGTAACCCATGCATCAGGCCATTAAGTAAATGGGAAAGAAGCTCATCATTAAAAATATATTATCTTATTAAGTTTGTAAATGAAAAGATACATGATGAATGTCTTTTTGTATTTTTCGCCTGTGTAACCTCGAATGAAAAATAACGGTAAGCTGATAAATAAAAAAAAGGGAAAAAATTGAGTCTTATTTTATCATTACCTTCATCTATTTATATAATAATAAATTACCGTGTTTACTCGCGTAATAGTCGCACCCCAGTTTTGAAGCAGAAAAAATCATCAAAATATTTTCCCTGCATAAAAATCGCAGTCTATATTTGACTTCCATCTAGAAAATACTAGAAAATTATAAATTGTGCTTTTCCCAGAACTAATACACATAATGGATTCATCTGCTCTGTCACTCCCATTGACATACGCAATGAGACTCTATGAAGAAATATCATTTCCACCATGAAGAAATGTTTATGCCTGAGGAATGTATTTTCATATATGTCAAAGGGTTGTGAGAACATTGTATTAATTTCACACAAAAAAATTCTAAAAAGTCAGTTACTCACGATAACAAATAAAAGGAATCCAAGTTGTCATTTTTTTAATTCTTTATATTAATCGTATAGAATAAAATATTTACACTAATGAACATGCATATTTTTACAAATATTAAATCGAAAGCTTTCATTTAAAATACATTAAAATAAGCAATATAACGAGATATAGCATCGGCTTTTTTAGCCTGCCAACAATAATATCTTAATCAAATTTACTTCCATTTTGGGTGAAAACTCAGTTACTGTTCAAAAACGGTCATGATATTTCAAATTTTCAAGATTAACTTTTATGCATCCATTTTGTCACGAATGCAGATCAATTACAAAGAATTTTTATTTTCCACGTACTTCACAAAAATAAATAAATAAATAAATAAAAATAAATAAATAAAAATAAATAAATAAATAAAAAATAAGTAAAACAAAGCATAATTACATGTCCGGCAGAAATAGCTGACGGCAGTTACTGTTCAAAGAGGAAGTCGCGGGAGATAAAAAATGAGTATGATGAAATAAAATAATGCATTACGCTCCACAAAGAGATGGGGAATTTCTTGATTTCCTAGGGAGGATGGGAAGGGCAGGAGTTCTTAAACCCCACCCCACTTTTAAAGCTTTCAGCTTGTTCTTCGTTAAAGAAAGTATGCACGTGTGTTATAAACTAGCTGGGATGAACCTATCTAAAGTTACAAAAAAAAATCTTGGTCGATTTTCGTGGTGGCGTGTTCTGAACGTCTTTTTTTCTACTTGAATATGGGAAAAAATAATAGTTATACGGCGGGATTTAAATCGGAGATTGTTGAATATGCTGAAGAGGATGAAAACAGAGCTGCTGAAAGAGAATGGAATTTAAGTGAAAAATTAATAAAGGACTGGCGAAAATCCAAACAATCACTAAAAGAAACAAATGCAAATAGGGGAGCATTCAGAGAAACAAATCATGCAATTTTCCGAATGATAGAAAGCGAACTTCTTTTTTATGTTCGTGTAATACGAAATGATGGATGTGCGGTTTCATGTGAAATGCTGCAAAGAAAAGCAAAAAAAATTGCAATAAAGCAAAATGTTCCAAAAGAAAAGTTCAAAGCTAGTCGTGCATGGTTCATCAGATTTATGCGGCATAACGACTTAACAATCAGACAAGAACAAGTGTTTTCCTGAATCTGCCACCGGATTTTACGGACAAAATTCTACTTTTTCAGAAGTACGTTATCCGACCTCGCCAAAGAATGGATTATCTCCCATCCGGAATTGGAAATGCTGATTAGACGCCAGTTTATTTTGACATGCCACGCAACATAACTATTGCAAAAAAGGGTGCTTCAAGTGCTTCAGTGTGCAGGAGTGGATATGACAAAATGCGCTCCCCTGTAATGCTCGGTATATTATAGCAGATGGAAGTAAGCAACTCCCAACTGTGATTTTTAAAAGGGAAACTTCTTCCAAAGGTATTAAATTTTCGGCTTGAATTCATGTGTGATTTCAAGAAAAAGGTTGAATGGGTGAAAAAATGATGAAAGGTCGTGTTCGCAAGATCGCAAGGTTTAGAACAAAAGGGAGAATTCCTAAAAAAAAAAAAAAACAGCCATACTGGTACTCGATAGATTCGGAGGACATCTTGCTTTTAATGTAAAGAAGGAACTTTCAAAAGGCAAAACAGATATTGTGATAATTCCTGGAGGACTCACATCGAATCTGCAACTGTTGGCCGTGTCGGATAACAAACCGTTTGAAGACAATAGAAGACGAGTGTATGGAGACTGGGGAGAAAGAAAAACCTCCCAGTGGCGTCCATCACCGGAACTAATGTGTAGTTGGATATCACAAAACTGGACATTGGTAATAAGCGATATATTTCAAAAAGTTTCAAGAAGACAGGTATCTCAAATGCTTTGGACGGAAGCTAAGATGACATTTTATGGATTGACGGAGATTCTTCAGACACCGATTCACATTACAGCAGTGATACTGAAACCTTCAGTGAAAGTGATTTATTATCAAATTATGTATTATGTTAGAATTTTTTGTCAAAATTTTCTCAAAGATTATTTGTGAAATTTATGTCTATAAAAATATTATCATAAAGAGAAAAATGTCACACCTTTATGTTCAACTGACGAAAAAAATATTTAATAAACAGTATATAATCTGGAAACATTTAGTAAGTTATTAATTTTATTATAATGAGTTTTTTTTATTTTTTATACGAGTCATGTTTTACCGTTAGAGTGCACAATACTGTGTAGTAGATTTTCCCGCATAATAGGCGCGCCCAAACATTCATAATGAAAATTTGACAAAAAAAAAAAAAGTGCGAGCATTACGCAAGTATGCATGGTATTAGACTGTTGACAATTTTTGACCAATGGTTTTCGATGTATATACATGTTTTGAATTATCCTGAATTTTATTCCAACTATGGTAAAAATGCCGGAGCCGGGAATCGAATCAGGGCTCTCCGGTAAACGCGCGGAAGCTCTACCACTTAGCTACTCTGGTTGATAACCAGCTCGGCATTTATCACATAATATTCGTTGGCATGGTCACCGAATCTGCAAACACAAATATATCATGTGAGAATATTAATCGTAGCACAACTCCAATAGACCACGACATTTTAATTTTGAAATTTTTGTTCCTCAACCTTGAAAATTATCAAGGTTTAAGAATAAAAATTTATTGTTAAAAAATTGTAAAGTAGGGAAAAGAAGTTGAATATGGAATATCATTTCAATTGGAACTCACCATAATAAACTAAAATGTAATTGTGGATTTGAGTGCTGCTAATTTCCAAGTGTTGTTAATATGTTTTGATGATTTTATGTAACGAAGAATAGAGTTTACATGCAAAAATTTTAGTTATTGAAAAAAGAAAAAAAAAAACGTTTTTCGGCTTATATGGACAAAGCTCGTAATAAGGAATACGTATGAAGGGAAATATGGGATACTCATTTCCTTAAAAGATAATCTGAATTAGTATAATATAGTTACAATATAAACATTATTTTTTGAAACTTTATTATTACATAAAATAAACAGTAATGAAAAAAATTATCGAATTCAAGTTACAAAAAATATTGCAAATAATATGGGATAGTTGGTGTTCCATATTATCCGAATCACTATCTTTCAGAATAAAGCAACCTCAACCTCACGTTGTTAAAATAAGTTTCTTGGAATTAGTCGACTTAATAAGATTACTAACATGAAAATCAGACTATTAACATCCCTACCGGAAATCTGAATCAATATAAACTGAATAATTTGTATGACAAAAAACTTATCTTCTTACTGACAGGAGGTAAACTACTTTACTCCAATATTATAAAATTTTATTAAATATTTTAACCCACTGACCGTATTTTAAATATGGAAAAATTGTAATGGTGTTTTCACTGCCGAGTGAATATATATATATTTTGAAAGGGTGGTTTTTTCGTTTCTTTGAGATTAAATATGATTGTCCGCATGATTATAATACCTATAACTATTAACCTTCAAACTTGGAAAACAAGCCGAAAATTTATAAATGTATAATTTTGATTTATAAATGTATTCCGGATAAAAAAAATCAAATGAGTCACTGAATTAGCTGATCTATCAGCGACTATCAAAGAGTTTTAACTATCATTTCAATGTATTAGTATCTTTATAATAATAGAATACCAATATTGCTATTATTATTTAATCGTTTTTTGTCCGCTTATACTTAATTACGTTTAACTAGACATAAATATGTAAAATTTTCTTTTCTTAATACTATTTATGTATTAATAAAAGAATTTTTTGCTGTTAAGTCAGAATTATTCTACAAAATACTTCTTATTCAACGAATAATTATCATTAATTAAAGTTCAGATAATTAATTTTTATACTCAGATTTACTAATCATCTCTCACAATCATTGTCTTTGTAATCCCAAGAGATGTTTTTTCAGTGATTTTAATTTGAAAATGCGACTCCGGTCCGGAAGAATTCCTTAATTAATCATTGAATCAAACTCCGTATTTATCAGATATTTGTATAAAACTCACAAAATATGTTAGCCTATATTCGATTACCAGATTTTTATAGATGCATTAATTTTTGCATCGCGATGAATTAATTCAAATGTATTTACATGCATGAAATATTGTTTAATTCGTGATTTCATATTCATTCGTTAATTAATATTAATCACTAATTGTAAAAAATGAAATATTATGTCGTAATTCCTGTTTATTATTGCGCTTTGTGTTTAATTATAAAAACTAATTACATTTTGTGAAATGCATTTTAAGATATGTTAATTTATTTATTTATTTATTTTAAATAAAGCTATTTCCAGTTTTCTGTTGCTTTGGTCTAAATAACGTTTGCTAATAGTGATTTTAAGTAAGCAAAAATTAGATATTTTAATGCGAAAAATAACTTTGGCTTTCGATGTAAATCGATTTATTGCATTTACATTTTTTTGCTTTAATCCAAAAGGCGAAATGGAATTTACTTAGGTGCATATTTTATTGATAATATCGATAATGGCGAAACCCATGCAATACTTTTCTAAATAAATTTATCAGTAAGAAAAAATATACAAGGTGGCCTCAAAAAACCTGTACAGTTTCAGTCTTTTATTTAAAGTAACAAGAATAGGTATACAACGAAATATTTCAGCTATGGACCGTACAAATATAAAAGTGTTTTCTTCTCTACTTTACTGTTACTACTCCACTTGAGTTTTTTCTAGTGTAGTTGCATGGAAGACACACACACACACACACCAAAAAAAAAAAAAAAAAAAACATAATACAGCGCCGATTATCCGGATTGGTCGGGTCCGAGTCCGATCCAGTTAACGAAAAATCCGGATAATTTGACAACTTATAAAATGGCCAAGTCAATGTTTTTTAGGTAACTTCCATTCACATTTTTGAGGCTTAGGAATGGCAATTGTAATAGTGACTATTTAGCATATCACAAATGGCGTATTTAGAAGTTATTTATTTTTTTTTTTTTTAATTTTATTTTCTATAAAAATGGCACAAATTTTAACATAGAAAGCTGTCATAGAAATTACATAATATTACAATATAGTATTACATAGTATTACGTATTTAAAAAGCAATTTATTGTGATTTAAAAAAAAAAATCTTGAGAATTTTCTACTTCATAGAAGACACTCTTTTTTCACTTTATCTTTTTAAATGTAGCAAATGATGCAGCAATCAGAAACCGCAATCCTACCATCTCTAATTCTTGGAAAAAGAAAAATCCTAATTCTTTCATTTAGCCGTTTCCACTCTCCTTCCTCACTGAAACTGGGCGGAAGAAAGCGATTGGAGGGGGCGGGGGACAAATGGAGCGATTTCGATCGTCTTTAGAGAATCTAAAAATAAAATCTGATCTTCGTGGGAGTGTTTTTTTTTCTTTTTTTTTTTTTTCGGTGGGGAGGAGAAGGTTCCTTGATCGATCCGGTTAATTGGACATTCCTGTTAATCGGCCTCCGGATAGTCGGCGCTCTACTGTATTGAATAATTTATGTAAAGGATCAGGCTATCTACAGAATTTAGTGAAACTGGTACTGATGACGATGAGGAGCCTGTAAAGGGCTCGAAACGTTTAAATTTATGTTTTGTGTGTTTTAATGTTTTGAATTGTTTTTTTTTTTTTTTTTTTTTTTTTTTTTTTTTTTAAATTATTCTGTGACTAAAATCTAAATAATTTTTACTTTTAAGGCACAGTTATTTTAAAACTAAATACGTACTGGATTCGGTATATTTTCTGTTTACTTCCGAATACAATTATCCATGCACTAGGTTATTATTATTATTATTATTATTATTATTTATGATTATTATTAATATTTTTTTTTTTTTTTTGTGTGTGTGTAATTGTAATGTGTAATGCTAATATACACAAACCATTCACGATATTTACTCCATTTTCAATAGGAAACATCCTCTAGTAAGCTTGAATGACATAAATCAGTCTCAAGGGGTTCCATGAACATTTACGGGAATGAGAGAGTGGACGTAAAACTCCGACGGACAGACAAACAGAATTATGAATTAAAAATTCATGTGCAACTGCCTATTGAGGAACATTGTAATTTTTTAATAGAAATATCATGTTAAACACATAAATATATTCACTTGGAAATTATGCAAATATTCAGTTAGCTGCGTGACATGGCAAACGAACTTGAACGATACCAGCTTTCGCACCACGGACTATAAAAATAAAACGAACGATTGCGAACGCTTGCCCCGCTGGCCCTCAATTACGAACCGTCACTGATTACTATTATTTCTGTCATCGACCTGCCTGATTAAAAGGCTTTTCTAATGCAGATTTGGATTGAACATATCCTATGTATATCTATATTACAAATCATCAAAAATAAAATTTTAATAAAAATAAATAATACGTCATTTAAAAATAAAATTTTAAATTTATTTTTAAATAACAGGCACTGTAAAATAGTGATAATCGTAATAAATTATGTCCTACACTTTCAAAAATAAAATCAAAGTACTTTCTAGACAAATTTTATTTTCTCATAATCAATGAACACATGCTATTGACGTCACTTTTTTTTCCAGATGTATCAAAAGCATAGCACGTATATACTGTTTGAAAAGGTTCAATCCACTGGTTGACTCCATTTTAGAGTTCTCTTAATTCTTTTCAATATTTTGTCTAGCTGGTACTTCAAATTAAGAACCTCAATGATACTTAATTATTTTCTTTTTTTTATTTTTTATTGTTGACTTTTTAAAGGTAAACAATTTCACAAGTTAAATTAATCACAATTTAATTCAGTAGTTTTAATGAATGTGCATAATAAATCTTGAATGTTAACAACTTGTTTAATTCAATTTTTATTTTACCAATATCACAAGCTAATTTGATAACAGTTTAATTAAACAGTTTTAAGAATATATATAATAAACTCTGTATGCTAACAACTTGTTTATTCGAATTTTTAGTTTTTTATTTACTGTTGCACTGTGATATCTCTCCTCCAAAAATTAACTAACAAATGACACCGGAAATACATTTACTTTTTTTTATTTTAACAAGGGATAAAACATTTACCCACCATTTATCAAGTGTTTTTAAAGGTCAATACAATACATTTACGTATGAAATAAAAAAATATATATATAATCTTGTTTTCTTAATTATATTAATGGTGCAATGTACATCTATTTCACAAAAATCGAAACAGAAAACAGGAATTAAGTATGGGAAAAGGCGATAAATCATTTCTTGTTAGAATTAGCGTAATGGAAAATCTTTTGAATAGTATCATCATCTGGTACAGAAAAATAAATCTATTAGCTTTATGTTTTGTGTCATCATAAAATTTTGTTTAGAGAAAATAGTAGAAAAACAATTTAACAAATGTGTTACAACAAGAAGCTAGTGAAAAGGAAGGTATTTTTCATTCTGTTATGCTGACAAACTGAAATCTTAGATGTCGTGTAGGTAGTTATATTTTTTCGTTTGTAAAATGTAAGAAAAGTATAGTAATGTGAATAGAAAATATGTTCTGAAAGACACTTATTTTAATATTTTGACTATGATTTTCTTTTTTTGACAAAGATTATATTTAGGTACTTATATTTTTATATATTTCGTATTACATGAACAAAACCAGTAGAGAAACAGTAAAATGAACGGGAATACTGGTGTTGACTTATGCAAAAACAATACTTTATAGCAAACAGTATAAATTATGCTTCACTGCTGGAAAAAGAGCATACTTATATAATATATATATATGCATAGTTTCTTTTTCACACGACATAATTTTTTATCAAATTATGGAATAATTCAGCGCTTATGAATGTAATTAAGCGTACTTGGTAATTTTAACTTAGCACCATTGTAAGCTTCATAGCAAAGCTTATATTTCCATTTAATATTTATAAATTGAACTATATTAGGTTCGTTGAAAAAATAAATATAGATTCAGGCAACAATTCTTATGGTCTTTGATTGTTTTTTTTTTTCTTACAGACTTGATATCTTTAAACTGCGCTTCTCAATTTGAATTTTTCATGCATTTATTATCTGTAAAATCCCAAAACTTTTACAAATATTTGAGAAACGATTTTCTTTTCAAATGTTTAGTGAACGTACATATAAGAATTAGAGATGAATTTTGAAATAAATTAATTTTTTTTTTTTTTGGGGGGGGGGGGGGGGATTTAAAAATCCATGCCTATGCAAACTGTCTGAAGAAAAAAAAAATGATTTTTGCTGTATTTTTATTATACTTTTCTTTTAAAGCCGTTGCAAAGTCTATCTGCTAATTCTTTTAAGTAAGTTCTATTAAAACCGTCAAAAAATATTTTTTTCTGTAGAAATTTTAGTATTTTGAAAATTATGAAATCACGAAAACACGCACATTGAGTAAAAACAATATAAAGATTTCAATTCCATAAAGAATACATCAAAAGCCATAAAAACTCTTGCCAGAATATCTATTTTATTGAACAAACTTAACATAGTTCAATTTATTAATATTAAGTGGAAGTCCATTGATTCCAAATCAAAGACGTCAAAACCCCCTAAGAATGCTCCACAATTAAGTATAAATTGTGTATATAATATACATAACACGGGTTGACATGTAAAATTTTGATTTTATAATTTTGGCTGATTATGTTTTTTGGTGAGCTGAAACCGAAAATGAAACCAGTTTTTCTCTATCACGTATAGATTTTTGCCAATGCTGCCTATAAAATTTATTCCATTACTCTTCCACCAATATAATTATATGTTTTCATGATTAATTAATCATAGATACCTATTGTTGTAATTGTTAAGCACTAGTGCGACTTGAAACCATATCAAGCAACCAACCAACCTATTGTTATGATGGTATATGTAAGAAACTGTGTCGGTAAACACCCTGTAATGGCAAAAATCTATACGTGATAGAGAGAAATGGGCTGCTTTTTCGATTTTAGTATATCAAAAAACATAAAGATCAGCTGAAATCATCAAATCAAATTTTGTCAACTTCATTTTTGTAGGCCTGTGTAATTTTCATTATATATGCTGCACAATGTTCTAATAAGTTAATTGTTACTTTATTTTCTTTAATATGATTTCAAGTTGTTTTTTAATGATAAAAAAATAATTATGAAATAAAATAAAATTGAAAAAAAGCTTTTTTCTGTCAAAAAGAAGAAAACAATCTGACCATACAGTAGATATACAAATTATACAACTTATTCTTCAAAATATTTCCATATTTTGAAGAAAAAATTATATAATTTGTGTATTTATTGTATATTTTCATTACTATAGCTACTAAAATTTTCATTTTTTTAATATTATAAATTTATTGCAGCATAATTCCTTTAAAAACAATTTCAAATCCTTATTATCATTCTTCATATATATATCATTATTTTCTTCTAAATCCTTTAATCCTATTTATAATGAATATGAATATTTAACATGACTTAAAATTCAGATCTGTAATATTATCCTCAATTTTAATTAATAATCATAATCCATGATCATTATCTTTTTAGTCCCAGGAGTTGTTTTTCCATTTATTTTAATTATAAAACTTGACTTCAAAGATTTCCATAATTAATCATAAAATCTGATTCACTATTTATCCAGTTTTTACATAAAACGTATAAAAAGTTTTAAAGCATTATCTAGAAACGAGAATTTTATTAATTACATTTATTTGTGCAGCATGAATAAATTTAATACATTTGATTATAGTATATGTATATATATTTAAATTTTAAGTTTCCTTTTTAATCAAAAATTAATATTAATCAGTTATAGCAATAAAGGAATTATGTCGTATTGCATATTTATTAAGCATTTTTTTTTAAAATAAAAATATAAATTATATTTTACAGAATTTATATTAAATATTTGTTTAATAATCAACTTCCTTTTAAAATAATTAAACATAATTAAGCATTTGCCTAATAAATTAAGAAAAAAAAATGCTAGCGCTTTTGTTATGCGCAGTTAAATTTATTTAGAAAAAATGCTTGTGTTTCATCAGATATTTGATATTTTTATATTCTGATTACAATATGTTGTCTCTAATGGAGTATTTCAAGTTCTATAGTTAAAAGAAGACTCATAATCGTATTCTATAGCTACAACTCATTTCAACCCTTATTTTTTACAGAGTGATCCTGAAGATTAGATATTACTGGTTAATTTGTGATTGATCCCCTTTTAGACTTCGGGGCGACACTTTGACAAAAATTAATTTATATGAACTTTTAGTGGCAATTTAGTGTAATTTTGATTTAAATAACACGAATATTTTATTGCGATTTCTGTATGAATAAAATGAGACTATTTAATTCATGGCATAATAAAAATAAAATTATTAATTTCATTCTTTAATTGTAAAAGCATATTTTTGTAAGCTTAAATAATGTACATTTTCTTTGTGATTTAAAAAAAAATAAAATGAAATGTTTTCGAAAATGAAAGTAAAATATAAATAATAAAATATCTTAAGCCTCTAAATGAAAAATATCAAAAAATATAAAATATAAACAAAAAATATGTCTTTTATTAAATTAACGTAAATGCTTGATTAAATTTTCTATTTAAATGGAAACCTATTTTAATTCATAGCAAAAAGAAATATTAAAATTGTTGCACTCTAACTATAAAATAGTTAAATACATATTTATTTTACTAGAGCATAATAATAAAAAATAATTCTTTTGTGATTTAAAATACGCATAAAACTCATACACAAAAAAACTTAGTTCTCAGAACTGACAGAATAAATATAAAAAAAGAATCTTGCATGCGACTGAAAGAAAAATATCGCAAAATCTCTGAAAGAAGTAACAACAAAAACTGTAGTTTCTAGTAGCACTGACCACAAAAAAAGTTGTATTACTTCGAAAAAGTATGTGCAAGGGAAAAAAATGTGATACTTTATTGTAAAAGGATAAAGCTAGAAAAGATTTTGAAGTTACTAATTTAAGCTACATTAGTTTTTTTTTTTTTTTTTTTTTTTTTTGTACGTATAAGAGTTGCATATATTTTTCTTAATTAAAATTGCAAGCAATACTTCAGTGTATTAAAATCTAAAAATGACTCTTTAATATTGGAATTTTTTAATTTCGATGGACCACCTTTATAGTCCATGGTATCTTTTTAAAAATTTGTTTATAAAAACTTTATTTAAAAACTGCTAAATCAATACTACAAAACTTTTAATATCATTTTCAAAAGAAGCTACAAAATTAGTTACAAAATTTGGCGCCCTTGTCGGATGTCTTGTTGCCTTTTCATTCTGTATACCGAATTAAACTTATTCTTTAACCAAATTTCTTGCGACCATAGGAGCCTTTGTTCAAGTACGAACTGAACGATTTCAGTGTTAAAATAGCGGTGATAACCTTTATCGTTGAGGGAAAATAAGCAATAAGGGAACACCGAATGACTGGATGTGTGCCAAATCCCTATCTGTCGGTCAATTTGGCACTCCTCCAAACCTTTGAACTAGTCCTCACTGCTAGTCGTAGGAAACCGGGTTACACTATATTAAAATTACGATATTAACACAGCTAGTTTATTTCATAATGAATAAAATTCGTATAAAAATTTCATTATGTGGTTAAGAAATCCTTAATAAAATAAATATTTAGGAAATTATTTATTGAATAGGTGATATTTTTCTCTATTGGTGGTGTTATGTCTCATCTAAATGATTACATCATGAGAAACTACTTTGTACACACAATCTGAAGTTTACATGAAATGTAATAATAAAAATTTTGCTGTACTTAACATAATATTTGAAAAAATGTAATATGACATTATTTTAATATGCGATTAAAATAATTGTACCGCGTTAAATCAAACTTATGTGTGTAATTGCAGCAACCGTTGAATTTGTAATTATTTAAATCATTCCTAATTAAACTAAATTAATTATATAAAATTAATTAATATAGCATTATTCATTGAAATAGTTTACTGTTTTTGTGTCGTGAAATAAATAGAATAAAACTATTATATAAAATTTATCAACAATTTAGAATAATTGTTTCATTAAATGATCATTTTACAAAATATATTACACAGAGCTTTTTTTATGATAATAAAGCTTTCGAATTATAATAAAACTGAACTTTTATGTAATCGCGAGCCATTTCCATTCTCAAGCTAACCATATTTTTCGTATTACTTTGCTTAATTATTATATACACTGACATATTTGGGTGTATATCGGCCAAAAGGTGCTGCTGCTGTACTGATATTTACTCGGTGAATAGGAAGGCTAAATCTTAACTTCTATGACATATAACGGTGTGAAACTTGATATGTGAGATAACCATTTTAAAAACGATTTATGATTTAATTTATGTATATAACGGACTATAGGTTGAGTTTCTTCTGTAATTTTGCAAATGGCTACATCCCAGCCTCTTTTAATTAAAACTGCACCAAACTCCAAACGTAAAATTTTTATTGAGAGAAGCTATGATTAAACTTTTGTACACCTATTAAACAGTAAGTGACGCTGTTATATAGAATGGAACAAAAGAAAAAAAAATTATGACCAGAACTTACTAGTTTTATTTTATTTTATTTTATTTATTTATTTATTTATTTTGTGGTTTTTTATTTTATTGCCTTTTGAGACATTATTGACATATGTATATAAAAATAAGTTTTATTCAAAATATTTGACTTATATTAACATTTAATTTTCTGCTGCAAAATTATCGCTAACTTCAAAATAGATTTCAAAAAATCACAGATAGTAACTAGCATAGGGAATTTATATTTAAAAATAATTAAACTTAAAATATATATAAATAAATAAAAATTTAAAAAAATTAAAAAAAAAGTCTTTTTAGTAATTTGTACTGATTTCGCTACATAACATTATACATAAATACGAATTTTTTATGACATAAGAGAAAATCTTTCAAAACTTTCTGATAAACTCCATGCTGCTAACTATATAGACAACTAATGTCTGAATACCCATTCAAGCATGGAAATTGTGTCAGCAGGAAAAGGCACATTATATATATGTAGAAAAAAAAAAAAAAAAAAAAAAAAAAAAAACTGTTTCGATACTGATTATTATTAATTTTTTTCCTTCTTTTCTTTTTCTTTCCAATACATATATATATATATTAATGAAATTCTGACAAAAGCAGAATTTAGGTTAAGAAGGACAACTATTAGTTTTTTATTTATTTATTTATTTATTTATTATTATAAGATCGCTTTCAAATTATTCAATTATATTTTTGATAAATTTTATAATTCGATAAATGTCCAACTTATCGAAAAATGACACTCAAAATCCCGCAGATTGAGACTAATAGTCTTCAGTCCTAAAAAAAATCTAGATACTGAGTATTCACAGTATAATAAATATCAATACTTAAAGTTCAGACGTCATATTTTACACTGAAAACTTAATTAATAATCATCAGCTGTAATCATTATATTTGCTATCCTGGGAGAAGTTATTTCCATTTATTTTAATTAGAAAACTTGACGTAATACGAAATAATTCTATAATTAATCATGAAACTTGACAAGATATTTTTCATTTTTTTTTTGTTCTTTTCACACAATTATGCAAACTATTTTAGCCTCTATCTATTTATCAGATGTTTTGGTACATAATTTTCTGCATCTAGACGAATTAATTAAAATGTGTTTACTTACAAAAAACATTTTTTTTCTTTAGTTTAGTATTCATCATTTAATTAATATTAATCAGATATTCAAAAAGCGAAATAAGATGGATTACGTGTTGATTTTTCCATTTTGTGTTTTAACAACAACAAAAAAAAAAAAAAAAAAAAAAAAAAAGAACTGTAATTTCCATTATACATTTTATGTATTCTGTTAGAAAAAATATTTCGTGTTTTAAATTTGCTGATGCTTTCGTCTTAGTAGTATTGTTTACTAGTAATTTCAACTGAAAAAAAAAATACTTTTGTAATTTAAATGGGCTATATATGTGTGTGTGTGTGTGCGTATGTGTGTGTGTTTTGTCTAGAGACAGACGATTTAATGTTATGTTTTTAGTTGTCGTTTTAGTTTAAGTCTTATATTTAATGAATTTGTCTTACGTTTGAAATTTGCTGCTTCTTTTACCTAAATATTACTGCTTAATAAATATTTCAAATTAGGAAATGTTATTTTTTTTTTTTATTTATTTATTTTTTTTTTTTGGTTTAGAAACAATTTAATGTTACTTTAGAAGTCTAACGTCCAAAAAACAATATAACATATTTAGTGATACATGCAAAATTAAAAATATATAATTACAATAGCTACGAAGTGCAGTTTTCTAACAAATCCGTCCGTGGGAAACATTTAAGTATCTCATGCGCAATAATTTTGAATTTTTGTGGTTTTCTTCAAAACTTGATTGAGTACGATATAGAATTTCTTTGAGTGACCCCTCATGTAGGGAATTTTACAAGGCCTATAGCCTTTGTGTAGGTAATCAGATTTAACCATTTATATACACCTAATTCATAAATATTACCATCGATACTTATCGATGATTCAATTCAGGGGGAAAAAATAGATTCTTAGGATTTTATTTATTCAAATGTTTGAGATGAAATAAAATTTCTAAACACTTTTTTCTCTACAACTTCTAATTTCAAAAGCTTTTTTAAGGAAAAATAGGCGGGATTTACATTTTTAGAATTTGAACATACTTTTTGATTTGAAAAATCATAAAAGTTTTTTATTACAGATGCATATTTTAAAATTTAAAAAGTATGACATCAATCGGACAACTTCGTGAGTAATATATTCCATGGTATGACAATTAATTAAGTATTAGATAATGTACGTGTATCGTATATATCGAGCATATCGTAAAGTTTTAATTATTATTACAAAATAATCAAAATAACCCTATAAAATTTATTTGCACCAGCTTTTCCTGCATAGAACATTTGCATGATAGTGCATACATACCTAATATGATTTTTAGAAAAAACCTCTTAAATTAAACCACTGGAAAATTTCATTTCTTTCTCTCTCTCTTTCTCTTTTTTTTCCCCCCTTTTTTAATAAAGGAGATTTAAATCTTTGATATTAGCATTATAGCTTTAATTCTAGATCTAATTATTTTATTTTATTTTATTTTATTTTATTTTGTTGTTGTTGTTGTTAATTTAAAATTACGTATTATTATATCAAATTATTCTTATATTAAATGTCAGTAATTTCCTAAAATTTTAATTTTTTAAATTACTTTAAAAAAGGGTGCATTTCATGTGTATTAGATTAATCGTTTTGGAAACGAAAGCGAATTTTTTTCAGTCGAGCTTTTTGCTTTTTTGGAGCTTTTGGCCTGGGTTAACCAATCAGGTAAGACCTTAAATTACTATCGTATCATTTGGTCAAAATTTAATTACTACTGACCCATGTTAGAGAAATATTATATAGATATTGATCGATCCTTATGTACATAATGTTATAAATTCATTTATTAAAGTTGAATTTTTCTGTTGAAGGATGACCTAGACTGAAGTAATCCACATCTCCCTTATTTTATGTTGCAGGACTTAGAAAAATTTAAGAAAGGACTAGCTCTGAATGATGACAATGCAGTAAAGTTTATGAATAATTCACAAAAATTATGCTTATATATCGATTATTTTTCAACAGTAGTAAAAATTTTAAGACTTTTTTTCTTTTTTTTTTAAGAAATATTTTATGTTATGTAATGATTTTGTTCATAAGTTGCATACATAAAATCTCTTTCCTTTTGCTTAAACGCTTTTTCCGAAAAAATAAAACTGCCCTGACTGTTATTATTATTTTTTTAATAGTTCATTTATATTTTTCTGGTTTTCTTTTCCTTTTTTTTTCCCATTCGTTCTCTCTTTTTTCTCTCTTTGTGTATCTCTGTCTGTTTTGGGGGGGTTCAAGACTAAATCAGCGATTATTTTTCATCCAAGCTGATTTCTCATTCTCCATTTCCTTGTAAATTTCCTACATACAATGCAAACATTTTCCTACAGAAAACATTTATTTTCTCATCGAATAGAAACATAAACGATAAAATGTTGTAATTTTCCGTGCATCGGTAAAATGCCATTGGTTTTATGTCATTATATCTATGAAATTCATTGACTTTCTATTGCTGTAGAGTGGAAGGTAGGAGGCTAAGACATTATACTAAAACTACAAAACAATTCTAACTTTTTAATTTTCTAAAATTAATTATTAAACCTTTTTCGTATCTGTGACTTACCATGGAATGGACTCTATACCAATTAATAACAAGAAATAAATAAATAAGTAAATAAAATAAAATAAAATAAATAAATAAATAAAAAATAAAAAAATAACTGTCTTCTCTAAATTTGTATATAAATTCCAAATTTTGATTACAACGTTTCTATTTTCTGAATCTTGCATATTTTATTACAAAAATATGGTGAAATCAGGAAAAAAAAATTCTTCACCAGTACTAATTTAAGATATGCCAATAGGAAAAATAGCATTTCTATATAACGAATTAATTTTGCTTAAAAAGGAAAAGTAATTTCAGAAAAAAAGAAAAAAATTCAGGTTTGTTAAATATTACCTCTTTGACTCTTAAACTATCATTGCTTCTGTGCCAAAAAAAAAAAATAAATAAATAAATAAATAAATAAATAAATAAATAATAAAATAATAATAATAATAATATTTTTCCTTTTTTTAATCGATTTCTAAACTAATAATTTTACCCTGTTTGGTAGATAGCAGCATTATTCCGAAATTTAACAAATGATATTTCAGAGGAAGTTCTATTCAAAAATCGCATCAAATTTCTCAGATGACGTTGTTTTGATGATATACAGTCGGTAACAAAAGTGTCCGAACACTAGCAAAAATTCCTATGTAAAAAAAAATACACTTCATACGGTTTTGTTGAATAAATCCTTATCGTCAGTGTAAGAACATGATTCGATAAGGATTTATTCAACAGAACCGTATGAAGTGTACTTTTTTTACATAGGAATTTTTGCTAGTGTTCAGACACTTTTGTTACCGGCTGTACATTGTTGAAAATAAAGTGCTATATTTCACCAGAAAAATTGTTCCAATTAGCTGCAGCTAATGTTCTGGAGCAAAGTTTTTCCATTTCAGTCGTACTTACTACTGAAATGGCACCATTAAAAAGGTGAAACATTGAACAAAACAATTGGCCGCAGCTAATTAGGACCACTTTTCTGGTAAAATATAGAACTTTATTTTTAACAGTATACTCGTGCTAGGTTTTTTTTTTTTTCACCTGATGAATGGCCACGATACGATTTTGACCTAAAACAACAATTATGAACTTTCGAAAACGGCAATATTTGCTTACAAAGTTACATGTTTATTAACTCGATTGTTATATGAATTTAATAATATGAACATATATATGGCTATTAGACACAATGTTGATCATCAATATGTAAAGAGAAAAGTGCATGCATATATATATTCAAGAATTTTTAAAAATTTCTCGAAAATAAAAACATATGTACTTTTCTATTTACAAATTGATGATCAACGATGTGTTTAATAGCCAGTTTTGAAATTAGTTTCATTTTTTTTAAAGGAAAATATGCGCTGAACGTTAATGGGTTAAACTATAGAAAATGGCGCTCATATTATGTTCCCAGTTAAATTTATACACAGTAAGCTTTAATCATGTGTTAAACATTTCTTTAAAAACATCAGTCAATTTAAATTTTCTAGGCAAAAATAAATTATATTTTCGATATTACGTTCCTATTTCTACCAGACAGTGAAATAAAATCTTTTTCTTTTGTAATTTACGAAAGGTTCAATATGAAATTTAATCATTTTACAGTATTCATAATAGTGTCTTCTGCTGTAAAAGTGATAAGGATAAGTTTAATCTAAAACCTATTAAAAGTTAATTAATTTCAGCCTTTGAAATTGCGAAAAGAAACCCTCTTTTTAATTATCAATTTTATTGCATCCTTAGCCAAGAGGTATAATTTTCGTAAGACTGACATATAATGAAAATTTCTTTATTAAACTTTAAATTGTCTTTTAACAAATTATTTTTTAAATTAAAAATTTCTAAAGAGATGTTTTCTAAAACTAGCTAATATACATAAAAATTCAGAAAATATGCTATCGATTGGTGCTATATATAATTTATAAATACTTACATATTAATAGAACTTATTATTTAATAATAAAGTAAACCTACATGTTAATATATTTGTTTTATAAAATACAGTGTATTAATTTAATACTATTTAATAAAATATTTTTTTAAATGTTGTATATTAAATTAATATATTTTCTGAAAATTATCTAGTCAGTAAAAGACACTTAAATTTCTTGTAACATTCACTGTCAAATTGCTTTAAAATAGATTTTTATATAGTTTTCTCAGGTGATCATATAATTTAAAAAATGATTTTTTTTTTCTTTTTTAAATATTTTAATTAATTTTTTATGATTTGTGGAATTCATTTTGTTTTTCCTTCTCATTTTTTTTAAATTGGTTTCGCTGCTCTTTTAGGCAAAAAGAAGCATAACTATCCGATATTTCTTAACTCTATAGGTAAACAGAATTTTACCTATATTTGTATAAAATAATTCAACTTATGCCTCTCATACAGTTGTACTTTTGTTTTAATCTTTTCTTCTCTTTATCAACGAAGCCTATATATATTTCAAGGTAATATAATATTGGATTTTTCGTTACTTCCTGTGGTATGTGTGGAAAACTTAGTATATATAACTTAGTATATGTGGGTATGAATAGATGTACATATTTGAAATTCTTAATCTATAACAAATATGTTTTATGAAATTACTAACAAAAGTTGGAACCTTATAAAAACTCTTACTGCTTTCTTTATCTACCAGTGATGCAAATTAAATAGAGATAAAAATTGTTAAAAAAAAAAAAAAAAAAAAATGGGATTTGTTAATAATCTTGTTTAGTTAAAAATTGTGTATTTACTAAATAAAATTTAATGTCATAACTGACTGCATAGTGAAAACGCAATTTTAAAATTTAAAGTTTGTTCCACAAATAAACAAAAGTTGCCAAAGTTATTAATAATAATAAGCTAGGGAAAAAGTATTTATAATTAATCGGAAAATAATTTTGAAAAATACTAGATAATGCAAAAAAATCGAAACAATTGTTTCGGGTTGAAAGAAAAGTCAACCCTTCTTCGGACCAACACAGTAAGCATGAGTGCTGCAGACAGAGACATGAGCTGGATCAGGAAAATTTTTGCCATAGGGACGATAATCTGAATTTATCTTGAATTTTTTGCGAATTAACGGAAATGAAAATTTTGAAGGAACAACAGAATCAACTGAAATATTTTATATGGGAATTTTAGCAGATGCATCAGGACAAACATTTTCAAGATTTTTTTCTTGAAATCAGATTTTTAATTCAAGTCAAAGTTTCAATATTTTCCCCCTCAGCCCAATTAAAGTTAAAAATAATCATATTTTGTCAATATATTCATTTCACAACTTAAGTAGATTAATTTGCTACTGCTGTAACATAAATATCAAATTGTATAATAGTTCATCACCAACCAGTGTTAGGATTTTTTGAATTATTTATGAACAATGGTTAATACAGTGCGTTCGAAAATGATAGGTTCACTCGTAATTTTTATGTCTGACAACAGCAAAATATCTATTATCTGTATGTTTTACAAGACTGTGTATAAAACATCATTTCTAATACGCATGACACAAAATAAAATGAAAAAAAAAAAAGTTATTTAATTAATATTTATCTTGATTTTTAGTTAAGAGACCGTTTCAAAATGATAGATCCATTTTCAAAATTGTTTTTATTTTTAAAAGCAATTATGCAATTTTTTGTAAGTCACGAATTAAATGACATTTTGGAAGGTTTCCCCTTTATAAATTTCTGTTGTTTCAAATTGGAATTCTTATGTGAGCTCGTTACTGGCTGGAAGTGATATGGGTCGTAATAGACGTATGTCTTAGAGCAGGGACAAATACTTGCTCATAAACAATCTGGAAGGTCTGGAAATCAAATTGCTAGACTACAAAAGAGATCGTACAATGTTGAGAATTAATTTTTGAGATTAGGAAGTGAATACGAAGAGAATATATTTACCGGACGGTCATCAAATGTGTCAAAATGAATGCAGAAATTTTTTTTTAAGTAGTTGAAAAGTGAGAATGTGAGTTTGTCTGTTTTAGCTCAACAACAGTACACACTGTTGTCAAAGTCTACAGTGCATAGAACAGTTAAATATTGCGGAAAGTTGGCGTATATTAAAAGAAAAGCTGCTCCTAAAATAATATCTAAACACACACACACACACTCACACACAAAAAAAAAAGCGTTTGAAATTTTTCCAAGAATGTATGACATGGTAAGATGAATGACATCGAGTAGTATTTAGTGATGGGGAAAAAAAATCAAATTGAATGGGCCAGACTGCTGCAAATTCTATTCGCATGACCTACGTAAGGAAAATGAAACATTTTCTAAAAGACAACCAGGAGGTGGATCTGTCATGGTGTGGACGGAGATTGGATGGAATGGTAAAACATACCTAGCATTCTTAAGCACTTGTTTGAATGCTTTAGGGTACCAGGAAGTACTTGGCAAACATTTTCCAACATTGCAGAAGACATTGGAGGTGCATCTATCATTTCCGAACGCCCTGTATAAAGACTGAACATTTGTGACGAAATTTAGTTGAAAATATTAGTTCAAACTGGCAGAATTCTTAAGCTATTTTTTAATTTTAACGGATTTGTTTCTCAATTCAAACCGTTTTTAATTAATTTTGATAATGTATCATTTCTCACCATTAATTTTCAGCAAAGAATAAAAAATTAGTGCACTTACATTCTAATAAATTTAATTCAGCTCGAAGCTATGCATTTGCCAATGGGAATTTTACAATATGTACCTTTGAATTCTATTCCTGAACAAGCTGTTTGTGCTCTGTGGTTATCTTTTATATAATCGTATTATCGTAACTATGTGGTTCGAATAATAGTTTTTTGGACATGTTTTGGGGAATGTTCATCAACTGGATCTCACCTGTTTATTTAAGATCCACTTACAACACACGAAAATATCATTATTTTTGCATTGTGTGCACTTCAGATTTTTATTGTTTAGCGTAGTTTTTTTTTTTTGCGTATTTCTCTTTAACATCAAAAGTGTTTTAATTTTTAAAAAATTTTGTTTTTCCATATGGAAATTAAAGTATAAGATCGATAAATAAACATAGCAGAATTCCTTTCGTTACATTTTAAGCAAATTAATGATATTGTAATCGTTCTAATATATATAAACATCGTTTTTTCAAATTATCTATAGAATAATACCAGTATGTATATATATACACTCCGCGACAAAAAGATAGGTACAAAGGGTTTTTCCTTTGATTTTTCATAAAATTACATTATCTAAATTGTGATTATCATTTATTATTATCATAAAATAACACTATTCCCGGACTAATTTTTGTTTTAAGACTAATTTAGAAAAGAAAATTCTAATTTGAGACTACACACCGCGACAAAAAGATAGGAACAAAGGTTTTTTTTTTTTTTTTTTAATTTTGGAATATGAATATTTTGAATATGATTCAAATATTTAATATGTTTTTAATATGATAATATTTTGTTATGATAATAAATGATCAGAACAATTTAAATAATGTTATTTTATGAAAAAAAAAAAAAAAAAAATCCTATCTTTTGTTCCTATCTTTTTGTCGCGGAGTGTAGTGTTAAATTAGAAAATTTTTAGTCTTATAACTTTTCTAAATTAGTCTTAAAACAAAAATTTGTCCGGGAATAGCGTTATTTTATGATAATAATAAATGATAAGCACAATTTAGATAATGATATTTTACGAAAAATCAAAGAAAAAACCTTTTGTACCTATCTTTTTGTCGCGGGGTGTATATATTTATAATTTAACATGTCTCTTTCATCTCATTCTTTCTTTCTCTAGTAGATAATTCAAAAATGATATAACAGCTAAATTTTTATTTTATTTTCTCTATTAATGATAGAATATTTACTGAAAATGTGTATAACATTTATCGTATGTTTTTTAAAAGGAAAATGCAATCCATTTACTCCAGAAATGAAATTGTAACCTGGTTTTGATAACAATACTGATGATAAATGAAATGTCTATTTTGAAATATCGAAATATAAAAAAATAAGAGTTAAACATGTAAAGGGTGATCAATCATTTCTCGTTTGAGTTAGTGTAATGGAATGTCTTTTACAAAAGTAACATTGTCTAGTATAGAAAAACACATTAATATTTTGCTTTGCATCATCAAAAGTAATGTAACCCATGCATCAGGCCATTAAGTAAATGGGAAAGAAGCTCATCATTAAAAATATATTATCTTATTAAGTTTGTAAATGAAAAGATACATAATGAATGTCTTTTTGTATTTTTCGCCTGTGTAAACTCGAATGAAAAATAACGGTAAGCTGATAAATAAAAAAAAGGGAAAAAATTGAGTCTTATTTTATTATTACCTTCATCTATTTATATAATAATAAATTACCGTGTTTACTCGCGTAATAGTCGCACCCCAGTTTTGAAGCAGAAAAAATCATCAAAATATTTTCCCTGCATAAAAATCGCAGTCTATATTTGACTTCCATCTAGAAAATACTAGAGAATTATAAATTGTGCTTTTCCCAGAACTAATACACATAATGGATTCATCTGCTCTGTCACTCCCATTGACATACGCAATGAGACTCTATGAAGAAATATCATTTCCACCATGAAGAAATGTTTATGCCTGAGGAATGTATTTTCATATATGTCAAAGGGTTGTGAGAACATTGTATTAATTTCACACAAAAAAATTCTAAAAAGTCAGTTACTCACGATAACAAATAAAAGGAATCCAAGTTGTCATTTTTTTAATTCTTTATATTAATCGTATAGAATAAAATATTTACACTAATGAACATGCATATTTTTACAAATATTAAATCGAAAGCTTTCATTTAAAATACATTAAAATAAGCAATATAACGAGATATAGCATCGGCTTTTTTAGCCTGCCAACAATAATATCTTAATCAAATTTACTTCCATTTTGGGTGAAAACTCAGTTACCGTTCAAAAACGGTCATGATATTTCAAATTTTCAAGATGAACTTTTATGCATCCATTTTGTCACGAATGCAGATCAATTACAAAGAATTTTTATTTTCCACGTACTTCACAAAAATAAATAAATAAATAAATAAAAATAAATAAATAAATAAAAAATAAGTAAAACAAAGCATAATTACATGTCCGGCAGAAATAGCTGACGGCAGTTACTGTTCAAAGAGGAAGTCGCGGGAGATAAAAAATGAGTATGATGAAATAAAATAATGCATTACGCTCCACAGTGAGATGGGGAATTTCTTGATTTCCTAGGGAGGATAGGAAGGGCAGGAGTTCTTAAACCCCACCCCACTTTTAAAGCTTTCAGCTTGTTCTTCGTTAAAGAAAGTATGCACGTGTGTTATAAACTAGCTGGGATGAACCTATCTAAAGTTACAAAAAAAAAATCTTGGTCGATTTTCGTGGTGGCGTGTTCTGAACGTCTTTTTTTCTACTTGAATATGGGAAAAAATAATAGTTATACGGCGGGATTTAAATTGGAGATTGTTGAATATGCTGAAGAGGATGGAAACAGAGCTGCTGAAAGAGAATGGAATTTAAGTGAAAAATTAATAAAGGACTGGCGAAAATCCAAACAATCACTAAAAGAAACAAATGCAAATAGGGGAGCATTCAGAGAACCAAATCATGGAATTTTCCGAATGATAGAAAGCGAACTTCTTTTTTATGTTCGTGTAATACGAAATGATGGATGTGCGGTTTCATGTGAAATGCTGCAAAGAAAAGTAGAAGAAATTGCAATAAAGCAAAATGTTCCAAAAGAAAAGTTCAAAGCTAGTCGTGCATGGTTCATCAGATTTATGCGGCATAAACGAATTAACAATCAGAAGAGGAACAAGTGTTTGCCTTAAACTGCCACCGGATTTTACGGACAAAATTCTACTTTTTCAGAAGTACGTTGTCCGACCTCGCCAAAGAATGAATTATCTCCCATCCGGAATTGGAAATGCTGATCAGACTTCATTTTATTTTGACATGACACGCAACATAACTATTGCAAAAAAGGGTGCTTCAAGTGCTTCAGTGTGCAGGAGTGGATATGACAAAATGCGCTGCACTGTAATGCTCGGTATATTATAGCAGATGGAAGTAAGCAACTCCCAACTGTGATTTTTAAAAGGGAAACTTCTTCCAAAGGTATTAAATTTTCGGCTGGAATTCATGTGTGATTTCAAGAAAAAGGTTGAATGGGTGAAAAAATGATGAAAGGTCGTGTTCGCAAGATCGCAAGGTTTAGAACAAAAGGGAGAATTCCTAAAAAAAAAAAAAAAAAAAAAAACAGCCATACTGGTACTCGATAGATTCGGAGGACATCTTGCTTTTAATGTAAAGAAGGAACTTTCAGAAAGCAAAACAGATATTGTGATAATTCCTGGAGGACTCACATCGAATCTGCAACTGTTGGCCGTGTCGGATAACAAACCGTTTGAAGACAATAGAAGACGAGTGTATGGAGACTGGGGAGAAAGAAAAACCTCCCAGTGGCGTCCATCACCGGAACTAATGTGTAGTTGGATATCACAAAACTGGACATTGGTAATAAGCGATATATTTCAAAAAGTTTCAAGAAGACAGGTATCTCAAATGCTTTGGACGGAAGCTAAGATGACATTTTATGGATTGACGGAGATTCTTCAGACACCGATTCACATTACAGCAGTGATACTGAAACCTTCAGTGAAAGTGATTTATTATAAAATTATGTATTATGTTAGAATTTGTCAAAATTTTCACAAAGATTATTTGTGAAATTTCTGTCTATAAAAATATTATCATAAAGAGAAAAATGTCACATCTTTGTGTGCAACTGACGAAAAAAATATTTAATAAACAGTATATAATCTGGAAACATTTAGTAAGTTATTAATTTTATTATAATGAGTTTTTTTTTATTTTTTATACGAGTCATGTTTTACCGTTAGAGTGCACAATACTGTGTAATAGATTTTCCCGCATAATAGGCGCGCCCAAACATTCATAATGAAAATTTGACAAAAAAAAAAGTGCGAGCATTACGCAAGTATGCATGGTATTAGACTGTTGACAATTTTTGACCAATGGTTTTCGATGTATATACATGTTTTGAATTATCCTGAATACGATCTGTCCATTTTCAGAAAATGACTCAAATTTTTATGAATGCTCCATCTCTCTAACCAATGGTCGGAATTCAACTTAATTTTTGTTTCAGATAAATTGGAATGGAAGGTTGATTTTTATTCCAACTATGGTAAAAATGCCGGAGCCGGGAATCGGATCAGGGCTCTCCGGTAAACGCGCGGAAGCTCTACCACTTAGCTACTCTGGCTGATAACCAGCTCGGCATTTATCACATAATATTCGTTGGCATGGTCACCGAGTCTGCAAACACAAATATATCATGTGAGAATATTAATCGTAGCACAACTCCAATAGACCACGACATTTTAATTTTGAAATTTTTGTTCCTCAACCTTGAAAATTATCAAGGTTTAAGAATAAAAATGTATTGTTAAAAAATTGTAAAGTAGGGAAAAGAAGTTGAATATGGAATATCATTTCAATTGGAACTCACCATAATAAACTAAAATGTAATTCTGGATTTGAGTGCTGCTAATTTCGAAGTGTTGTTAATATGTTTTGATGATATTATGTAACGAAGAATAGAGTTTACATGCAAAAATTTTAGTTATTGAAAAAAGAAAAAAATTTTTTTCGGCTTATATGGACAAAGCTCGTAAAAAGGAATACGTATGAAGGGAAATATGGGATACTCATTTCCTTAAAAGATAATCTGAATTAGTATAATATAGTTACAATATAAACATTATTTTTTGAAACTTTATTATTACATAAAATAAACAGTATTGAAAAAAATTAAGGAATTCAAGTTACAAAAAATATTGCAAATAATATGGGATAGTTGGTGTTCCATATTATCCGAATCACTATCTTTCAGAATAAAGCAACCTCAACCTCACGTTGTTAAAATAAGTTCCTTGGAATTAGTCGACTTAATAAGATTACTAACATGAAAATCAGACTATTAACATCCCTACCGGAAATCTGAATCTGGATAAACTGAATAATTTGTATGACAAAAAACTTATCTTCTTACTGACAGGAGGTAAACTACTGTACTCCAATATTATAAAATTTTTTAAATACCAGCTAAACCTGCGGGGCCTGCGGGGCACCGCTACGGCGAATTGTTGGCCATCGACACCGTATATTGACGTTTGCTGGAACTAAGAGCGCATATGAAGCTCAGGATCTCTACTCCCAGTCCATGACTGCATCTTTGAACTTAATAAAGCCTCTTCGTTTAACGTAAATGGACTCTTGCGTTCTTTTATAAGATGACTGGACACCCAACTACTTATATCGTTACACAAACACACACACATATATATATCAAGAACTAAAAAGTATATTAAATTATTCTGCATTAAAATAACTTAAATATTTTTTTTTCATTTCTTTAATGTTTAAAATAATTTTAGATAATTGAGTACATTGTTACGAATTTGTAATTAATTGTTATTTTTATATAAATTAATTCAAAGAGACTTAGTCATGTTATAAAATGTTAATTTTCCGTATTTCTAGTTTGCCTTCTCATTAAAATAGCTCATTTCTCTTAAAAAAAAAAAAAATAAAATAAATAAATAAATAAAAAAACGCGTTAAAAAGCTTCACCAAGGAAAGTAATGGCATCCGCGCCAAATTTGGCGACTTTTTAGCTCCTAAGCGACTTTTTGGTGACTTTGGCGAGAAAATCCTTATTATTGATATACCAAATACCTAAGCTGTAACTTTTATATTTTACGAGTTACCAGAACATTCTGGGATTTATAGAAGGGTATTTAAAGGATACAGATTTCGACCTTCAGCCAGTTTCTCGCCAACCGCCTTAGGATATATTTTCCTGACTAGTCTCTTGCTTGCAGCTCATTGCTGTGTGTGTTAACTATATTACAGTTTATACTGTAAATTTGATGTCGTCAGCTGTTATTTAAGTTTTGTTTACTGGTGAAACTGAAATTGATTATTTGTTTATAGACTTGTATTCTTCTCGATTTTTTTGTAAGTAAACTTTTGAGCTTCTGTAAGTTTCGCCTTTCATTCAGAGACAACTCACGAACCCCGAATATGTTATTCCTATTTTAAGTTAGAAATTTAGTTAAATCGTTAATTGTACTTTTATTCATTCACATAATAACTGGTGTGTTAAACAAAATAATTACACACTGCTAAAAATAAAATTCTACAGTTCACCAGAAAAAAGATTCCAATTATCTGCAAACAATATTATGTCATAACGTTTCACCATTTTATTGGTACTATTTTCGTAGTAAGCATCAGTGAAATGGTGAAGCTTAGTACCAAAATATTGGTTGCAGCTTAAAATGCTTGTTTAACACCGTTCTTCTGGTGAAACGTTGAACTGTTATTTTTAATACTGTTAACAATTATCATTTAAAAATATCTTACCAACAACATGCTAAATGATTGTGTTAGACTGGTCGTTTATTGACTGTCTTATCTCTAAATCAGACAGAGAGAAAGAAAACGAATAGAAATAAAATTTTAATATTTTAAAATTGTTTTCTGGATATAGATATAATCAATTATATAATTTCCATTCTATATTTTTATTCATGTCGTCTTATATCTACACTGTTAAAAATTTCATTTCAAGGTTGAACCAAATGTTGGTGCTACAGTAGCGTCAATTTGCTAGGTTGTACCAAAACTTGGTACAACTGTAGCTGCAACCATGCGATAGTGAAACCATCTAGCATGTTTTGGTACTTCTTGTTAAATAAAAGCACCAAATCTTGGTAAAAGATTTCTCCACCTTATGGATGTAGCTATTGCAGCATAAAGCCGAGATTTAACGAAGCTTGAAATAACTGTGATAGGCTTCACCGTCGCATGGTTACAGCTAAAGTTTGGTTCAATCTAGGACAAAATTTTTAACAGTGTATTGCCATTCTTGTATCATTTGCAAAAATTTTATAAATGATAAATGATAACTTTATCTGTATAAATTAACTAATGACTGATGACTGCAATATTTAAAAATAAATAAATGAATAAATAAGCTAAATCAAAATCAATTTATATTTTTCTAATAACGTTTTATGATAAAGGAAATAGGAAAAATGATAATGTTATGTTAAACAATGAATTTTTCAAACAATGTAATCAAAACCCTTTTTTTTTTCTTTACAACAATTATTCTTTATTCAGTATTTACTTTGACTTAGGAGAAATAAAGGGGCAACAAAGGATGATTGTTACAAGAATTTGATGCATCAATAATACTGTAACTGCTTTTGTACTTCCTTTTAGAAATATACTTTTAAATGCAATCATTTTATATTTTATAATACTTTTAATTTAAAAATATTTATTAAATATTCCATAATAGACTTTGTTTTGAAAAAATAATTCGAATGGCTTCAATTATAAAGTCATTTTCCGACCTATTTAAAAATAATCTTTCCCATAGTTTTCAGAAATGTTATGATGCCACCATTGTAGCGGAAGACGGAACTGAATTTAAAACGCACAAACTCTTATTGTCTGTGAAAAGCGAATATTTTCGAGCCTTTTTCAGGGGTAACATCGAAAACACAAACAGAGTAGTTCTTGCCTTTAGTAAATATATTTTGGACGACATTTTGCTCTTTATTTATACAGGAGACGTTCACCTTCATGCTCTTAATATTGCTCCCATGATTATAGCTGCCGATTATTTATTGATTGATGATTTATTAACGCAGTGCAAAAGTTTTGCATTACAAAAAATATCTATCAAGAACTGCATACCACTGCTTATTGCTTCTGAAGCTGTCGAGAGATTAAGAATTAAAGAGCACTGTTACCGTTTTGTACAAGTTCATTTCGGAAGACTTGTTCGTAACACAGATTCAGGCATTGAAAAACTGCCGTATAGTACATTAAAAAATCTGTTAAGTGACGACAATCTTGGTGTAGCTGACGAAAAAACTGTTCGGGACACTATTGTAATTTGGGTAAAAGGGAATAAAGCGGAAAGATTGAAGCACGTTCCTGAACTTTTAACATACATAAGATGGAATGCGGTCGACTATAGTTTGGCATCACGCAATCGCCCAAATACCTTATTTCGAGAGAATATAGCTTGGAAAAATAAAGACTTGGAAAAATACACATCAAATTTGAATGGTAATATATTACAATCCGGCAGCCTTAATCCCTCTTTAGGAAGATGCCCCAGCAAAATGTACTTTTTTATGCGCAAGAATGTTTCACCCTACTATAATGACAAATCAGATATATATCTCACATATGATGAAAAGTTAGACATTTGGTGCAAAGTTGGAGACATAGATGACAGTATTGATGCTATATTTGCAAGTAACAGATATATATTCATGTTTAATACAATATCTAGAGAAATGAAAACGTTTGATTTATTCAAGAAGACATGGGTAAAGAAAAATAATATAAGATCACCTCGCCAAGCTTATTGCGTTGTTCAAAGCGAAAACCACATATTCGTCATTGGAGGATATAGTTTTATGACGGTATGTACAGACGTCGAATGCTATAACCCAATGGAAGATGTGTGGAATTTCTGTATGTCGATTCCGCCAATAAATATTAGTGGGGCAGCAGTAATAAATGAAAAAATATATGTCATCGGATATCATGAAGAAGCTGATAGGGTAGAGATGAGATCATTAGCGTATGAAATATCTAATGACAGTTGGTCAGATATCGAAAATCCAAGGCAATTCCGAACCAGTTTTGGAATTATTAATTTCGAGGAAAAGCTTTACATATTTGGCGGAAGAACAGAAGAAGACAACGTCACAACATCAGTAGAAATATATAATCCCATTAACAATGAATGGAAGGAATTTTCATATCTGCCTTTCGCGTATGAACTTCCACAGGCAACAATTTTTCAAGATAAGTTGATAGTGTTTGATGACTGTCCAGTCGGTGGCATGTCTCTATCAAGATTTTCACCTTGTGTGTGGAACGACGAAAATAAGACGTGGGATATAGTAACACTCTTTTCACCTTTCAATGAAATTCACAATTACATATTCTGCTGCCTAGAGGATCGGGATATTTTAATGACACTTTCCAAAGAAAATGACGATTCTGAAACTGTGTGGATAAAGTCACCCTTTGCATGCAACTGAAGAATTTCAATGGCAACTGGCAACAAAATTCAGCAAATGTAGAATGCAAAATTTATTATTTTCCTTGCTTGATTAACTAAACCAATAAATACATTTTGACATAGTATTATACATTTTCTTATTTATATTAATCATTACACGAAGTATTTATTTTTATCTTTTTTTGAAGAATTAAGTATAAATTCAGCCATCATATCCTTATCGATTTAATGATATAGCTTATCAAAAAGTATGCTCACTATTAATGAATACAGATATGTAATGTTTCTAGTAATGTAATATGTTATTATTTTTTTTTTAAACATAAGCATATATGTATATACTTCAGAGCAATTATTTTCTTAACCTTAAATCCTTTTCAATGTCACCCTTGTTTAAATCTCCTCTGATTTTTCAAGTATTTGTTCCTGTAATTCTTACAAGCTTGTAATTCCTCCTCTATTTCAATCATTGCTTTTCTTTCTGCGTCAACGGCGAACATTTTCTCACCCCTTTTATATTTCCTCAACTGAACTTCTCGGATTTGCTTTATTTATATATATATACTAGCAGGCTTTGCCCGCTTCGCTGGACATTAAATTCAAATGAGTTGTCATTAATCTTTATTAATAACATAAGTTCTCGCTGTGATTGGTAGAGGTTTTCTCGCTCGCAACGTGAAGAGTCTGGGTCCCCACTGTCTTCGGCACAACTTACCACTTCTTACTTCCCCTTCCTCAGAAGGTGAGTTCGAAGTTTTGTAAAATCCCACTAATGTGCATAATGCGTACACTTAATCAATATCCACACACAAAAATTCGCCATTCTAAGATAATTCAAAGCGAATTCAAACGGAAAAACGTGTTTTTACACATGCTTATTGCCCTCCGACTCGGAGAAGGTGGTGGTGGTGGGGGGATTTCGAATTTCGTAAAATCCCGTTACAATAAGTGCCGGTTGCATACAAACAATTTTTTCACAAAATTTCGTGACCACAGAAGTCTTTAATAGAAAATATTATAAATAAATAAAAAAAAAGTAAGTAAAGAAAATATATAGACACGACATTATTTCATTATTTAAAACATGAAAATCTGACATTGACAGATTTTAATTTAGTGCCAGAGGCCTACTGCTAAACTTGTTAATATCGACAAATTCTTCTTTAGCTAATTCGTGACGATCTAAATTCCATGATAAAGTTTTCATTAAATCAAACCAATGTGTTTCAGCTGCAGATACTGTAACAAATAACGTTGGAAGTCCAAACTGTCTTATAGCCGCAAAACAACGTTTTTTCTCTTTTTCCCAATGAGGGGAAGGTGTGCCTTGGGGGGGGACTCATGTCAAAGGTGTGCCTTGGGGGGGACTCATGTCAAAGTTGTATCTTGGGGGGGACTCATGTCAAAGTTGGGCCTTGGGGGGACTCATGTCAAAGTTGGGCCTGGGGGGGACTCATGTCGGGCCTTCGGGGGGGACTCATGTCAAAGTTGTACCTTGGGGGGGACTCATGTCAAAGTAGGGCCTGGGGGGGACTCGTGTGAAAGTTGTGCCTTGGGGGGACGTCATTCAATAAATCCCCATTCAATAAACCGACTGAAATAGGCCCTTAGCACTATTAAGAGTGACGTATAAAAATTCGACAACGCTGTACCGACTGAAATAGGGGTACCTTGGGGGGGGACTCATGTCAAAGTTAGGCCTGGGGGGGACTCATGTCAAAGTTGTGCCTTGGGGGGACTTCATTCAATAAATCCCCATTCAATAAACCGACTGAAATAGGCCGTTAGCACTAATTAAGAGTGACCTATAAAAATTCGACAAAGCTGTACCGACTGAAATAGGGGTACCTTGGGGAGGGGACTCATGTCAAAGTTGGGCCTGGGGGGGACTCATGTCAAAGTTGTGCCTTGGGGGGACTTCATTCAATAAATCCCCATTCAATAAACCGACTGAAATAGGTCCTTAGCACTATTAAGAGTGACCTATAAAAATTCGACAACGCTGTACCGACTGAAATAGGGGTACCTTGGGGGGGGGGCTCATGTCAAAGTTGTGCCTTGGGGGGACTTCATTCAATAAATCCCCATTCAATAAACCGACTGAAATAGGCCCTTAGCACTAATTAAGAGTGACCTATAAAAATTCGACAACGCTGTACCGACTGAAATAGGGGTACCTTGGGGTGGGGGGGACTCATGTCAAAGTTGTGCCTTGGGGGGACTTCATTCAATAAATCCTCATTTAATAAACCGACTGAAATAGGCCTCTAGCACTAATTAAGAGTGACTTATAAAAATTCGACAACTGTACCGACTGAAATAGACCTCTAGCACTAATAAGTACAAAAAGCACAGCTTTAGTATGAGAACCCTTTGGTGACTTTAAATATTTTAAGCCATTTTTGCGATGAACGGAATTGGCTATCTCAATTGTGCAATTAAAGATCTTGGCGAGAAACGTCAGAACTACTTCGGAGCCAAATTTCAAATTTTGCCAAAGGGATCCAATACTAAAGCTGTTCCATACCGAATCTGGGTTGAAAACGGAAAAAGGGTAAAATAAATTAGAAATATCAGACCTATATTTATAAATTTGATACCAAATAAAAGAGGCGATTTTTCTGAATCCAGGGGTGCAAACAGGATTTCTATGCGACAATTAGATTTTTAAAAAATAACTAAAGTATGAAATTTAAGTGGCAACGGAAAAACGGAAAAAGGGGAAAATAAATTAGAAATATCAGACCTATCGTTACAAATTCAGTACCAAATGAAAGGGGTGATTTTTCTGAATGCTGTGGTGTAAACAGTTTTTTGATACGACAATCAGATTTTTTAAAATTAACTAAAGTATGAAACTCAGATGGCAACACATCATTTCAATCTTTTCATAATTTGTAGTGCGAATCACGCGAATAAAAAACTTAAAAATTTATTTTTATATTTTATTTTTCCATTCAAAGCGTTTTAGTGAAAAAATATTTATGGCGCATGCGCAGGCGTTTTTTACCCACAATTTTAACACTATTCATAATTTTGAAAATTTCTATAGATATAATTTCAAGTTTGGTGAAGACCTAAGTTTCTGTCAAGCGCCGTTGAATTCCGTCCAGCCGTTCTCGAGTGATGCCCGGACAAACGTGTTTTAGTCTTTTACCCCCTAGGGGGGGGAACGGGGGGGAATTTCTGAAAAGTTGATAGATATAATTTTAAGTTGGGTGAAGACCTAAATTCCTGCCAAGCGTCGTTGAATTCCGTCCAGCCGTTCCCGAGTGATGCCCGGACAAAAAAAGCGACATTCGGACACGATGACACACACACACACACACACACAGGCAAAATTTTCTGAAGTCATTTTCGGCTTTCATGGGGTGTGAAACGTGAAGATATCGCAAAATTTTTCGATTCCGACAAATTTACAGACAAAACTCTGATTTTATTAATATAGATTTTAACCCACTGACCGTATTTTAAATATGGAAAAATTGTAATGGTGTTTTCACTGCCGAGTGAATATATATATATTTTGAAATGGTGGTTTTTTCTTTTCTTTGAGATTAAATATGATTGTCCACATGATTATAATACCTATAACTATTAACCTTCAAACTTGGAAAACAAGCCGAAAATTTATAAATGTATAATTTTGATTTATAAATGTATTCCGGATAAAAAGAATCAAATGAATCACTGAATTAGCTGATCTATCAGCGACTATCAAAGAGTTTTAACTATCATTTCAATGTATTAATATCTTTATAATAATAGAATACCAATACTGCTATTATTATTTAATCGCTTTTTGTCCGCTTATACTTAATTACGTTTAACTAGACATAAATATGTAAAATTTTCTTTTCTTAATACTATTTATGTATTAATAAAAGAATTTTTTGCTGTTAAGTCAGAATTATTTTACAAAATACTTCTTATTCAACGAATAATTATCATTAATTAAAGTTCAGATAATAAATTTTTATACTCAGATTTACTAATCATCTCTTACAATCATTGTCTTTTTAATCCCAAGGGATGTTTTTTCAGTGATTTTAATTAGAAAACGCGACTCCGGTCCGGAAGAATTCCTTAATTAATCATTGAATCAAACTCCGTATTTATCAGATGTTTGTATAAAACTCACAAAATATGTTAGCCTTTATTCGATTACCATATTTTTATAGATGCATTAATTTTTGCATCGTGATGAATTAATTCAAATGTATTTACATGCATGAAAGATTGTTTATAATTCGGGATTTTCTATTCATTCATTAATTAATATTAATCACTAATTATAAAAAGTGAAATATTATGTCGTAATTCCTGTTTATTAATGCGCTTTGTGTTTAATTATAAAAACTAATTACATTTTGAAAAATGTAATTTAAGATATGTTTATTTATTTATTTATTTTAAATAAAAAAGCTGTTTCCAGTTTTCTGCTACTTTGGTCTAAATAGCGTTTGCTAATAGTGATTTTAAGTAAGCAAAAATTAGATATTTTAATGCGAAAAATAATTTTTGCTTTCGATATAAATCGATTTATTACATTTACATTTTTTCGCTTTAATCCAAAAGGCGAAATAGAATTGATTGCATACTTTATTGATAATATCGATAAACACAAAACCCATGCAATACTTTTCTAAACAAATTTATCAGTAAGAAAAATATACAAGGTGCCCCCCAATAAACCTGTACAGTTTCAGTCTTTTATTTAAAGTAACAAGAACAGGTATACAACGAAATGTTTCATCTATGGACCGTACAGATATAAAAGTGTTTTCTTCTCTTCTTTACTGTTACTACTCCACTAGAGATTTTTCTAGTGTGGTTGCATGGAAGACAAGGAAAAAAAAAAACATAATTCAGTAGAGCGCCGATTATCCGGATTGGTCGGGTCCTGTTAAAGAAAATCCGGATAATTGGACAACTTATAAAACGACCAACCAAAGGTTTTTTAGGTAATTTCCATTCACACTTTTTGAGGCTTAGGACTGGCAATTGTAATAGTGACTAATTAGCATATTACGAATGGCGTATTTAGAAGTTATTTTTTTATTTTTTTTAAATTTTATTTTCTATAAAAATGGTACAAATTTTTACATAAAATCTCAGATAGAAATTACATAATATTACAGTATAGTATTACATAGTATTGCATACTTAAAAAACAATTTATTGTGATGGTAAAAAAAAAAAAAAATCTTGAGAATCTTCTACTTCATAGAAGACATTCTTTTTTTCGCAGCCATATCCCTTAATCTTTTAAATGCAGCAAATGATGCAGATATCAGAAAACGCAATCCTACCATCTCTAATTCTTGGAAAAAGAAAACTCCTAATTCTTTCATTTAGCCCTTTCCACTCTCCTTCCTCACTGTAACTGGGCGGAAGAAAGCGAGTGGAGGGGGCGGGGGACAAAAGGAGCGATTTCGATCGTCTTCAGATAATCTAAAAATAAAAACTGATCTTCCTGGGAGTTTTCTTTCTTTCTTTCTTTTTTTTTTTTTTTTTTTTTCAGTGGGGAGGAGAAGGTCTAAGAAGAAAAAAGAAAGGTTCCTTGATCGATCCGGTTAATTGGACATTCCTGTTAATCGGCGTCCGGATTGTCGGCGCTCTACTGTATTGAATAATTTATGTAAAGGATCAGGCTATCTATAGAATTTAGTTAAATTGGTACTGATGAGGGGCCTGTAAAGGGTTCGAAACATTTAAATTTATGTTTTGTGTGTTTTAATGTTTTGAATTGTATTTTTTTTCTATGATTAAAATCCAAATAACTTTTACTTTTAAAGCACATTTGTTTTAAAACTAAAAACGTACTGAATTCCGTTTATTTTCTGTTTACTTCCGAATACAATTATTCATGCACTACTTTTATTTTATTTATTTTTTATTTATTATTATTATTATTATTATTTTGTATAAGTGTAATGTGTAAGGCTAATGATGTGCATTGTATGAATAATAAATATAAACTTCATTATGATTTTTTCAAAATAAAGGTATTAAAATATGGTTTATAGCAATACCTTTCATAAAGCACATGCTTTGGAATACTTTCGAGTATCCCTGTACACAAACCATTCACGGTATTTACTCCATTTTCAATAGGAAACATCCTCTAGTAAGCTTGAATGACATATATTAGTCGCAAGGGGTTCCATGAATATTTACGTGAATGAGAGAGTGGACGTAAAACTCCGACGGACATACAAACAGAATTAAGAATTAAAAATTAATGTGCAACTGCCTATTGGGGTACACTGTAAATTTTTAATAGAAATATCATGTTAAACACATAAATATATTCACTTATAAATTATGCAAATATTCACTTAGTTGCGCGACATGGCAAACGAAGTTCAACGATATCAGTTTTCGCCCAACGGACGCTGGAAAGTTCGAAGATCTTCCAAGCATCTCGACGAAATTAATGTGTCAAATAATATGAAAAGTTACATTAAAGAAATTTAATTTTATATTGAAACAACAATTTTGTTTCAATAGCGTTTGAAGTATTATAAGCAACAATTTAGAAATATTGGTTTGAGGAAATTGATTGATAACATAAACATTTAGTTTAACGAGAAAATTAAAATTCTAACAATTTCAATAAAATGGAAAAAAAAAAAAAATGGAAGAAAGAAAAGAATTATTTTTAGCACGAGAATTTAACGTGTATTATTAGGTTAATGTCCCCACAAGATCTATTTTCCGTACAGATCTTTGGATTAGAGCATGCAATCAACTGAGTGAGAGTTTCATAATCTGTTTTTCTTTCTTTCTTTTTAAGAATAAGATTTTTTCCTTGAAATATTAAACGTTGATCTTTGGGTGATACTTTTGAGCAAGAAGTGTCTGAATAAAGCAATACTGACAGAAAAGAACATACTTACTTGATCCTACAAATACTTAAAAATTGATATACGATTAGATCTATGTTTCTCATTAAAACCAAAGTAAAATTAGATCTAAAGATATGAAAGCAATGGAATGCTGAAACAGTAATATTACCCATTACAATTAATGTATCTATATAAAATATTGAAATAATTCAATAGCGCAATCTCTAATGAAAGAATATACGTCACTAAAAATATTTTTACTCTCTTAATTTTATCATAAATTTTTAAGATATATAAAAGAAAATAAAAATGACATGATTACGCTTATTTTTCAATTAAGGTAACGTAAAAATAGAAAATATACTTATATTAAACAGTATAAAGCCAAACATGCCTTTTCACTTACTAGAAATTGACAAAACGTAACATAAACAATTTATATTATTGAATTAACAGATATTTTTCTCTTATGTATAAACATGGTTAACATTTAATAATATTCACTTTTATGGCAGATGAGTAATAATTTTTAAAGATACAATATTAATTATATCAAGCAAAATCGAGTTATCTATTAATATCCGTAATTTCAGTAATCGCACCATAAAAAAATATTAATAATAAACTAAAATTAATATATATACATATACTTTTTTGTAGCTATGTTAATACCTTATTTATAAACTTTTGTTACACACATTTTCTGTAATCTTGCATGAAATCCGTGAAGAAATTTTATTACAAAACTTAGAATAACAAATATTATAATTACAAAAACCTGAATATATATATATATATATATATAAGATTTTTGAAAAGCTTTTGTTGAAATCTGTTACCTTTTTTCTTTAAGAACTTGTTCTGAAAGTGACAAACTAATAGCATATAAAACTTTCTGGATTATTTTATAAAGTTCTTTATTATGCAATGAGAATTAATTAATTCTGCCAATTAAAAGATTATGAAAATCAAAACTGTTACAAATTAAATATGTTTGTAGCTTTTCAGGTATAGGAAACATAAAACAATCGATTCAAGAAACAGAATATATATATATATATTTATATATATAATGAGGAAAACTAATGTCATTTCTTTCAGAAAATGTGTTAAATACAAAATAACTTCTATAATAGTTAATTAAAAAAAATCCATAATAGATAATTTTTTGTAAATAAATAAATAGGTTCATACATAAGAATAATGTCATAACTATGAACGTTTATTTATTTTACATTACCTTCAACAACTTAACTGATTAATTTACTTTGAATATTTTCTCCTTATTCTACTTTAAGCTATTGTGTTCCATTGTTTTTCTGCCTTAAGCTATTTTCACAACTGGCAAAGACATTGAGTAAACACTTTCAAAAGAAAGCCATTGTTTAATGCCTTTGAAATATAAACGGCTGTTTCTGATAACACTTATTTTTCTCTTTACGATAATAACGTAATTTATTTTAGAAACTGATTACGAATAAAATAATTATCCGAGAAAAACAATTTAATTTTTTTTTATTGACGAATTAACATTGGAAATGACATGTCTAATTATAATGCTTGAAAAATCCAATAAATCGTTTAAACATTTTTTGCTTGATAGTGTCATATACATATATCATTATAAACGAAAAACAAAATTAAGGAAATAAATAAACCAAAGCACTCAATATATTATATTATTTTGAGTTTTTGATTTTTTTTTTTTTTTTTGACTTTAGGTAAAGTGTGTGCTTTAAAGAATTGGGCTACAGGGAGAGGTCAGTTTTTTCCCCACCTGCAGCAGAAAATGATATTAGTATTTCTACCTCTAATGAGAGAAAAAGAAAAAGGTATTACGTTCTAGAAAATCCTCGATTTGTCTCAAAAAACACTTCGCGAATAATAATTTTTTGAACAGATCTAGTGAAACACATATTTGTTTAATCACGATTTTGCAACCCTGTGATTTAAAAAAAAAATAGACGAAATAAGAAAAAGTTTTTTTTTTTTCGACTTCAAACTTATTAGAGTAGCATTTAAGGGGTACATACGTATAAATTTTACGAAATTCTTAAAATATTTAAGAACGCTGGAGGTGAGAAAGTCGGCAGATTGACAGACGGACAGTTGGACAGACTGATACACTAATTAAAATCATATTCAGATTCCCACATAAAAGTTGTTAGAAAGCGTTAAAAATGCTTAATGTAAACGAAAATGCAATTTAACAAATATCAACCCTTAACGTAAAGGAGTATTTTTGTGTAGCCCTGTAAATTTTAAGCTAATCATACTGTATTCTATATAAATCTTTCTTTTGTACGTATGAAAAACATATTTCAATATCACTAAGATTTGTGCAAAGTTATTAATATATGGTTTGTAGAAATACCTTTGTTAGAACGTAGTTCTTTGGACTATTACTGAGTATCACTGTACACAAACCATTGGTGGTACGTACTCTGTTTTCAATAGAAAAAATCAAGTAATGAACTTGAATACCATATTCCAATTTCATTAAGATTTGTTCAAAGTAAAAATATTAAAATATGTTGTACAGAAATAACTCTCATATAACGCAATGCTTTGGAATACTTTAAAGTATCCCTGTACAAAAAGTAACAGTGGTATTCATTCCATTTTAAGTAGTGATCATCCTATAGTGTACTTAAATAATGTATATCAGTTTCAAGTAATTCCATGACTATTCAGGGAGCTAGAACGTAGATAGACAAACAGATAAACTGAAGTCATTAACGCTTTCAAATTTGTTAAAAAGTGTTAATAAAAAAGGCAAAAATTAAATAAAGAAATAAAATTACCAAAAATATTGTAAATGCGTTTCTCAGATCCTAATAAATAATCAGCATAATGTCTCATAATGGACTTTTCCTTTGTCGTTCTGCTTGATTGTACATAATAGAACTTGAAATATAGCCTTTCCCTTAAATTGCATAAATCGCTATATAGCAGCGTCACATTTTGAGCGACTGGCATCAAAAGTTGACAAAAACTAATTTATGTCAAGTTGCATCAACACTACATATATATTTATATGTAATTTTGTGCAGTATGTCCTGAAATATAGTCTGCCTTGAAATTGAAAAAAATCGATGCATAGCAGCGCAACCTATTGTACTATTGTCTTTAAAACTCGCTAGGCACTAACTTATTTAAATTTGCATCTGTACATAAATTTGTATGTAATTCCGTAGAATAGGGTTGGGGACAAAATATCGCGGGACAAAATATCGCGAGGACAAAATGTCGCCGACGTAAATGAATACAAAGCAAAAATGAGTTGTCAATTATTAGTAATGTTGTATAAAATTTCATGACAACACATACCTAGGTCAGAGCACTGACATTCAGACAAACCTACAACAAAATTTTTTATAAATTTTACTTAAAATAGTTTAAAGACTATATTTATTAACTTTTGTCAAAATCAGTTATAATGAATTCAATCGTGCTTATTAATTTTAAAATTTTTAATTCAAGTTTGTGAACAGTGTTCAGATTTAATATCAGCAGTGATGTACACGATTTTTAAAATGCATTTTGAATACTGAAAAGTAAAAGATAGAATATCTTAAACATAAACATAGATAAAATAATGAAATTCAACTGTATGATTTATTTAATTCATTATTTATTTATTTTAATTAATTAATTAATATTTATAAGGCCCTGTGGCCCCTGCCAGAGATCACACGTGACACAAAATCAAATTTTCAAATAGATTTTACTACTTTTTTGACGCGAGATTTTGTCCGGCGAGATTTTGTCCCGCGATATTATGTCCGGATCCCCATGGAATAGTTCTTCATCCTTTTTTTTTTACTCCCTTGGTGTATTTTAACCACATTTATTAACGTTGTGGGTTTAGTAAAGTGAAATCAAATAAAAAAATCTGGAGTGACTCCACTCGACTTTCCGAACATTGAGTAACTAACAGTTTTGTAGATAAAATAAAGAAAGAGGAGTTGCTAAACAAACAAAAGAGAGAAAACCATAATAGAGTGTTTGAGTATTTTTCTCCATATTTCACACGAGGTTTTATTTAACGCTACTGAACTTTGAGCCCATAGATCATAATGATAAAGAATATTTCGTTGTGTCCCTGTAAAAATCTATAAATGCTAGATTCACCAAAATGCTTATAGTTAGTGCAACAGTGATTTATAATATTCATACAAATTTTCAGCTCAATTGAATAAGGCATTTAGATGCTATCGCACTTTTAAAAATTTGGTATCATAGGCCATAATGATAAAGAATTTTTCTTTGTGTCCCTGTAAAAAAATTGTAAGTGCTAGATTCACCAAAATCTATACAGTTGGTGCAAATGCGACCTATAACATGTGTACAAATTTTTTGCTCAGATTAATATGGCGTTTAGACGCTATCACACTTTTAAAAATTTGGCCCCATAGGCCATAATAATAAAGAATTTTTCTTTGTGTCCCTGTAAAAAAACTATAAGTGCTAGATTCTCCAAAATCTATACAGATTGAGTATCTGTGACCTATAATATGTGTATAAAGTTTTTGCTCAATTGAATAAGATGTTTAGATGCTATCGCACTTTTAAGATTTTGGTCCCATAGGCCATAATGATAAAGAATTTTTCTTTGTGTCCCTGTAAAAAAACTATAAGTGCTAGAATCACCAAAATCTATAGGGTTCGTACTATGGTAACTTACAATATACGTACCAACTTTCAGATTATTCGAACAAAGCGTTTAGACGCTAGCGTGTTCACTCACAGACATACACACATACATACACACATACATACATCATCTCAAAAATAGTGGAAACAGACTCAGGGGACCTCGAAACGTATAGAAACATCAAAATCTGCAATTCGGATTTTTGACATGATTACAATACTTTCCTCACTATAGTGTTCGGAAAGTAAAAAAATTTACGAGTCAAACATACATATAAAAAAGGCTAAAATTACCTTTTTTAAGTAATGTGTACTCCAACAAATAAAATGCAATAATAAACCACAGAATATGGTTTGCATAAAACCAAATCATTTTTTAGAGAATTATGCAAATATTGTATAGTTACAGGGACATTCATATACTAACCACCAACCTGCTGATGACCATTTTTATGGAGATAAAGGTTTAGGATTCTGTCACCCTATTTTCCGCTACCCCTTCCAATTGATTAAGAATCGCAAATTTACGTCTGTCTGACTGTTCCTTTGTCTATCTATCTACGCTGTAGTGTCCGTAAATGCTTTTAGATATAGTTTATTTTATTTTTTTTACATATGTTATTTAAATTCTGAATTCTATGTTCCCTATTTAAAATTTTATAAATATCACGACTTCTTTGTGTAAAGGGATACTGAAAAGAATGCATGCGCATTGTGTTCCATGAGATAAATAATATTTAAATAACTTTGTATTGCGAAATTTATAATGAAATTGATATTTATTATTTATATGCTGAAAATTGTTTTCAGTAGAATATGGTATGTTTAGCGTTAAGATTTACTGGGCCACGCTAATACTTTCAGATAAATGAAGCACTGCAACAAGAAATTGCTTGAATGATGTTTCCATCTGAGTTAATCATTTTAACGCTTTACAACAATATTTAAGAGTAATTATGAATTCAATTAGTTTAACGCTTTGTCTTTTTGTCCGTCTGTCTGTTGATTCTTTCATCATTTAGGGAAAGTACATTGAATGTTAAGCGACGCAACGAGTACGTGCAGTTTCAAAGTGTTGATTTAAAATTCTATGTGAACCACATGATTATTTGTTCTTGTTCTTTAAACAACGCATCCTACAATTCAATAAATAACAGTAAAAAATAAGTTAATGGGAAATTGTTTAACCAGCTGTGTAATAAATTAATCTATCTTGATTTAATAATTTGCATACTGCATTTAAAAGAAATTTCCAAGCATTTATCTTATATTAAACACGAAATTATTTTCTATTGTTTACAACAGAATTTCTTTTCTTAACGCAGATTAAATTCATTCTTTTGTATTTTTTCCGGCTAAAATCCAAACTAGTTCCATTAACCTAAGGTAAAATTAATTGCGTGTCTTTTATTTTGCATTTTACGTGCAATTAGCTTTAACTAATTAATTTCTTTTTTTACACATAACTACATTTTAGTCTTATGTATTGTAAGAGAAAAAAAAAGTGAAAGCAAAGAAACGTTGTAAAGCATTGAAAAATAAGGTATTTTCTGAAACTTTCGAAAAATGATGCATTATTAATTAAACGTTATTATTATTGTTTTTAACGATGACAATACGATTTGTTTCAGAGTATTCCATCATGCGTTACTTAACAGAAAAATTACAAACTTGTTCTTTGTGAAACGTATATTTAATTAACCTTTCGTAACAGGTTTGATGAAATAAAATACATATAAACATTAAAAAAAAAAAAAAAAAAAAAAAAAAAAAAGACACTCTTCTAGCTTAAAAGATTGTTGTCCTTTGTATTAAAAAAAAAAAAAAGAACTAATTAAATAAAATTAATGTCTAAGTAAATTATAAGTTACTAGATCACAAATATTTAATTGTCCTTTAAAATAGTTCTATAAAAATCTTTTCAGTTTTTCAAAATCAGTTGTTTAAAACAGAATTATTCTGGTTATTTATTTTGCAAAATTTATATAACCGAAGCAGAAAATGTGATATTATAAATTATTCTTTTTATTATTTATATACTTAATTCTTACCCAGGACATTAAAAGCACTGTTCAGTGTAGGGTTAAGATTGGGTAATGATCTTGTAAAAAATTATCAGAAATGGATAATTTTAGAGTATGATAATATATGTATATAAATAATTTTCTCTGTATATACACTGAAAAGTCTATATCATGACTAAATGAGACTTTTATACAAAGGAATTATTATATCACAGTTTTACCTCTAGAAAGGTTAGGTAGTATGAGAAAAGAACGAAAAGTTATATGGTTTGGATAGATTTTTAACATTTTCCAATTGTACGTACTTGTTAACCTCCAATGTATCTTGCTTGCGTGATATAATTAAAAAAAAATAAATTTAAATAAACTTTGCCTTATTAACACTGTAAATTTAAAGAGCAAATAGCTGAAGATTTTTTATTCTGTTATTTAGAAAAAAAAAAAAAAAGTGAAATTCAGGACTACTGAATAATAAAAAGTGATTTTTAAATTCAAAGATAGTAAACTATTTTTTATCTCCCATTGTAACGCAGAATGATTATTTTAAAACTGAGTTAATAAAACCTGTTAAAAGAAATCATTTTTCATATTTTCTCTAAAAAATATACATAAAAAAACTTAAGATGTAATTCAATAATTTAAAAGCTGTTGCATTTTTAAAGTTCAAACTTCAAAACAGTTCTTTTATAAAAGCTTTTGTTGGTATATAATGAAATGTGGAATATATAATTAACTAGCAGGCTTTGCCCGTTTCACTGGTCATTATGAAAAAGAAAATTCATTGCAACTGCTCAAAAATTTCGCTTCTCGTCCTTACTGCTTTCGACATCGGTTTCCTCACTGTAAAGTCTTGGGTCGTTGTCTCTTGGCAGTAAAAATATAAAATATATATAGTTTTAAAAATAAAAATTCTTCTATATTAGCATCATAAACTATATTAGCGCTTTATTAATATGTATAAAATTTTTTTAAAGATAATAACGACAATTTTTGTGTGAAGCGTAATTGAATTTTTTACAATTTTTTATTGTTCACGTTTAATTAAATGTATTAATTTTTATGTCGAAAAAAAAAAAAAAAAAAAAAAAAATATGAACTTGTAAAATTCTTTGGCAACAGTAAAATTATAGCTAAAATTCATGTTGCTAAATTTAAAGCTATTATGAGGTTATTATTTTCACAATTTAATTCATTAAAAGAAAACTAATTAAAAATTCGAAAATCGGGTTTCGAGGTCACCTTCGTGTCTAATCAGTTGACTGTCCGAGTTACCGCCTTTGCGCTACGCTGTCCACACAGACACTGCCTTTTATATATATAAAGATTTTACTTCTTAATTTTGACATTAAATGTCTATAAATACACTTTGAATAAATTTGAGCAAAATGGTGTTGATGTAGGGACTAAGGCTCATTGACTACTACACGAGATATCTAGGTCTGGGTGGAACAACGTCTGTGGCGGTCTTTCTAATATTTTCTAGAAAGACGTATTCACGTGAGTTTCAATTTGGAGCTAGGAAATATTATCTATATATTTTCCTAATTATAAATATAGATTTCGGAGCATAATATCGTATTAAAAATAATTAATATATTATCGTAAGTATTGCCTAAATACTAATCACCTAATGTAAATTATAATTATGTTGCATATTTATCATTAAAAGAATTAATCAAACAAATTTTTCATGCACCAGTTTGAGTTTCTATGATACATTCGCCAAGAAATTGATCATTCCGCTTAAATATTTCATAATTTTAATTATATGATCTTAAAACACGTATTAAAATTCCTTTATATATAATTTAAATGCATATATGCTTTTCATAATGAATAAAAAAAAATACAATTATTCACATATACATTTTGTTTATTAAAAAAACTAATATACACATTTACATACAAAAAACTGCAATGAAATCAACATATAATAGATTTTTAAAAAGTCTACGTACATGTGTGCAATCATTTGTACCGATATATCACAGTGGAAGACAGACAACCGAATCATATGACCTTCATGTAGTCAAATGGACTTAACACCACATCATGCATGAATCAAATCTGCTTACACAAATTATGTAACAATATTAAATGTAAAATTTTATAAGCTAAAATGTAAGCACTTCATTTTATATTACTTAAACGTTTGATTATGATACAAAATAATAGATAATAAGCGGATGTTAAACAACATGAAGTCAGGAGACGACATTTGTTCTAGATTACATTAAATTAAATATATTTTTATTAAAAAGCAAAACAATCCTCAAAACAAAATGTTGTCTGATACATTGATGTTTTTACTGATTCATTTTTTTATTGGGATTACAACCTTTGACCAATATCTGAAAAAAAAAAAAAAATGTATTTCTAGAAGATTACATGATTTTTTCTTTCTTTAACATTAAAATATTATAAAATTAAGTGAAAATAATTATTATGAATATCAATAATAATACAACGTTAAGGACGTCAAGGTAAAGTTATCAAGCGTAGACTGCAGTTTCGATAGCATAAAGCATACTGTCATCAGTGTAGACCGTTTCAGTACGCTTTACGCAACCGAAACTGCAATTTGCGCTTAATAATTTTACATTGGTGTCCTTAACGTTGTATTATTATTAATATTTATATTTATGTTCTACGTCGTCAATGTTTGGTCATATATAGAAAATAACTATTGCTGAAAATAATTTTAACAGAAAAACTGATTCATACATAAAACAGAAATATTTTCTTAATTATAATTTTATTTGAACGTGTAGCATTGCTAAAACATTGCTTAAATATTCATATTACTTATGACGTATATCATTGTTTTCTTTATCCAAATAGTCCTGTAAGGTTAAACAACGACATTCTGCATTTCATATTACTGCCTCTATAGTTAAATAAGTTTATGTATTAATTAGCTGTCACAAACGTATGTTTTCTAACACCGATTTGGTGTACAAAATAAGTGTTAGAACCCATATAACCTGCTAAAATTAATGAAATACTTAAACCATTTTAAGCAATATTAATGAAGTAAATAATGTTATTTGTCCGAGAGCTAATCATGATAAATCAGCTAATTTGCATTGAAATTGGAAGCGAATATAAAACAGGATAGAAATCCTGTTAATGGAATAAGATAATGATGGCTTTATCCGTAAAGTTCAATATTAATACGAAGAAAAAAAAAATATTATAAGGAATAATATTCCAAATGACATACGGTATTAAAAACGTTTTTAGTATGTTATTTTCTTTTCTTTCTTTCCTTATTTTTATTTTTATTTTTTTTTGTATTTTTATATTAAGCTTTATTTTCTCAAACTCATTTTTTATTATAAAATAATAAATAATATTTAGATAGCAACTGCGAAGCCTGTTATTTAAAAAAGTTACTAATCGTAAGAATAAAATAAAAGGAAAATATAAAAAACAAATCGTTTTGACTAAAATCACGTTTGTTTAAATGGTGGAAAATAAGGACATATTATAATCACAAGTTAATAACACTGAATAATCTTCTGCCATCAAATGACATTTTTTGCTGTAATATTTAGAGCGCTTTATCGCCTTAGGTCCGGTAGACGATAAATTCTGATCAGCATAGTTTGGTATAGGGTCTAATGGTCGTATAAAATGAGAGATTTTTACCCAACATTTCACTCAACGCACTACAGAACTATGGAGAAGATTCAGGGTCAGCTTTTTTACCATATCTCGGAATAGTTCATCATTTCGTATTGTGTAAAATGTTGAACAAAATCTTACGTTTACAGTCATTACGCAGGATTATTCATATTTGTGTCTTCTGAAAAGTTGTCAACAACATGGAATATGACCTTTCAGGATAATGCTACTTATTTTTTAAAAGACTATTTAAAACGCTGTTGTGTTGAGATGAAGGAGCTTCTGCTGCTTCAATGGTTGTATTCACCAATAACTTCAATTCCCGGTTAAACACGAAACTTGAAAAACATATAAAGTCAGGGTCAGCAAATTTTGGCGCGTTGATTCTGCATTGTGATTTTCAGATTACTTAGTTGAAAATAATCAATTAAAGACGATAATAAATCTTCAACGCTACTTGGCAGAAGCAGCGTGACAAATTTAGTTGGAAAGCTGCACTCCGATTTTAGACGCTTTTCAAGTTTTTACGATGAACCGGAAGTTGAAGTTAATGCTGAATAGGACCGACAGAATGGCTCGACGACGCCCGCTGGACATGTAGATGTTTTCCTGCAGCAATCAAAGAAACAAATATCAGTCACTCGCCAACTGACAATTTTCTATCGTGGAGTATACTAAAAGTATACTAAAATAAACATTGGCCGACGGAGAATATCAATTTTTTTCCTTCTTTTTACTTGTACATATAATAAATAAACTCCAGCATGAGTCTAGATTCAGTGGTGAACAGCATGCAACATGACTTTTCGTAATGTTGCCACTCATTTTTTAAAATACTGTTTGAAACGCCGCGCCGTTATGCTGAGATGATGGAGATTCCACTACTTGAAAACAGACTCTACGGTGTACGAAAATTCAATGGTGGTCCACATCCTGATGATTTCCTGCTATAATGAAAAAAAATAGAAACCTCACATTTCTGAATAAGCTATATTAAAAACATGCATAACCCTTATTGCTAGTTTTTTCTGAAAGGTCTACGAAAATCAGTTCACACCGAACGAATTTTCCAAAGTTTTTAATTAAAATTTTATAAAATGCTTTTTACATGTTGCTCCATGTTGCCCTATTTTACTGAGTCGCCTATTAAGGGTATTTGAAGCCACTGAAGTACCAGTTGCACGTAGGATCGACGATAATGATGAATTGGAGCTTGATTCCATCATAACCTGTATGTATGTCAGTTTGTGTCCAGTTTCCATTACTCCTTCTTGATGCGTCACTTTTTTTTTTGTTATATAGTATATTTCATTTCATTATTTTCTATATACATCATTTAAAAGAAATTAAAAATATGATTTGCATTGAATTAATAAAAAAATGTGATTTTTATAAGTAATAGAAAGTAAGCTTATGTTAAAGAAAAAAAATTCATAAGTATATATAGGATGTTGAACTTATAACCATAACTAAATAAAAAAAAATAAAAAAAATAAAATAAACATGTAATGCATAATATAATTTTCAATTTAATAATTATGAAAATGAGTAAATGCATAAACAAGCTCCATGAATAAAATAAGTTCCATGCATAAAATATTTCTCTTTAATTATCTAGAGCGTCTTACATTGTTAGACGTTAATATTCTTCGATATCCTAATTTCACTTGCCGATAACCGAGAAGGATTATTTCCATAATGAAAAGAGTCTAATAGCTCACCTTCATTTGCTTTGAGATTGCCTCTAGAAAGCTGTGTTTTTTCTCCTTTTAATAAATGACTTTCACAAAAAAGAATCAAGCAAGAACTGCTAGATAATTAAGATTATCCTGAAAAAGTAACATTTAAATTACTTTAATAACTCATAAATTAGTGATGAACCATTCAAGAAAACCTTTTCATTGGTTAAAGTCTACAATTGATTAAAATAACGATTTCACATAAAAAGTAGAACTGAATTTTTAATGCACCTTATCACCTAATTGCATAATGATATATATATATTAAAAAAAAAAAAGTCAATTTTCTTCTCCTTTAATGACTCTCTAATTGGTGTAATGGTTTTTATTTTATTTTTTTCTTTGCTTAATTCTGATTTTTCTCCCTTTCTTATTACAGAATATTATAGTAAAATGATATGTTCTTTAGATTTAAAAGCATAAAAAATCTTCAACAAGATATCCTGCGATAGTAATTGCTTGGAGATTTAAACTGTCAATTTAAAGGTTTAAAAGATTTAAAAAGTTAATTTATCTGGAAATTTATGTATCGAAAGATTCATTTTAATTTAATTACATCGCATTTAAATGTTATATGCTTCATTTAATTTACGGGAAAAAAGAAAAACTGAACGTTTTATTTAAATATATATATATATATATTTTTAATTTAAATAAGCTTATTTTATATTATTTTAAGGCTTAAACATAGTATATATTTTTTTCTATTTAAGATTGAACCGTTGAATAAAAAGATACATATTTCTCCAATTAGAATTTATTTTTCTTTTTTAAGAATTATGAAATAATTATGTAAAGTATTTTTTTTTTCTTTTTTGAAATCTTATACTTGAGCATATTGAAAATTAAATTGAACAAAAATCAGTATTTAATTATATAATGAATACAATTTATAAAATTTAATTTTATTTCTAAATTTTACATGTGATATATTTCTAGCAAATGTAAGAACCCATTAATTAATTATGTCTTTTGAAATTTTAATTTAAATATTTTTAAATTAATGCAGTAAAAATTCTTAGAAATTTTTTTTTTTAACTTGTGTTCTTCTGTTGCCGACATAACATAAGTAAATTCCCCAAAAACCTCTGTAGAATTCTTTCAATTAACATGTTTAACGTTTCTAAAATTTTGATAACTATTCAAATAGTTTTAATTTAAAATATTATCGAAAGAAGAAAAAGAAAATTTGATGCAGTTTGCATATATTAGAAGACATTTTCCAATTGAAATTATTCACTGCATCCTTTAATATCCAGTGAGGCATATACCTCGGCGAAGACCCGTTAGAATGCATTGTGTTTTTAACTATACAGCATGAATCCTCGCGGAAGTTATCTTAATTATAAATAATATAAATTTAATTTAATAATATTTAAGGATTTTTAATAATATATAAGTATTTTAAATAATATATAAGCATAAACTAGTATGTTGTGGCCACCACTTCTATATTTTCCTATTAATATTCACTCAGTAACAATATTAAAAAATATATATATTTACGATTTTTTTTACAAGTTTTTTTTTTTTCGTTAAAAGTAAAAAAAAAAAAAAAAAAAAAAAAAAAAAACGATAACTTTGTTTTAAATTATCACAGATTTATAGTTCAACCATTCCTTTTAAAGGTATTGACGACACGTTTCAAAAGATACCCATGTCGAAAATTTATCCCCCCCGGAGTGGTACTTCCCCCAGGGAGGAACCAATGCCCCCAGATACACAAATTTTTTTTCCTAGTTAACTACTACCATTATCAATAATTCATATTAATTTTACAATCACACGTTTAAAATAACTCTCATTATGCACATTTATACGCAATTTTGTCCTATACTGCCATGTTAAAAGTTTACAAAAAATACGATCACAGCGCCACCTGTTCAGCGATTGATCCACAAATCTAATCAGCACCAGTTTATGTCACGGTGCAAATAAATACCAATTATGTTTAAATTTCATTCATAGGTTCGTGAGATACAGCGTCCACAATAAACGTGATACACACAGACAGACAGACATTTTCTAAAAACTATTAATTCGTGTTCAGGACATCCCAAAACGTGTAAATCCGTCAAAAACCGGAGGTCTAAAATTTTCACGAATCCAATACTTTGTTACATATAAAGAAAGTAAAAAGGGATGTTGTGAGGGACTCTATAATACCATTTTATAAAGGCCATCTCTATAGCTTTGTATCTAAAGAGAATGCATGAAAATGGTTGCTTTTGTGTTGCCCTATATATTGTCTAAATATTGTATATGCATTAGAGAAAATAAATTCTCCTAACATCAAAATTTTACTTTTAAAAACTTTCACTTACTGTAGCTCATAACGTATCTAATCATCTTTGTTGGTCGTATAAAGAAATAATTAATGGTAATATACCGTATTCTATAGAAAACATGATTTTGCGCGTTTGAGTAGTGTGTATTATACTTTTATGTCTTGTGCATTGAGAAATTATTGAAATATGCTATAAAAAACAAACAACCTAATGCCTAACCACCTTACGTAGGTGGTTAGGCACAGAATATCTTTTTGATCTTATGTAAACAATCCAATAAAACTACTTCTATCAATTTTAATAGAAAACATGTCATAATGAATTTGAATAACTCAAATGATTTCCAAGGCATTTAGAAATTATTTTCGTAAAATATAACGTAGACTAACAAATAGACCAACTGAAGCAATAAACACTTTTAGCCTTTTTATGAGACAGAGCAGTGGCCAAGATGTTCTGCTCTAGAAGCTGGTAGACGTAGAGTACTGAGTTTCGTTCTAGGTTGCGCTCGTTGACCTAGCAGTACGGATATTTCTGTGGTTTTTCTGCAAAATTCGTCCAAATACGAATTTGGAAAACGACTTATAAAATCCCTTGCGTTAGGATACACCACGCAGGTTTGGGACCCTCGGGTTGTTGACAAGTTTAAACCCTAAAATCAACACCACTTTGTCAGAAACACAACGCAAATTAAGAATCACCTCAAGTAATTTCAATTTATATCACTTACTGTATCTGAATGTTCTTGTGGCCCTGCAAGTCTTAATACTGTTCGAAAAAGATTGTATAAAAAATAGTATTTGTCCACATAAAAAGTTATTTGCTTATAAACAATTTATTAAAATTTGCCTTGAAAATATATCTACACTTCCTACCAATAAGTACACTGTAAAAAATAGGTTCTTAAAAATAAGTATATATTGTCTCAAAATAGCCCCGAAACAATATATACTTGAATTTGAAAATCCATGTACTCATTTTTGAGTACATTGACGTGTCAAAAATGGGGATAATGGGATTCTTATTGGTCAACCCCATTTTTGAGAATGTCAATATATTCAAAAATGAGTACATGGATTTTCAAATTTAAGTATATATCGTCTCGGGGCTATTTTGAGACAATATATACTTATTTTTGAAAACCTATTTTTTACAGAGTATTTGGGAATTTTAGAATTTAGACGTTTTGTCAAATATGTAGAAAAATTCTTTAGGAATCATCTTGAGGCTTTGAACGATTAACCCTTTCAGTCGCAGTGTTCCCGCTGATGGAACACCTAATTTTAATTCTCAAATGCAAAAACTCATACCGGAAGTTTTTTAGCAAACATTTACATTTATAGCATAGCAGAAAAGGCCCCTTTTTTAACTTGAAAAATTAAAATTTCTTGTATTTTAATTATGTTCGTAAATTCTGGTGGCAGTGTAATTTAAATAATCCGAATTACCTTGCGCCGCAAAGGGTTAAAATACTCCGGAATAAATTGAAATGTTGGGATCTATGCAACTTTTAGCTGTCGATAATGTTTACTTATAAAGTGATTTATTTATTAAATTAAATATTATTTGAATTTAATAAGGTTTACTTACAGATGTTTCAAACCGAAAATTTTTCGAAAGGGAACAATGCTATTTTTTTATTTTTTAAATATTTATGATCACCTATGTGTCTAAAAGCCCTTTTTAAAATTAGTTTAGTAATTTTTAAAATAAATTAAGTAGTGAACGTTAAAGGGTTAAAGAACAGGTTCCGCATCATACGTTTCAGCAAAAGTTTTTTTTTTTTTTTTTTTTTTTTTTTTTTCTGGAGAGGAAAAGGGGACGAGTAAAAAATTAAATAAAAATAAAAGTTTTTGCATCATCCTGTAAAAAGTAATGCTTGAAATGTATTTTGGCTGTAGCATGTGATTATAAGGATTCTTTTAATTATCTGTATACATTTTTATGAGATTGATGCATATATGCATGGGGATATAACGGTTTATTTAAAAAAAAATTGCTACTTTTGTAATTATAACATGTAAGGTATTAGACCCCTTGTAAAGCCATTTTTAGGAAATTTGGCATACCACATTGGACACAGCATACTGCAGTCAGAATTCCAAAAATGTTAAACATCTTACGAAATATGAGCACATTTACTAAATATTTTTAACTACGCATGCGCAAGCTTTATAAAAAATTTATTTGCATAATTTTATAGCCAAAAGTATTGAGCTATTAATATAAAAACACATATCGTGTAAATTTATACAGTTATGAGTTATAGAGTGAACAGAATTTCAGCTCTCAAAATAAAAGCTAAACTATGAAGGATTTTACTCCCATTTTTATTTTGATTCAATCAGTGCCCAATGGTAACGTAGTATTCGCTGATTGTAAATAAATATCGATAAAACAGCATATCATCTTCCATTTATTTTCAGAGAAACAGAAATTCTATTCATTCTATTAATTCATAACTGTTTGAATTTACACGATATTTGTTTGGTGTTTTTATATAAGTTGCTCAGTACTTTCGGCAGTAAAAATTAGGCAACTGGAATTTTTATAAATAGTTAAAAATTATTTAGTAAAAGTGTTCATATTTCTTAAGATATTTAAGTTTTTTATCATTCTGATTGCAGTCTGCTGTGTCTAATGTAGAATGCCAAGTTTCGTGGTTTTGCACTTACTCTAACAACTTACGTGATATAATTTAAAAAGTGGCAATTCTTTATGCTATTTTTTAAAGAAATCGTTGCATCTCCCTGAATATATGGGGTATCCTCATAAAAATGTATAGAGATAATTGTAAGAATCCTCACAATCACATGTTACAAACAAAACGCATTTCAAGCATTACGTTTTACAGGGGGATGCAAAAAATTTCGATTTTCTTTATATTTTTACTGGTCTCCTTTTCCTATTCAGAAAAAAAAAAAAACTTTTGCTGAAAGATATGAGGTGTAATATGTTCTTTATACTACAAAGTTTAAATATGATACCTAAAGAACTTTTCTGTGTATTTAAAAAGAACCTGTAAATTCTAAAGTTTCGAAATACTTATTGATATTTAGTGCATTTATGGTAACGCATTGGAATAATTTTGTGAGCCCTTGTACAGTAGTGATGTTTATAAAATTGTTATAAAGAATATACCTTAGTCACCAAAATGCAATAAATTAGTTTCAATAAGGCATCCTAAAAATATTTACTGAAATAAAAGCGCACAAAAAAGAAAAAAAAAATGACAGTTAAAAACCGAACTAAATTCATAATTACATTTCAGTTTTGTAGCAAAATGCAATAAAAAAAATAGTTTTTAAACATAAATTCTACGTTGCTGGTCTAATTAGAAATAATTACATATTTAAAGTAAATATTTCATTTTATTTAAATAAATTAATGCTCTAATATATTTAGATTCTTCGAATACATATATTTACGAAATTTCCGAATGGCAAAAATTAAATTATTGAATAATTATTAAAACAGAATTTTATGAAGGTGCTGTATTTATTGGTAATGATAAAGTGCTGGTTTTTAATGATTTTTTTTTTTACCAATAGTCGTACCTCTATACACCACTTTTTTAATTGACTGAATGTAGTGGACACAACAAATCTGAAAATTTTAGATCGCCTCTCTCGGCTCTTATTATATTATTTCTTGAATTTGTTTATAAAAATGTAACTTATTACATTGTTAAAAAAAATAAAATCTGTGACGTTAGTAGAATATTTAATTAGTTGCCCAGTGTTCACCAGTGTTTCTTGAATAGATGAGCAATCATAAAATACACCATTAAATATATCAATAAATTCCTCAAATCAGGAGTATTTCACGAAGAAAACTTTTCTATATTTTTAGAAACAAACAAAAAAGAAAAAACGTTTCTGATATATAGCTGTAACGTTACCAAATTTTCTTACTGTATATTGAAGTGTGCGATCACACATATTGATTTTAACTCTTGGTGATACGAATAAATTTAAAACATAATTTTCATTAAAGAATTTGTGCACTGTAAAAAAAAATTGCAAAATCACGGTATTTGACCGTATAATTTTAGGGGAAATGACCGTTTAGCTACCTAAACGGTCATAATCCGTAAATGAATGTTTTGGAAGCATGATTTAGGAAATAACCGTATAATTTTACGGGAAATGACCGTTTTGCTAGCTAAACGGTCGTAGCCCATAAATTGATATTTCGAAAGTATATTTTTTTGAATTTTTACGAGAAAAAGCCGTTAATCTACGCAAATTGCTCTTATCTTTCACCAAACAATTTTCTTATGAGAAAATCTCTTCAAATGCTATCATTTCAGTGACATCAAAAGAGAATTCCATTTTCTTCCATTTTCAAACTGAAACTATGATTGTTATTTATACTGTAGAAACATCCATTGGTTTTAGTAAGCTATTGTTTTCTTAATTTAATTCAAAAATTTTTCATGTGACTGAAAGTAAGTAATTGATATTGATGAATTTGATTTTCTTTGCCTATTAACACGAAAACATTAAAAAAGAAAGCAAAAATGATTTCTTTATTTGAAGCCAGATTTCTAAAACACAAACTACAATCTAATAATTGTTTTATCCACTAAACGCATTTATTTTATTTATTTTATATTATTATTTTTTTTTAAGCATACAGCATTCTAATTGCTCTTAACCCTTTAGTTAAACCTTTGAAAACGGAAAAATTTAAAGTTTTTTCCACAATGCATTTTTTACAATATGCTAAAATAAAGTTTATTTCAATAAGAAATGAATATGTATAATCAACCATTTGAAGGTAAGTCTTATGATTATTAACTATGATCTTCACTGTTAAAAAACAAAGCTTTATCGGAATATGACCATCAGGTATGTACATTACATCATATATAGCAGGTTCTGCTCTCGAAATACTTCAGTCCTTTCTTTATTCAATGGATTTGGATTTTGGGAATAAGGCCGATTGACTGCTGCAGGTCCTAGGCCAGAGGGGGAGTGCCCTCCGTGGGGGGTCTTTCTAAAGGGTCCTAGCCCGTATTTACTCAAGTTTCGAAGAAAAGCACGGAAAACTCCGAACGGCTAGGCCAACGAGCGCGACCTGGGATCGAACCCGGCACCTTATGTCTACCAGCTCTGAGCGCAGAACCGCTCGGCCGCTGGTGGGCTCCCTTCAATGGCATACAACTTTAAAAAAAAAAAAAAAAAAACTCTTCTGCTGTTCTAAAAAGTGCAAATACGCCTAACACTTCATAAACACAGTTTGAAATCGGCCTTATAATGAAAACTTGTTTGGATGAATATGAATTAGGCTCTAGTTATTTCTTCTTTGCCCCCAGTACTGAAACCATAAAGATCGAAAACCATGAAAAACATAGTATTAATTGGAGATAGAAATTCTCTGTATTTATGTAAAAGTTTTATTATTATTATTATTCAAAGTTTATTCTGCATCTCGGTTAATTTTCAGAGATCTCACATAGTTTTCAAAAGTTTCATTTTGTTTTTGAAAAAAGGTGAGAAATTCTCACCAATTATTTACCTCTAATGAGAACCTTGAAATAAGGCTACCGCTTTAGTGCTAGTGTTTACAAATAAGAAAGGCCCACCAGCGGCCGAGCGGTTCTGCGCTCAAAGCTGGTAGACGTGAGGTGCCGGGCTCGATCACAGGTCGCGCTCGTCGGCCTAGCCGTTCGGAGATTTCCGTGGTTTCCTCCGAAACTTGCGTAAATACGGGCTAGGACCCCCTCAGAAAGACTCCTCGGAGGACACTCACCCTCAGGCCTAGGACCTACAGCAGTCAATCGGCATTATTCCCAAATCCAATCCAGTCCGTTTACAAATAAAAATGATTGCGAAAAACAGTTAGATTTTCTTTCACAAAACTCAGTATCGTAGTCTTTATGGGGAAAAGAAAAAGAAAAAAAAAAGCTTTTGTTTTTTCGATATGAGAATTGACTGACTTCTTAATTTTGTCAAAAATAGCAAATTTAGATTTTAAAATAGTCTTAAAATAAAATATTTTTTATGCATAGTTTGAACGTTAACAATTTAATTACTGTAAAAAAATTCTGTAAAAGTAAAGCACTTTATTAACATAAATACAGCATAGGTTGCTGTAAATTTGTATAGCTAGTTCTGTAAAAATAACTGAAGATTTGTTACTTCATATTGTGCTGTAAATTGGTTTAAAAAATTTTCCAGAAGTCTTTTGGTGCGTATGATTTATCAACTATTCAGTTTTGATGTTGACTTTATCTGTTTTTATAAAGAAAAGTCTCTGTGATCCCAACGGCGCGGTTGGCAAAGCGCTGGCCTCTGTCACTGGTGATTCTGAGTTCGAATCCCGGGCTATCCAAGACGGTTTGCTTCGCATGAAAATTAATGAGTTCGCTTTTGCGTGTAAAAAAGTAAATACATTTTTTAGTGTGTGGATTTCTCCCTGCACGCATGTGTAATAATTGCAAAAAACTTTTTTAAAGCATTCGAGAAACTCATACTTTAATTTTTAATTTTACGGTCAATGCTACTTTTTTTGCAGGTTGATTGTATGTTTCATCACAACGTAAAATTACTGGCGATACATCATTCATCGTCTAAATGTATTTTTACGGGCTTTGACTGGAATCTCTGCTGCCGGGCTTTGCCCGTAATTTTACTGCAGCATTTTTTACAGTGTGTTTCTGGCGAGATTGTCTTTTTCTATTCGAAATATGTTATCTTAATATTAATAACTACCTAGTGTGTCTCCTTTCTAATATAATTTTTAACGAATGTCTATTTACACTATTTGGTTTTATATCATGCCTAAACTGTCCTTTGGATTATCACCATACTTGCATCTTCTTGCTTTGTATGTTAGGTAAGTAAGTTATGGGTATTGAAATTCGGGTTATATTTGTAATTCATCTTTAATTACACTTTTTAAAAAAAAGTTCTGTAATTTTCCTACAGACAAATTATGTTTTCTAAACCTATAAATATTTACAATAAATTACATTTTAATTCGTCAAAGGCTTTATTACGAAAAATATAATACTTAATTATTGTCTGATACAGATTTAATCTGGTGGGAACATTTTTTTCAGATTTTCATACGGAAAGTTTAGTTTCAGATCAGTACATTTGGCACATTCCGATCATCTCATTCATCAATTATGATTATGATTTTTTTTTAAAGAAATATTGAGAATATTCAATATAAAAGTAATGAAATAGTGCTCAGGATAACACAAAAACTATCCTGTAAAGCCATCAATACCTTAATCGAAAATTTTTATGAATCGATATTGCTTTTTCTGTGAACACAGGAAAAAGTACTACGTATTAGAAAGATGCATTTAATATCATTTTAACATGTAATAGACAACACTGTTTCATATCTGCATTAAAAATAGCAACATTGTTTAAAAATCAACAAAAAATAGAAACCTGGAACTTAATGTATAACATTATCTTAAACTTAATAGTTATGCAAATGTGTAGCTTGAGTTTTACGCATAGAACTTTCTACACTAATTAACTTAAGCTTCTTATTTTATAAGATATTAATACTCTTCGGGATTCCAATTTCATTACGTCGGTAATCGACGGCCATTATTCACGTAATAGAAAAATTTAACGATAGTAACTTTATTAGCATCCGGGTTACTTTTTTCGTAATTATGCATTTTTTTTTTCTCTCGTAAGAAAATGGCTACTTTCCGAGAAATATGTGTAATGAAAAATGGATGCAATGAAGGTTCTTTATCACACTGGATAGTTTTTCTAGTGCTTTATTTTGGGTATTATTTTTAATATGTGAAAAGATCTATATTCAGCTGAAAAATAATCATAAAATTTTATTTAAAAAGATAATAACTGCAATTTTTCACTATTATCTCATAACTTTTTATTAACGATCCAAAAGATTTGGGAAAATAAAGAAATATTGAATCAATGTGATTTTTTTTTCCAAAAAAATAATTATGTATATATAAACAGAAATGTACATTTTTTTAAATTTCTAAAACTGCGTGAATTATCACAAAAGTTATTTATAAATATCAAACGTAATAGATGCTTCTAAACAAAATTCAAGATTTTTTTTTCTTTTCATTATACACGATGTTTCTATATTTAGTTATTATTTTTACTTTTGGTATAATAGAATTAAATGTTCTATGTCGTTCACATTTTATGGAAACTACGGTATTATTTATTTTTCACTTTTGCAATTTGAGATAAAAGATTGGCAACTTTAGAATAATCGTCTGCTACTTTTATTTTTTATGGAATATAAACATAAAATATTTATTTTGAAAATGGCTCCTAAAATTGGTAGGTGGCTGGTATGTTACATGACTGCATTTTTTGAGGAGAAATATTCGTATCACCAAATTATAAAGCTGTGTAAAATTCACAGTTATTGCATTTCTATAAAAGGTACTTATAAAGCAGGGTGACTATAATTAAAACTATGATTTCAAAACACTACAATTTTAAAACTACCCATCAGAGCGATTTGATATTTTACCAGAGCAATCTAACCAGGCAATAAAATTTTGTTTGGAGGAGGAAAAAAGTAGTTCCAACATGTTCCTATAGATGGCGCTGTCAGGCTAATGTCAAGGGAAGCGCCCAAATGGACTCATTAAATACAGGAGTGTTGTTAGCAACACAATGGAATAGCAAGAAACAATAGAAAAATTTAAATATCGCGGTTATTGCATTTTCCTAAAAGTTACTTGTAATATATTAAGTTTGAAAGAGACAAAAGTTTAAGTGAAAGTAAAAATGAGGACGTAATCACAAAACTTCATCCTGAGACTGTTCGAACGCAGGTAAATATGAGGAAAGTGAAGTCTCTGATCCTAAAATAAAATCCACCGATTCAAAGAAAAAGGGGAAGTATTATTTTACATCAAATTTTTGAAATTGAAATTTTGCTCTATTTTTATGTTTTGACGTTCTCTGAATGCCAAAACCATGTTTCAATGGTTTGTCTGAGTGTCTGTAAGCCCGCTATCAACGTATCGAAAAACATTTAATATCTGAAAGTCCAAACTCGGGTATTCCAAATCTATATCATAAAACGATGTTGCCTTAAACTTTTCGTTGACATCAAATCACTGGTTTGTCTAAAGGAATATTCTCGAGAATTCAAATGCATTATGGCTATAGGCGCAATTTTTGGTAGGTAGAATTGATAACTTTAAACTGCATTAAACAAAATAAAATAATAAGAATTTGCTTAAAAGCATGTTTGGTATTGAATAGGGTGTGAAACGTATTTTTCATTCGTGTACAAGCCACGTGAAAGAATTCTGATATATTAGGACAATACTTTGATATTGTTGAAATTGGATTTAAAGTTGTCTTGTGCGTTTTTCCTGCTGTGCTATATCTAAATGTAGCATGTGACGTATATAGGATTTCAAGACAATATACAGGGCTAGCCAAAACTGAGTGAATACATTCTTCTTCTGTACTGAATGTAATTACTTGACGCAATTTACTAATCTTTACTAATTCAAGGTAAATTACTAAGAAGAGATAATTACTCTCTTATACCCTACGGTAAACAAATTATTAGTTTATAGATGCTAAATTTCAAAGTTTTTATTTATTTTTATTTATTTATTTATTTATTTTTATTTTTATTTTTTATTTTTTTTGCTTATTTGTTTGTAAATTACACTTTATACTTTCTCTTACCCATAGGGTTGAGAGAGTATTGTTTTAGGGTCAAATTTTCGAACGTGAGTTTTTGTTATATTTACATGTTCTGAGGTCCCCTGAATACGAAAATCATGTTTTTAGCTAATGGTCTGTGTGTCTGTGATCAGCATATCTCAAGAACAAACAGCAGCAGAAATTTCAAACTCGGTATGCTAAATTTGCATCATATAGGGATGCTACACTAAGCTTTTCGTTGAAATGAAGCAAATGGTTCGTGCACAGGGGCATTCAAAATTATTCAAATACATTACGTCTATGGGGGAAGGTAAGTAGGTATTGCAGGTAAGTAGAGTTTACATCTATAGACTGCACTAAACAAAATGAAACGAATATATATATATATATATTTTTTTTTTTTTTGTAGTAGAAATAGTCTACTGGAAAAAAAAAATTGTGTAAAAAGGAACCTCGCCTCTTCCCCTGGCGGGGAAGTCCCCCCTCAAGAGGAGTAAATTTTCATGATCGGTATCTTTCAAAAGAGCTCGCCAATACCTTCGAAACGAAGGGTTGAACCATCGATCTGCAATAATTTAAAATAAAGTTATCGATTTTTTTTTATTTTTAACCCCCTCCCCCCATAATCAATTATATTTTGGATATTTATTGTTATACTACATCTCTAATATGTAAGTCGTCTACATTATCATGGAAGATAATTTTTTTAAATAATAATTTAAATTATTTTTACTGAGTAAATTTGTATAGGAAAATGTAGAAGAAAGTCGTGTGGCCACAACACACTAGTTATTTGTTGTTAGTGGATGTGCTTTACTAATAATATTTTACCATTTCCAGGAAAGCTGTTCGGGAATTGAAATAAATTTCTCATAGAGATATGGTAAATAATGTATATGTTAAGCTAAATATTCATCGCTTGTTTTTTTTTTTTTTGTATATTTACACATTTTGAGGCTTCCTGATTACCGTAGTCAAGTTCTTTAACGTTTGATCTTTGTCTTTGTCTCGTAGAGTAACTTAAAAACGAATAATTTTAGGAGATTCAAATGTTGTATTTTGAAGTTAATATAAGTTTGTTGCTGGAAAAGTTTGAAAAAGATTGATAAGTTTCAATGAATGTTGCGTGTAAAAATTGTCTGTATAATTTTAAGTAAACTTTAATTTTAATAACATAATTAAATTCTATATAAATGTTGGTCCATTAATGAAACGAGGGGTTGAGGGGGACGGTTATCCCCCTCACACAGAACTAATTATCAAATAAAACTCTTCCGAAGCATAATTTGAATTGTTTTAACATATGTTTACATAAAAGTACTCGTTATCTTACCTCTTAATATCCAACCTGTATTTAAAATATTAAATTTCAGGGTAAGAGAAAGTCGTGTGAGTGACACACCAGATTATGTTTTTTTATTACTAATACAAAAATCAAAATTTTAGCGGATTATCTTTGTTCAAATGTTTGAGGAATTTCAAATCGGGTGTTTTAAAAATTATAATTCTTTGACATATCAGAATTTTGATTAAGATTGGTTAGTTGCAAAGAGATGTGGGAGGTGAAATTTCTCTGAATAATTTATAATAAATTTTTAAATTTAATAACAACATTGCATTAGATGATTGACGGGGACGGCAGTTCATTGAAACGGACATATTCTTGTAATAAATCTTTTCCTAAAACTATTTTTAATTGTTAAGTACTTTTATGTACAGAACTTGTTACCGTCCTCCTTAATCTATATGCTCACTTTATAATGCCTAAAAGAAGGAAAACAAAATATTGTTTGAGTGGCACACTATATTTTTAACTCTATTTTTTCAAAATCATATTACATATGCGTTTGTTATATTTCATAGAATTTGATATAAAACTTAGGCCAATATAAAATTTTAATCTATTATGAGATGTTTTTAAGGAAATAATAATAATAATAATAACGTAGTATTTTTTGTTTCTGTGAAAAAGTTAATTTATATAAAGAGTCTAAAAAACAGGTATGATAAAAATAAAATATATTTATTTTTAATCTGGATGGAAAAGGACTTTTGTTCTTTTTCAAAGGAAATGTATCAAACTTTCATTTCCTTTCACATTTTGTGTATGTAAAATGAGGATTCAAACTGTAAGGAGATTTCTTTCTCTCAACATATTTCCCGCTTTTTAGGTAAAAGTAAATTTATACTGAAAGAAAAAGTTGCATTTTGTTTTACAAACAATTCGATATTACTTCTTGTATACAATATCTTCACGTGACATTAGACACCACTTAAAAAAAGGAGGCACTTCTACATATCTTTAGAAATATGTAGAAAATTCTTAACAATACGCACACACACACACAATTTTGTCTCACCCTCACATTTAGGAACATTTTCTAAAAACGTTTAAATCCTCTTTAGGACTTCGCAAAATGTATAAATCTATGAAAACCAGAAGTCGAAATTTTTTTATGAATAGAATATTTTCTTCTACGGAATACAGAAGTAAGTAATAGCGATTCAAAAATCAGCCATCCTTCAATAACAAATACAGTGAGAAATAACTGTATATTTACGATATTCAAATAAACATAAATTTTTACTTGATGCATTGTATAATATGCATATCAAGTACTTCTGAAAAGTGATATAACAGAATTTACTTGAAATTTCGGCTCATAAATCAAATTCATGCCTTGTATATCACAGATGTATACATGCTTCACAAGCAATCAGTTCTCTTCTACATTTTTACTGTTTGCCCTCTGTCGGCTATGAAAAGAAATTTGATCAGAAAATATTTTGTCAGTATTTATGTTGGAATGACTCCCAGTTGTATCTTAAAAGTAAAATATTTATCGTGAGTGTGTTTAAATCGCATATTTTGCTACAAATCATACATTTATTCAAAATTTGCTTTTTTTAAACACTCTATCTGACACATTTACTCAGAAGTGAAACGCGTTTTCATGAGCTTTTTAATAACGGCTACAACTGCACACGAATGTTATTTGGTGTAGTTTGTATTACCCTTTTACAAATAACACTGCTAAAATGTATCTGTAATAAGTAAAGAATTCAACCGTGCTTTCATGCTTTTGGTGCCTGATGTATATATATATGTATAGAAACAGAACGTTCAGTAGTAATATAATATTATCAGTGCAAACATTTGCAAATTTAAAGATTATTTCATTTCGGTATTCAAACAATTATTCTGATCAAAAACGAAGACCATCCAAATCAAACCAAAAAAAGAAATAAAGTGAAATCTAAATGAATTATAGAAAATTGGAATGAGAGAAAAGCATTATTTGCATTCTAACGTTATCACGGGCCTTGTAGAATGCAAATACGCTAAAAAAAATGGATGTTTTTCTGTCACAAAGAAAGCAAAAGCTAAGAATTTCTTTGTTCTCAGGCCCGAAACACCCATTGTAAATAAAAAACGTTGATCAAAACAAAACTCATCACTACAAATGATAATCCAATAAACCATTTAAAAAATTATTAGTGTTAATACACTAATAAACATTGCAATTTTAAGCCCCAAACAATTACAAAGAAGCAGCACAAAATTTATTAAATACTAGTCACATAAAAAATGTAACACGCATATAAAACACCCATTGGAAATAAACCAAGAAAACGTAGATCAAAATTAACTCACCTCTACAAATGTTAATCCAAAAAACCACTTAAAAAATTATTATTGATAAATCACAATAAATATCGTAATTTTAAACTCTCACAAAAAAGCCAGAAAGAGGCAACACAGAGTTTATAAAAAACGAGACACATGTAAAATATAACAATCATATATTAGTTAAAATCACAGTTAGTCAGCCTCAGCACAATGTTAGCAGTGAGCACGGAGTAAAACTAGAGAGAAATCACAAACCGAAGCAAGTTCAATCCTTAAGTAAATTAGGATTAGGTTAATTATAGTAACTTGAATAGTGCTGCCATCTACAGTAATGATATGAAAATAATGGAAAAAATAAAATAAAAAAATAAAATGAATAAACAAAAATAAAATAAAATAAAATAAAATACATATAATGTCTGTACAATAATGGCCATATGTATATAAGTGTGTGTGTGTGTAAAATAATAAATACATGATGAAATAATAAATGCATGAAATGAAATGAAATAATGAACTACGTATTTGCAGTTGATTATAAAGTGTAAGGTAAAATTAGGAGAGTGCGCACAATTCAACAAAACGTTATAAAAAAAAAAAAATCTAATTTTTAACTTTTTACTTAACTGTTGGTGCATAACTGAAGTGATCCTTCTTCTACGCATTTCCATTGTTATTTTGTTGTTATACTATGATTTAAAGCAACAGCTGTAATAAAACCAAGAGAAATATTTTTCGCAATCTCTCCTTGTAGGGTAGGAGAGATTGCGCTTAATTTTAACTACAATTAAATTGTTAACAATGATAATTGTACTTAAATGACATTGGTATAAGGTTTTTGTAAACAAATATTTTTGTATCACCTGTAGGCATTTCAATTTAAAAATAATAATAATAATAATAAATTAAAATTAAAGTTGAAAAAGATTAAAAATTTTTATTAAAAGAAACTAAATTAATGAAGCAGATAAAAGAGAGAGAGAGAGAGAGAGAGACTAGATTATAAAATGCAACATTCAGTTACTAGATAATATATTTAACTTAAAATTAATAAAGTTCCTTTTCAGTTTGAAGGGTTTCTGGTGTGTTGACCTATTCTGTCGTTGTCTATAATCGTATCACTCGTTGTTATAAATGATGCAACTTTCATGCAACCACCTGCCACAATTAAAATTTATAAACGAGTCCATGGTAAATCGTTAAATTTAAAAATATTTTGTAACACTACCATTCTATAAAAATTACTAGAAAGGGTTTTGAAAATTTAAGCAAACATTTTTGAAAACGAGACAAAATAACCACATTTAGACTTAGACTGTTCAAGCAATGAACGTGCACATTTAATTGGGCACTGCGTCATCGATATTGTAGAACTACCTGGAGTTTCAGAGCGCCCATTGTGCTCCTTTTTGCTGATCCCCTATGTGCGCAATCTCTCCTAGCTTTAACTTATAATATACAATTATGAGTGATTCTTTAAAAAAAATATTACATAAATGATAAACCTTGTAGGGAAACTATGAGAACCTCAAAATACGCATTAAAAGAATATTTCAGGTACACACACGCACAAACATATATGTATATATATAAATTCCTTTCTTTTAAATGCTTTAATTAAAAGTATTATGCGTTCTATACTAACTAATAAAAATGTTTAACAAAACATGTAATACATCATAAAAAAGATTGTAGTAATTTCCTCGTGTTGTTAATCAAAAATCATAAAGTTAAAGTTTAAATAATTGAATAAATTCGAGTATATAAATTAGAATAACTTGTTATAACTTATTTGTTACAATGAAGTTTCCCGTACTAATTGGTAGGATGTAAGTGTATTTTAATAATATTATAATTTATTGGTATAAGTATATAACTATAACTATTGTACCAAACACTTTTAAGTCGTTAATAAAATATTACTGCTCTTGTACAGTTTTTCCTCCTTCATTTCTGTAATTTATTATTTCCATTACCCTACTACCGTAGGTAACGGAAGTATTGTATTTAGTCCAAAAATTCAAGATCAAGTTTTCACCTGATATCCACGTTTTAAGGTTTCATGAATCCAGAAAATAGTTTTCAGCAATTGGTCAGCGTGTGTGCATGTATGTGTGGATGCGTGTACGTATGTGGGAAATTTTCTGGTTAAAACAAAATTTGCAGAGAAAAAATACTGTTTTTACGTTAAACAAGCGATTTTCGTTCCCTTCTTTTGCGTAGTATGTGTGTCAACGGAAATCGAATACAAAAAAGAAATTAAATAAATAAACAAATAAAACCTTTTTTTTGGGGGGTGGGGGGAGGGGTTGTTTTTTTCATCAAACTAGTGATTTAATTGATAGAACTGAAATTTCGCTTTATCTAAATTTCGCGTTGCATAATTTTAAATATCATTTATAATTTTTATATAATGTAATAGTAATAAAATAAATGCTCTTTTAAATTACAGCATGGAGTAGTTTATTAAAAAAAAAATAAATAAATAAATAAATAAAAAAAGGAACTAAAATTTTTTAATTTTATTTAAGTAATTATTAGTACCCACACTTTATTTTTAGAAAAAAAAAATCATCGTTCCAAAATTGAAAGCAATTATAAGGCAGCTAATTATTGAATCATATTTTGTTTCTCTCTCTCTCTCTCTTTTTCTTTAAGAAATTGAATTATATTATTCTGGGAATAAGATGAAAGTGCTATAAGAAAAATTATTTAAATCAAAGTAAAATAGCTTTTAATTTATACTTTAAAGTGCATGTGACATTGGAAATTTTACTTTATTATTGTATTTCTTTTCAATTTAATGAAAGAACACACATTCCTTTCTGAAATAACTACTCTAGTTACTTTAATTTCAGCCATTTATTATTTAATATAATAAATCTTATTCTTCTAAAAGCAATAATGAGCTTTTATTATTCTAATTTCAGAGTTTCAATTAATTATATAATACTGTAAGATAAATAATCTTGATGCATATATTTATATTTTTTATATTTTATAATTATTTAAAGTATATATCTTTATAATTTCAAATACTATTATCAAATACTATTGCAATATTTTTACATTTTATGTAGATTTCATCTATAACTAAATTTTTTGATAAAAATAATTTAAATATATATTTTACTGCTAAATAACTTTGCCCACAATGGCAATCTCCTTCAGTAACACTTGGATGAAGTTTCTAATAATTAATGAGTGATGTATAATTGATTTTACTATAAAAGGATTTGTACAGTACACGAGTCTGTCCACAATTATGTTAAATTATTCCTGGGTCTATGACTTTATGCAATATTACAGGAACGTATTTCATCTGCTTTTATATTTGACATCCACTACAAATGATGACAAGTTTTTATCGCACATTGATATCAAATTCATTTTGTGAGCTGGTACATATTAGGATTCTAAGTAAATAACCAATATAATCGATATAAACAATCATCATAAATATGGGGGAAAAAAGATAGATGGACGGATGGTTGGGTTTTACGTCGCACTAGTGCTGCGCAGATGGGCAATTGGCGACGGTCTGGGACACACCCCTAGAGGTAGTCCGGAGAAATGCCATGACAATTTTGATCCTCCACGGAAGGGATGGCTCTCACGCTTCGGGGACCCCCAGTGGTATAATTTTTTATGGGAACATGGAGGACATTGCGGCCACGACCGATTTTACGTGCACCAGCCAGCATGAGTGTACACGACGGTCTTTGGCCGGCTCGAGTACCGCAACCTTCCAATTACGAGGCCGGCGCTCAATCGACTGGGCTACCGCAGCCAAAAAAAAAAAAAAAAAAAAAAAAAAAAAATGTTACTAGGAAAGGTTAAAACATCCATGTTTGTAACAAGTTTTGCTTCCGACAATACCAATGACAATATTATATATATATATATATATATGTACTTAGATAGATAGGTAGAAAACTAGATAGATAGAAAGACTGATATATGGCAGCACAGTAAATAATCACTGAAGTTTCATGTATCTACTTCGTAATTTACAACGACACTACTTCGTGATTTACACGATTTTTAATCCTCACACACTCATTCACTTTTGCGCAGGCACACGAACTAAACTCAATATTTTTAACAATTTCTGTTTTATTAATTTATTGTAAAGCTCTGCATTGAGTTATGATAAAAAGGGTATCTAGTATCTCGCAGTTTTTTTTTCCTTAGAATTTTCACTGGAATACTCATCGGTCTCAAATAAGCACAGACTGTAATTGTATACACATGTCTTTAACACAAATGTTATATTGAATTTTATACTTTTTTCTTTCATTTTCTTTTATGATTTTTTTTTTTCAGATTCTCATAAAAGTATATTTAGCTCAAATAATTCGAATTCTAATGCATTAAGATGCATTAAATCACAATATTATTATATCACATTTTATATATCATATTTCTTCCAACAAACAAATTAAAAAAAAACATGAAAAAAAGAGCAGAATTTATAAAATGCTTTATTAAAAAAAAAAAAAAAAAAAATACTCAAATATTTAAAACACTGCTAAGAATGTAATTATTCTCAAAATATGTGAAGTTACTTTTCAAAAAGCTGAGATATCTTTTAAATTAATCCTCGAAAATATTTAAAATTTTCAGAACGCATTTTTCTCGGTAAGAGTTTTGCATATTTTTCTTTATAAAATTAATGAGAATCTCGAAATATTTTTTTTTGTCAGAACTTTTTACAGCAAAGTAAATTTTAATATTTAGCTTAGAGTTAGTTTTTGTTAAAAAATAGAGTAATATTTTGCTGAAAGACAAGAATAAAAACAACTCATCCCATTACGGAATTTCAACGATTCTTGCAGTACTTACTAATTAAGGAATTTTATTGTTAAAATTTAGAATTGTCATGGGGTTTTATACCCCTTTTGACTATCGTGCACATTCGTTCACCAAAAAACTTATTTTGAGCGGCTTCGGGATCGATTTATTATTAACAAGATATAAAAATTCTTTAAAAAAAAATGTAAGATGAAAGTTAACTGTTGCAAGTTGAAGCAGGACTCATTTAAGAATCGTGAAAAAAGGCTATGCACTCATTAATAAACAATAAATGTCGAGGTTTAGATCATTTTCATTTTATTAATTAAATTAACGAAGATATGAAATTTAGTAATGAGTCTAGAAGGTTTGAAGAGTACGCCAAGTGCAGCTTATTACAAAAAGGTAATGCCAACATCATGGAACGATGCAAGTGGCTTTCAACAACCCCAAAAATTCGTTATATTCAAGTACATGTATACTTAAAGAAACATATCTTCATGTTAGCTATATTAAGCCAAACCTCTACATCCATACTCTGATTTTTATCGCCAATCAGAATGAGGCTGATATGATTATAGTGAAACCGTATGACGCCTAACTGATATTTCAAAGATACTTCAAAGGTTCTGTCTACACCAACTCGTCGTAACTGGTATTCACTAGAGTTTTAGAATGAACACGGGCTCTTTTGATATTGTAGGATGAGTTACTACTTGGTGAAATCCTGGAACTTCGCCATTTGTCCCAGATGCTAAACCCATTCAACTTAAACTCAACGGAACTGCTATGCCTGTAGACGCTACCTGGATGTAAACCCGATTTCCCCTTGAATATCAGCTTTGAGTGAAGAGCCTACTAGCCACGCGTGGGACTGAAAATCAGAAAAATAGGTAACAAACCTGAAACAATTTGTAGTGAAAGTAGCTCTTTGAATCGTCGTTCTATAAGTAAGAAGATAAATTAACAAATATCAAATATGTTTTAGTGAATTGAAAAAAGGAAACATTTCTTTGAAACATAAGGGATTTACTACGAGTCACTTTGAAATTATGTGTTTTGTAATACAGATTGTCATTTTATAATTTTTTTAGTCATTAAATAAATTGAGCCTATAGACTTTAATACATAAAAATATTCTTTATATTCCTCTAAAAGAACTATGAATATTACACTTATGCAACTCTGAACAGTTAATGGACCCTGACCTTTAATTTGTCTAACAAATTTGACCTGAATCTAACAAAGCATTTAGATTATGTCTTATTCATTTACACACAACACATACATTACCGCAAGTAAAATTGAAATTTCGCATTCCTCGAAATTTATAGATACACAAAAATCTTCTATTCCAATTTCAATAGATTTTTCAATAGATACACGTTTAGAAAGTAAAAATGTTTAAAATTCACACTTCTCTATTGATGGTTATGATGAATTTTTGGATACTGAATTCCTTCAATAAATGAACCGTGGTCTTTTTACTTCAAGTTCTAAATAAGATTAAAAAACATCATCAGAATTCTAAATAAAGTTGGATGACATCATCAACGATCTGATTAAAATTGAATGATATCATTAGAGAATTTCACCAGGCTAAAGGTTCTTCATATATGAGCTGGCGCATCCGGCATTTTCTTGCCTTAGGGTTGTCGCCCCGAAAATCCGTATTGTAGAGTCGTAGCCGCAATTTCGATCATAGTGTTATTATTGAGTATTTGTGAGAAAAAACCGCATGTTTACGTAGAAAAATCTATTTAAGTAGGAAAATCAACCCAAAACCACTTATTAGGACTCATGAGAATTTAAAACAAGTAAATTATGGAGAATTCGATATCGAAATTTTTGAGAGAATACATTACTTCCATTACCTACGGAAGTTGGGTAATGAAAGTAAAAAATGTTAAAAAATAAACTTTTAACTGAAATGATTTTGAATTTGACGTGTTAAAAATTAATTATAAGAAAAATGGGTGTCTGTGAAACATTTATATGAATTCAATGGGAAAATTACAGATGCTAATTTATGTAAAATTCTAATTATTCAGAAGCTTCTCACACATAAATGTTTTGCAATCAAGTACCATAACGAGTAAATTTTTTTTATATGTACGAAGAAATAGTATCTGTATAATCAATTAAAAAAAATACGATATTAAAAAAAAGAACAGTATGCATAGAGAATTTATATATATATATATATATATATATATAGTGTGTGATTAAAACATAACGAAAATTAAATATGCATAAAGAAAAGTACAGTGAACAAAAGAAAGATAATTAATGAGTAAAATATAGAAATATAAAGCAATGAATTAACCATATTCAAAATGAGAAATATTTCAGGTATTTCTCAATTTTAATAAATAGAAATTATTCGTAAACAGTAATAAAAAATATATATAAAAAACATTTACTCTGTTATATATATATATATATATATACTATGCTCTTTAGTTTTATAAAATAGAATGTTTTATTTATTGCACTTTTCATTTTTGTTTCAAAGCAATTAATCTAATATAAACTTTTTTTTTTTTTTTTTTTTTGACAAAAAAGAAAAAAAAAAAAAAAAAAAAAAAGAAAGAAAGAAGAATGAAAAATAAGCGAGAGAGCATCTATAGTTGTTTAATTATTTTGTTTATTTTTAAAGCATAATTAAGTAATCAGAATTAAAAATTTGTAGAAAAGACTTTTTTCATTTATTTTATTTAAATGAATTTAATATAATATTTAATGCTGTAATTGAGAGGAAAATTTTACACCCCATAAGTTTTTTAATTCTTTCAAAATACTTTTCTATTCAATTTCGTGTATTTTAAAAGCTTCTGTGTTTTGAAATTAATCTCATAATTTCAATATATTAAATAGAATGAAGTTTTGTAGCGTAGCTACAGAGAAAATAAAATGATAAAAGTATGATCACCTCATAAATATTTGATAAACTACTTAGCTTTAATGAAATCCCGTGTTCTTTTAAAATAGGACATATTTGACAACATAGATTTATCCTCTTCAAATGCAGTTAATGAAGTAAAACTGCATATAAGCTACATGTAATCCGCGTGTCTCAACAAATCTGTATTCAAAGCGAAAAATTACGAAAAAACCAATGCATAAGCTAGCGTTAATGTAGTAAAAAATGTCCCTTCTGTATTGGAGTAGTTGCTTATTGAAGCATTAGAGATAATTACGGATTTTTGTATTTATCAGAATTATCACACGGAATTATTTTAATTTAACTTTAAAGTTAGGCTTATTTACTAATAATTTGAATGAAGGAAGACTTTATATTATGTTGTGAATAAAAATAATGTTTATTATTATTTTATATATGTATACATTTTTTTTAATAGAGCTCTTTAAAAGTAAAAAAAAAAAAAAAAAATGATAGGCACCAATTATGAAATACAGGGTAAGTCAAAATGAATATAGCGATTACAAACGGCTATAACTATTTAATGGAAAATAATTTATCGATAAGATTAACACAGAATGTAGACGGAACTCCAAAATTTTGTATACATATGTCATAGATGTTCTATGTGACTTCACTTGGTCAGACCAACAACATCTAGACGGTTGTCCATTTCACGCCATACATTCTGAAGCATGTCTGCATTCACAGACGCAAGTGCATTACAAATGCATACTTTGGGACCCTGCGATTTTTATCTATGGGTTTATGTGAAAGACAGGCTGTATATGCTTCCCGTGCCCAAAACAACTGAAGAACTCAAAGTAAGCATTTGTAATGCGCTTGCGTCTGTGACTGAATATATGCTTCAGAATGTATGGCGTGAAATGGACTACCGCCTAGATGTTGACCGTGTGACCAAAGGATGTCACATAGAACATCTATGACGTATGTATACTAAATTTTGAAGTTCCGTCTACATTCTGTGTTAATCTTATTGATAATTTTTTTTCCATTAAATAGTCATAGTAGTTTGTAATCGCTATATTCATTTTGACTTACCCTGTATTATCGGAAATATTATTTAATTTAATTAGAGGCTAAAGGGAAGAAAGAATTCTATTCCCGACATTCTAAACTTCAGTAATTAACGGGAGTAATATATTAAAGTAAGAGAAGTCGTTAAATAAGCAAAAGAGAAAATTACAATAAGGTGTTTGAGTGTCTTTCTCCATAGAATATGTTGTTTAATATAACGCTATTGTGCTCTAAATAAATTGTGTCGTCCAAATATCTTAATGATAAAGAATTATTCATTGTATCCCTGTAAAAATCTATAAGTGCTAGATTCAACATTTCTATACAGTTCGTACGACTGTGACCTTTAACATGTATATAAATTTTCAGCTCGATCGGATAACGCATTTAAACGCTATCGCTCTTTAAAGAATTTGAATTTATAAGCCATAATGATAAAGAATATTCCATTGTGTCCCTGTAAAAAAAAACTATAAGTTCTAGATTCTCCGAAATTCATACACTTTGTGTGACGGTGATCTAAAATTAATATATAATTTTTCAGTTTATTCGAATAATGCGTTTAGAGGCTATAGCACATTAAATAATTTGAAACCATAGGCCAGAATAGTAAAGAATTTTTCTTTTTATCCATGAAAAGATAAATAAATCAATTAATTAATAAAAATAAAGAGCTAGATTAACCAATTTCTATACAGTTCGTAGTGACTTATAAGAGTTATATTTACCAAAATCAATAGGGTCTGTGATACGGTGACCTGTAACATACGTAAGAACTTTCAACGCATTCGAACAAAACGTTTAAACATTATCGTGTTCACTCAAATATATACACTCATACATATATACATCACCTTAAAAATAGTTAAAAATAACTCAAGAGACCTCAGAACGTATAATTAAACTAAAATTTCAAAGTCAAAATTTTTCATGATTACAATATTTTCCTTTTATATGTATAGAGTACCTGGCCAAATTATTAGACCATTCGCAAATTATACATTTTTTCATGTTTACAACCTTATTAATGAAGAATTTTATCAAAAAAGATATTTTCTTCATTCATATTTCGAAAACATATACATTAAGGAATACAATGCCAAAAAAATTTTTAGAATACAATACTTATTGAAGAAAGAAAAAATTGATTAATTAAATTTAACAGAAAAATCAATGTTTCGTATGGCCACCTTTGGCAACTAAAAGGGCTTTAACACGATGAGGCATAGATTCTATGCATGCTTGGATGGTTTCTTGAAGATATTTACTATGATTCCACTGGTATGTTAAAGATTCCAGCAACTCTACCTTATTGGTTATGTTTTTCTTATACATTTCTTTTTTCAGCAACTCCCAACCATTTTAAATAGGGTTCATATCAGGCAAGTTGCCAGGGCAATCAAGAACTTTGATTCTTTTTCGCTCTAAATACTTCGATACACTTTTAGCTTTATGGTATGGAGCACCATCATGCCTGAAGACTGGTTTCTCGTCTCCAGGAAACCATTCTTGCATTTGTGGCATGAGCCTGGTTTGTAAGACTTTCAGGTATTGATCTTGTTTCATTGTATTTTTGACCACAAAGACAGGACCAGAACCTTTTCCTGATATGACAGACCACATCATGACTGGTGGAGGGTGTTTGGTGGTGGGAACAATACAATCCGATTTGTATTTCTCGTTTGGACGCTGCCGAACAAATTTTGGTTTTTTCGGTTAAAACATGTTGAAAATTCATCAGAGAAGCAAACCTGAAAATTAAACAAAATTGCTTTTTATTTAATTTCTTTACATTCATTATAAATGCCAATATATCGTTGATTAAAATAAATAGCTATGTACCTTTTTCCAGTCTTCTATTGTCCAATTTTTGTACTTTATTGCTCACTCCAAGCGTGTTTTCATCATTTCTGATGTAAGCCTTGGCTTACGAGCCGGTTTCATAGCAATGAGTTTATTTTCTGCCAAGCGACGTCTCAAAGTTCTTTCTGATATATTAATGCCTTCATTTTGAACTTCTTTCATTAACATGCGTAGCGGTTTCTTTCTGTTATTTATACAAATGGCTCGTATTTTTCGATCCGTCCTCGGCGTCGTAATACGAGCTCGTCCACTATCATTCTTCCGTGATGGATCCAAGCTTATGTTTAAGACCATTTTCTTTTTAATATTTTTTACTGAGCTTCTGGATACTTCTACCTTTGCTGCAATTTGATTTTGGGTCCGTTTAGTGGCCTTCAGTAGAACATAAACCTGCCCTACTCTCTGTGGTGAAAAATCAACCTTTCTTCTCATCTAAAATAATGGAGCAAAAACTTTTTATGATAATAAATGAATAAAAATGTTAAATACCCCACGCGATATTAATAACAATGCAAAACTTAATTTTTGCAGCAAAATATTCGCTTCAATCCAAAATAAACAAGCAGAACAAATTTTACATTATAGTGCAAGTTTACACCTATGCCACTGTATCACAGAATAATGACTAACTGTCTTGTGTTGCCAGCTTGAAAATGTTTCTGTAATAAAGGTACTGAAATAAACTTAAGGTAACACTAATCAAACAATAATAATTTTGAGCAGGTCAGGTATAATAAACTTCCAATTTCAAAAAATTTTAAATATTTTCTTTTGTCTAATAATTTGGCCAGGTACTGTATGTATAATCGGAAAGTATAAAACTATTTTTCATTTGGTATTATTTTGTCTGAAAGAAATAGGCTTACATCACAATGGCTACATCAAGATTTATAGTTCAAAACTTTACTTTTCAAATATACAGAAACATAATTTTCGTGATGTTTCTGTAGCTATGAAACTAAAACATATTCTGTTAAATTTCAATATACTATGTGTATCAATTTAACTTATGGATTAAACCTAATTATGAATTATCTTAATTTTGAGGTAATGTTACAACTAATGTTGAATTTCAGTTAGTTATTTTTACTTTTAAAGTATGCCTACTTTAATTTTCTAATTAGTAAGACTTTGAATAGTATTGTATTGCTTTGGGGTTAAAGTGGATAGTTTTAATCAGAACATATGCGAAAAGGAATGTCATTCGTTTGGAGTCTTAACTCATACGAATATTTATTCAAATTTTGGAGAAATTGTTTCACAATTCCAAATGTCTGGACCGATGAGCGTAACTTGATTTCGAACTCGTCACCTCTTATGTGTGTGGCGTGTGAGGGGGGGGGGGTACAGCCGAATGGCTGCATGCAAGTCTTTTAACTAGGCAGAGGTATGTATGTCAAAGACATAATTCAGAATTTCATTTCAAAAACCATCTTAAATAATTTGTTTAAGCTTATAGAATGTATAAAATCTTATATGCATATATATTTATTTATAATAACATCGCGAACTGGTATTTTTTGTATATGATATTTTTTGAAAGCTTTGTTACAGTTATTCTTACAATGAATTACATATTGCATTAATTTACAATAACACTGCACATTTTTTTAATACATAGACGACAGCTTCACAAACATTTATGTCTTCCCTTTATTCGAACCTGAGCTATGAGGTTCCTGAGAACAGCTGCTTATAGACCAAAACACGAAGCTGGCATATTATCACAATTGAAATAAATGTACTCAGTTTAAAAATAATAGAAAGTATTAAATAAAATAGCGTACAGCTGAGATTATTGCTTAAAAGTATGGACAGTTATATTCCACTCTCCTCCCCCCCCCCCTCACCAAATGAAATTTATTTTTTATCTTTTGCATTTTTCAACAGCTTTGTTCATTGAAAATAAAATTATTTCAAAATCTAAAGTCATTACAAATACATACTTGTAGTTCATCAATAAAAGCTGTTGCATTTTAGAACATTGAAAAGTGTGATGACATCATGTTCTATTGTGTTAAAAACAGAGTCTCACTCCACTGATTTGAATTACTGATCTTTATTTGAATTCATTTCCTTTGTAACGAAACTTTGTAACATTTATTTTTCTTTCAAGAGAGAAACTTTGTGAAACATTTAAGACAAACATTAGTGATTTGATTAAAGCTGGATACTGTAGAATTGTATAAGACTTTCTGAAAGGACAAATTTTTATATCTACTTGTAATTTTGGATTTACATTGAATTAAATGGATTTAATCCTTTTCAAATTTTTGTTCTGAATCGAATGTATTATGTTATTAAATTATCATATTGAGAAAATAAATTGTATCTTATATTGGCAAATTTAATTTAATACCATATATATATATAAATATATGTGTATTTTTTTTTAGTCAAATCTAGGCTTATTAAATTCTAGATGTTGATAAAATAAATTATTTTTATATTTCTGTTTTTTGACTACTACTTTATTTATTTACTAGCAGGCAACGCCCGCTTCGCTGGTCCCTATTTTTAAAAGAATCACTATAATTACTGAATTCTTCAAATTGCATTAATTTTTATCACGTTAACAAAAAAAAAAAAAAGAAAGAAAAATCATGCAGTACGCATTGATTAGTAACACTTTCCAACTGTACGCAATTGTATCGAATAACTTTTAATATTCTTTGCCTACTTTATCACACAACAGACAGAACAACTGAAAAACATGCAGATAGACTAATTGATTTTAAAATTACTCTTAGGCATTTTGGAAAGTGTTAAAAAGGCTTAACGCAAAAGAAAACGCGACCGTAAGATTATAATTACAGCTTTCAATCTCTCTGAATATTTTAGTGTATCCCTGTAAATCTGAAAGTTAATCATATCATGTTCTATACACAACATCATTTTACAATATTAATAATGCATGTCAATGTTTCTATGATTTTTATAGCAGAAAGATTTTTAAATATAACTTTAAAAAAATTCTATCCTAAAACGTAATACATTGTTTTTTTTATTGTTGTTGTTGTTGTCCCTATAAACAAACTAGTTGTACAGGACCAATTAATGGCATTTTAAATAGGGAACATTCCATAGGGAACTTGGGTGTATCATTTTTTAAAAATTCTCAAAATATTCACGGATGATAGGAGCCGGAGAGAAACAGATAGAGAGGTAGAAAATCGGACAGACAGATGCACAAATTGAAATCATATTTCCACTAAAATTATAAGAAAGTTTTAAAACGCTCATGTAAACAAAAGTGCAATTCTAGCAAATTTTTATTTATAGCTCTTAATGTAACTGATTATTTTTGTGTGGCCCTGTAAATTTAATGCTAACCATACTATATTACATAGTAGGCACTCTTTTGTGCATACGAATAATATATTTCAATTGCATTAAGCTTTGTGGAGAATAAAATTATTAAAATTTGGTTTATAAAAATAACTCTCATACAACACAATGCTTTGGAATACTTTCAAGTGCCCCTGTACAAAAACCAGTTAGAAATGTACTCTACTTTACCTAGGAAACATCCGATAGGGAATTGAATAACATGTTAAAATTTCATTGAAGTTTCTATACATTAAAGGTATTAAAATATGGTTTATAGAAACCTCTCCCATAGAACAGAATGCTTTCGAATACTTTTGGGTGTCCCTGTATACAAACCAGAATAGGTATTCACTCCATATTCAATAGGGAACATCCGATAGTCAACTTGAATAAAATATATCGGTTTAAAGAAATTCCATGAATATTTACGGGAATTAGAGCGCAGTAAAACAGACAGAGAGACAGACATGCGGACAGAAAAACAGTCAGACAGATACAGGGATTGAAATTATATTCACACTAAAAAAATGATAGAAAGTTTCAAAAACGCGTAAAGTAAACGAGAGTACAATTCTAGCAATTTTTTATTAATAGCTCTTAATATAACTGAATATTTTTGTGTCACCCTGTAAATCTAATGATAACCACACACAGAAAAATGGAAAATCGAAACTTGTCAAGAAACGTGTTATCTTTGTCATAGTACACGTTTTCCTAGTATATTGACAAATTTGCACAAAATTACGCAACATTTTAAACAATCAAACCACTACCTGACAATCCCATTTAGTCATGAGACACAAAAATCGTTTTATTTTACCATGTATCTTTAATGTGTTTCGTCTGATGATCCGTTTTGCCTCTAAAACTTGTCAGATGACTAATTTCCCAGGTACAGTTTTCATTTTCCTCAAATTTGACCGATTAGTCAGATGAGAGAATAAAAATAAATTGTTCCTGTTTTGTCAATTGACTAAGAAAAATTTGTTTGGCTAGTCCAAAAGCTCAGCATTATTATTTTTTTATTTTTTATTTTTTTGTTTATTTTGTTTTATTTTTTTTTGTCTCCTTCTGACAACTTGGGTTAGTCAACCGAAATCCAATAATTTAACCTATCAAATTTGGCGGGATAATGCAATCGCAGAATTCGAAATCCAAATACTTAGAAGTCTGAAATCGTGGATCCGTTGATGTTGTTTCGGTTCCATTTCCATATTTGTGATAATTTTCATTTTAGAAATAGACCGAGAGATTTTAATTATCTGCGAATCGAGTTTACGGTCAAAAGTAAGTGCTAAATACTTTATTTATTGTGTGTGTATATATATATATATATTTATTGTAAAGCTTTGTTAGAATAGTAAATTGTAAAATTCTAAGCTTTAGCAATCTTCTAACAATATCAATGGTATTTAGAATTTGTTTTAATTTATAAAGTTGTTTAAAACGTATAAATTTTAAAATACGTTATTATAAATCTTAGTTTTGCGTATCGTTGTATTATAAAAATAAGTATTTTAATGTGTCTGAACTATAGTTTTTTACATATATTTTTAACATTAAGCTCATATTTATATTTTTTATACACAGAATAGTAACGCTTTATTTTCCCTTAAAGGTGGTTCAGAAGGTATTTGGATTCCAAGAGATAAAAATTCAAAAAAGATATAGAAAAATGCTATTTATAAGGATTTTGAATAACTCCGAATTCTAAGGTATGTTTTTAAATTATCTTTTGCTGCATTTTATCTATCTTATCTCCGAACAAGAATAATATTCATACTTTTTTATATTTAAAATTTTTAATGAGATGAATTAAGAAAATTAAAAGGTTCCTCGTTTATCTGTTATTTGTTCTATTTTTTATTTATTTATTTTATTTTATTTCCAGTTCTAAATAAATAAATATATCTTTATAATTTAAATATTTTTGGGAAATGGTTGATAATTGCATGTAATAAGAAATGTCTTCATTTATTATTAAATGTTTGATGACAATTTTTTCAGAACAAATCTGAGCAAAAATGATATGAATTTAATATCACATACTATATTCTTTTCTCAATTTTTAAATTGTTCTTGTGTACAATATTAATTATTAGCGATAAATAATAGATGTCTTAGTTAAAATATAAATAGATTTAACTTCATGTTACTTGTTTCATTCAAATGACTGATGATTGTTTTTTAAAGGTTGATATTTTTAGTTATTAAAATTTTGATATCATATATATATATATATTTTCCTTTAGAATAAATTTAATGAAAAATAATATGAGTTTAAATTATTAGATACTATTAAGTATTCGTTATAAACAAAGGTATCTTGTTAAAAATATGTACTTAATTTCATGTTATTTGTTTCACTGAACAAACTGAAAAAATATAAGTTATATGCTATAAAAATGAGACAAATTACTATAAAGATACAAAATGATTTTAACCTTCGACAAAACGAGTCATATAGTCTGAGAAAATAGTGCTCAAAAGCTGAATGACAGAATCAGCAGCTATCAGACATTTGTTGATATGTATCATTACAAAAAAAAAAAAAAGTATAAGAGTTTCAAGCCTGCCTTTTTTCTCCCGGGGAGAAAAAAAGAAGAAAAAAAATGTCACGTTGATTCCACCACAAAACTAACTTTCTTCTACCTTTTCCTATATAAAATCATGCAATGGAAATTATTTTTTATTTTTATTTTTATCTATTATTAATGCAGACGATTTTCATATCACAGAGGTAGTCTAAAGCAGGGGTGGCCAACCCGCGGCCCCCGGGCCGCATGCGGCCCGCCATTTAGTTTTTTGCGGCCCGCGAAGAGACTAACGATATTTAAAGTAGGACAACTTTGGTTTTAACACATTAAAAATTAATAAATCCGTTTTGACTTTTCGAAGTAAAAATACCTTTTAACGATTATGGAAGATAAAAAAAATCACATTTTTGTAATGAAATATTATCAACCCCAACAATTATTCTTTTTATTATAGTTATTAATGTAGGTATGACATAATTTTTTATGATACTATTGCTTATTTATGAACGAAAATAATTTAAATGCACATTCGGATGCATTCTGCTCCGAATCCTCAATCTGCCCTCCCCCGAAAAAAGTATATACATACATGATTCATACACATTTATACATATGGTGCGGCCCGCCTGAATAAAATAGATTTCCAATGCGGCCCACCAAGTGTTTTGGGTTGGACAGGCCTGGTCTAAAGGTTCAACGGAAGTAAATTTTTACCGTACAGATGATCACGGGGAAAATTGCAGTATAACAGCGCCACATATCGCCTATATACACCCAATTTAATAAACATTACGTCTCTTAATGGCCTTTTTATACATTAAATATTATTCAATTATACGCATTAGAACCTGAGATATAACCCTTAATTTGTAAAAATAGCTGTATAGCAGCTTCACCTGTTGAGCGATTAGCACCAAAAGTTGATAGACACTAATTTATGTCAAGGTGCATCCGTATATTAATTTATATGCAATTCTGTGCAGTAGTTCCTGAGATACAGTCGCCACAAAACTTTTTGTCACATACAAACATTTTCTATTGTCAAAACATGTTCTCGAGCTCTCAAAACGCGTAAATCCATCAAAAACCGAAAATCGAAAATGTTTACGAATCCAATGCTTTCTTCTATTGAATACAAAAAAAAAAAACTAAAGAATAGTATGTGTCTAACTGTAATGCAAAATAATTTTAAATTGAAAAAATAATATAAAAAAGATTAAGCATAAGTTTAGATTAATAACAATTAATATGAAATGATTGGGCTTCTATAAACATCCATAAAAGAACAACAGAAGTTTTAACTAAGTGTTAAAATTCTTATGTGAAAACTAAAATTTAAGACACAAAAAGAACCAACTCATTCAAAAATTTATGTTTTATCACTCACAGCTAACTGCTCAAGTGCTTTTTCTTTCGTTCTTCTGTTTTATTTATTATTCTTAATATTATTATTATTTTGTGTGTGTACGCGCGGAATTTGGTTGCGAGGAAGGGGGGGGGGGCAATTGATTGCACAATCGAAACTGAATCAGACTCAAAACTATGAAAAAAAAAAATAAAAAAAAATGTTTTTCCTATTTCCATCTTCCCTTCTTCCCCCCCCCCCTTTCTTATCGGCTAAAGTAAACAAATACGTAATTTTTCCCATCCGCGGTCATTAAAGTGTTTGTTTATTTATGTGAACTGGATTATTATTCTTGTAGCATTTTTTAGTCAATTAAAAAAAAAAAAAAAAAAAAAAAAGAGTTGGAGATTTGGTATTTTCTCTAGCTTGAATGAATCACTAAATATATATCACCGAACTTCAAACACTTAACTTTAGGGGTGGGGGGGGGGCAGGGGATGTAAGTAATAGGTATTTCAAAAAAAAAAAAAAAATACACTTGTAACAGAAGAAAACAGCTGCCAATTTGTTGTTTAATATTAGAAATTTTGTTTTTTCAGTATATTTTTACTCCATTACCCGACTGCCGTAGGTAATGGAAGTATTGTATTCGGTCCAAAAAATCGATATCAAGATTTCACCTGATTTACATGCTTTAAGGTCCCCTGAGTCCAAAAATGTGTTTTTTGGCGATGTCCTCTGACTACGATATCTCCTAAACTAATAAAAATAGAATCACGAAACTTCAGAATTGAGACAGGTCTGGTGAACATATGAATTTTTTAAGTTTGGTGAAAATTAGAAAAATAGGAAGTGGGATATCCGAAACCGGAAGTGAGTTCGTAAACCCGTATCTCAAAAACGACTCCAACGATTTTCTTCAAAGTTACTGTATAAACACTCTATTAGATGTCCTTTCGAATGATATAGTTGGTTAGTTCAGGACAATTGATAGGCGTCCTGTATGAAGGTCGTAAGTGCGACCTTCAGGTTTCGCAAGTGCGTTCATTCGCACTGGAAACCGGAAGTGAGTTCGTAAACCCGTATCTCAAAAACGACTCAAACGATTTTCTTCAAAGTTACTGTATAAACACTCTATTAGATGTCCTTTCGAATGATATAGTTGGTTAGTTCAGGACAATTGATAGGCGTCCTGTATGAAGGTCGCAAGTGCGACCTTCAGGTTTCGCAAGTGCGTTCCTTCCAAAACGACTGTATGTATTTTTTTCAAAGTTGCAATATTAACCCTCTTTTAAATATACTTTTGTATGTAATTGTTGTTTTCCGGTCAACAACTGAACATGCCAAGTCGCTATCTCAAAAATGGCTCTAACGATTTTCTTGAAAATTGTTACATAAACCCATTTTAGGTGTCCTTTCTCATGCTTTACGTGGTTATTACAGGACAATTAATAGTCATCCTGATCAGTTAGATCTGTTTTAGATCATGGAAACTGGTGTTTCAAAAAGTAAAATAATAATTAAAACAAACTACCCCCCACCTTTTTTCTTCTTCTTTTTTTAAACTCGCTATGTAAACTCTGTTTTATATGTCTTTATGCTGTATTAACTTTCTCTTACTGGAAAATTTTTAGTTGTCTATTTCATTAGGTCAATTCTATGTCTTCTGATCACATTAACTCCAAAAAGTGCATATAACACGTGTAATAGTGGATAATGGAAGTCGTGTGGTTGTTTCACACCAAATTTTTTTTATTTCCGTTTTCATTTTTATTTTAAGAAAATAAATATTCAAAATTTCCCCCGAACATCGTTCGCGCGTTCGGACATATTCTGCACCCCTGGAAATATGTTAAAAGGCACTTTAAAGAAATTCCTTCCATAGACTGTACTGTATTGGACGTTTCGTATTTGTTTGAACATACATAAATTATATAAATAGCATTTATAATACGGTTGTCAGCTTCCAAATATGTTTAACAATAGTGTACTAACAGCAATATATTCATTTAAAAAAAAATCTATAAAACCAGATCGATTAAAAAAAAAAAAGCTTGTGCGTGCGTAATCAAGTAGTAAGTAATCATACGAATACGAATCATACCCAAAGTAATCATACGAATTATAAAGTAAGTGAAATATGACAATATATATATGTATCATCATTATCAATTTCAGCCTTTATCAATCCACTGCAGGGTGAAGGCCTCTCCTAGGTGATTCCAAAGTTCCCTGTTTTCACATAAAAATTTATAAACGAGTATATAATAATTTATGCATAGATTAAGAAAGGTTTTGATATATGCAACGTCCTAACTAAATGCAACCTATGCAATGAGGTGAAATTTACACCTCATATAACGTACTTCTTAGCGACATCCTAATGACCTTTTTTTTTTTTTTTTTTTTTCATTTTAAGGTTTGCGAGCTCCATTTTAAACCTGGTGAAATTATACAAACAGTAACATATTTTAATGAAAAAGAAGAAAAGTTATATCAAGTCCCAAGAAATAAACCAATTGTTAAAGATGGTGCTATTCCTACGATTTTCAGTGATTTGCCATCATATCTATCAAAGCCAAGTACATGAAGACAAAGTCCTGTGGAAATATTTCGTTTTTGTTTAAGAGCTATTTAGATTTGTAAATAATTAAGTTGGAAAAAGTTCTCAAATAATGACTAAAAAAATTTGAGAAGTATTGCAAAAGCCAAGGCAAAAAAATTACGTTTTAAACCTAATGATATTTGTGCTTTTATATTATTATTATGATTAATTTTTATGCAAATGATAGAAAAATCTTCTTTATGTATATGAAACATATTTATAATTTTCAATAAAATTATTTTTTTCTTGATTTTTGTCTTTTATGTCTTATTTTAATTACTTAGTTTCTTATTTAAATAAGCAAATAAATCTATTTAAAATCTTGAGATTTAAAATCTTATTTAAAATGTTGGTATAAAGAATGTTGAAAGTATGTTATCAGGTAAGTGAGAGTTATTTTGGATGATCAAATACTTGTAAATTATTGCTATATATTAAAATTTATCTGTGCATAAAATTTACAGAGATGATTAATGGAAATTTTTTTTTTTAATTATATACGGTAAAAGGTGTTTTTAATGCAAATTCTATGTCCACCCTCACCTTAAAAAAAAAAAAAAAAAAAAAAAAAAAAAGGTGTATCATTAATATTTATGATTTTAAAACTTTAAATAACCGGAAATTTGGAGTTTGATGTTATTTATAATTTAGTACATTGTAACTTCTATACCTTATATATCGTTAATATTGTCTATATCAATACATTGTATCGTCGTACCTGTTTATAATTTTAATTTGGTGAAAAAATCCATTATTTAAAAAATATATGCATATATTCAGGTGGCTTAACCCTTTGTATCCCACGGGGTCTTTAAAGTCCTACCAAAAAAATTCCTCAATATAGCCTAAATTTACTACAGGCTTTCATTGGAACTTCAAAGTCCCTATAATTTAAACTTTCTCTATTGTTAAGCAAAAGGAAGCTAAATTTAATATGAGATGTTTCTCTTTCAGAAAAGAAATATAATAAAAAAGTTTCAAACTATTTTTCCAAAAATAAGGTGATTTGGTATGTAAAGGGTTAAGTAAATTAAGTGTTTGAAACATTTTTTATTTTATTTAATGTTTATAATTTGTATTTTAACTAATTACAACATGTATGTTTCCCAAAATTTTCATATTTTTATTTATTGAAAAGTTGTGATTATTAATGGCATCAGTGGTTATATTAAACATAAATAAACACCGCTCAGTTGCTTTATTAGCTATATTAATTCGTACTCTGCTATTACTCCTTTTTAATATATATATATATATATATATATATATATATATATATATATATATATATATATATATATATATATATATATATATATATATATATATTACCTTTGAAATAAATTTATGACTAAATATAAGATTTATTGTATTATGGAGGGAAAAAAGTGGGAATGAAATGGGTAATATTAAAAAAAGGAACTTAAAAAAAAAAAAAGTTTATATTTATTTTTGTAACCACAGCGTATAAAACGAAAGCACCGAGGAGAAAAAAAAATAAATTCTAAATATAACAAATTCTAAAAATAATTCTAAATCCATATATGAGGATGTGCATAAAAAATGGACTAAATCATGTGGCGCCACAATCCATTTGGAAGGTCTTGATAAGAAGGTGTTGGATAAATGCTTGCGTTAATAATAAATAAATGTAGGGAAGAATGTTTAAACTAGCGAATTCTTTGTTTCAGTGGTTTGTTAAATTTCCAGTATTCATAGCTGCTAACTTTTTTAATTGATTCCGGAATGTTGTTAGTAATGCCCTTTTTTCAAATCATATTCTTTATATAGTAATTTTCTTCATATTTAATTGTAATTACATGCTAAAGAAGATTATTCTAGAAAGATTATGGTATGAAGAAAAGGGCGAATGTTAACAAAATTCAGGAATAATTTGAAGAAGTTGGCAGCTATGAGTATATATATTTTTTTTAATTGATAGACAAGTAATATTTTCCAGAAAAGTTCTTTAAATGTATTTTCAAGGTTGAACACCTTAAAGGGGAGAAAAGATTAAACAATTACAAAAGTAAAGAGGTTAAGACTAATAACAATGTTTTTACAAAAACCCCTGCAAACAAGCACGAATCTCTTATTCTTCATAAAATATGAAGGATTTTAACCAATTAAAATTTTGATTAATCTGCTTACTTGCCAACTCCACTGTTTTTACCAGTAGACTACCGTTTTTTTTAGCTATTTCTACTGGTCTGCTGTTTTTAGGAACTTACAAGAAAAAATGTAAAATTGAGCAATTTTACTGGAAAATATATAGAGCAAAATATACAGAGAATACATATAATAATGAAATGAGGCTTATTAAATGTATGTGTAAAAATTACAATATTGATTTTAATTAACTCAAAACAAACTTAAATTTTTGGATTTTTTACTTCCATCACCCTACTACCGTAAGTAATGGAAGTACAGAGCTGACAACCTAATCCGGCAAATTGTTAGTACCGCCCTTTTTCTACACCAGTCATTTCTTAGAGTTTTTTCTTCTTAATTCATCGTAAATACATTTGAAGAAAATTGCTTTAAAAATTAAGTGGTGTAGAAAAAGGGGCGGTACTAACAATTTGCCGGATTAGGTTGGCAGCTCTGGAAGTATTGTATTTGGTCCAAAAATTCGATATCGAGATTTCACCTGATTTACACGTTTTAAGGTCCCCTGAGTCCAAAAAAGTGATTTTGGCAATTGGTAAGTGTGTGTGTGTGTGTGTGTGGAATCTCCAGGCTATCATATCTCCGAAACTAATAAAGATAGAACTACAAAACTTCAGAATTAAGACAGGTCTGGTGTACAGATGCATTTTCCAAATGTTGATAAAAATTGAAAAACCGGAAGTGGGACATCAGAAACCAGAAGTGGGACCGTAAGTCCGTATCTCAAAACCGGCTCTAACGATTTTCTTCAAATTTGCTATATAAACATTCTATTAGAAGTCCTTTCGAATGATATAGTTGGTTAGTTCAGGAAAATCGATAGGCGTCCTGTATAAATAACTCAATTTCAGGTCTCGCAAGCGCGTTCCTTTAAAAACATCTTTACGGATTTTTTTCAAACTCGCCATTTTAACACAATTTTCTCAAAAAAAAAAAGTCTGGTGTGAAACAACCACACGGCTTCCATTGCCCACTATTACACGTATTATATGCATTTTTTAGAAATAATGTGGTCAGCGAACACGTAAAATTGACCTAACGAAGTAGACACCAAACAAATTTCCTATAATGAAAGCTAATATATATATGTGTGCGTGTATGTGTGTGTGCATGCATGTATGTATAAATATATATATATATATATAGATATATATACATATGTAAACATGTAAAACAGAATTTATATAGCGAGTTAAAAAATAAGGGGGGGGGGAATGAGTTATTTTTCAAACACCAATTTCCGAGATCTAAAACTGACCTACCTTATCAGGATGACTGTTATTTTTCCTGTAACAACACTTAATACATGAGAAAGGATATCTAAAATGGATTTATGCAACAATTTTCAAGAAAATCGTTAGAGCCGTTTTTGAGATACCAACTTTTACCAAAACTTGGCGTACTCAATTATTGAACGGAAAACAATAATTACATACAAAAGCATATTTAAAAGTGAGTTACTATAGCGAGTTAGAAAATAATCCGTACAGTCGTTTTTAAAGGCACGACTTGCGAGACCTGAAATTAAGCTATTTATACAGGGCGCCTGTACACCAGAATTTCATCTGTACACCAGACCTGCCTCAATGCTGAAGTTTCGTAGTTTTATCTCTATTAGTTTAGGAGATAGAAGACCAGAAGATTTCGTTCGTACATACATACATACACACACATACACACTATTGCCAAAAACTACTGATTTGGACTCAGGAGACCTTAAAACGTGTAAATCAAGCGAAAACTCGACATTGAATTTTTGGACCGAATACAATACTTCCATTACCTACGGTAGTGGGGTAATGAAAGTAAAAATGCATATAATTCGTGAAATAGTGGGTAATGGAAGTCGTGTGGTTTTTCACACCAGGTTTGTAAATAATGCTTTGTAATTAAATAGTATATTTACATAGTCATTGTGAGTGTATTTTCAGTCAGATAAGATAATTAAAAACTGAATTTTGATCCTCATTATCTTATAAAAATCTGGAGAACATTTTAATTTCTAAATGCAGTGAAAATTTAGTTTAACAATTCTATGAATAACAATTTAATTGTTATTTTCTTAATGAAGCAAAATGTGCTATAAATGTAAAAATTTGTGTTTAAGTAAATATCATAGACAATATTTTTTTTCCCTAATTTTTAGGATTTGAAATTAATTCTTTAATACACATAATCTCAATATTTTATTTGTTTTCGTTTGAAAGATGAGTGATTTTTATTTAAAGAAAATTTTTATTTATGGAAAATATTTTGTAAATATAAATATATTTTTCTTTTTGTCTACTATATATTTATATAAATTCAGTCTCTATCGTTAAAAATGTCAATTTACAAAATCTCTACTGTTTTTTTTTTTTTTTTTTTTTTTTTTTTTTTTCCCCGATAAAATCTACTGATTTTTAAAACTGATATGTTGGCAAGTATGAATCTATCTCAAATATTATGAGACATGATAGTCATTGTTTTTTTTTTTCCTAACTAATCTTCCTCCACAAATATTATGAGGCAGCTTAATCAAATAGACTCGTTTTCCTCTTCAGATATTACCAGACAGGTTAGTCAGGCAAATAATCTTGACTATCCTGCCTCTTCAAATATTCTTTGAAAATTGACTACCTTTCTTAGTCAGATACCTGAGATCTGTTGACTAACTTTCTTAATCAAGTGTAGATTCTGACTAACATGCCTTGTCTTTGAAACTGCGGTTGTTGACTAACCTTCCTGGTCAGATAATTATGATTGTCGACTAGCCTTCTTTGTCTGATAATATTAACCTTCCTAGTCTGGAGTAGTGTTTTGGTGACTAGTTCAGCAAGTACACTTTTTAGTTTTGGAGACTAGTTCAGCAAGTACACTTTTCAGTTTTGGTGACTAGTTCAGCAAGTACACTTTTCAGTTTTGGAGACTAGTTCAGCAAGTACACTTTTTGGCTAGTCAGCTATTTTGGTTAGTCAATTCTGTATTGTCACTTGAGCATTTTGCCAGGTCACTGTGACCAATTTATTTTTCTGTGTGCATGCTATATTCTATGCAAAGCATTCTTTTGTGCATATAAATGACATATTTCAATTTCCTAAAACTTTGTAAAAAGAAAAGATATTAAAATTTGATTTATAGAAATAACTCTCATAGAACGCAATGCTTTGGAATACTTTTAAGTGTCTCTGTACATAAATCAGTAGTGGTATTTCCTCCATTTTATACAGGAAACATCCAATAGGGAATCTGAATAACATATTTCAATTTAATTGAGATATGTCTACAGTAAAGGTAAGAAAATATGTTTTATCGAAATACCTCTCATAGGACATAATGCTTTGAAATACTTTCGGGTGTACCTGTAAACAAAACAGTAGAGGTACAAACTCCATTTCCAATAGGGATCATCCGATAGTGAAATTGAATAACACATATCAGTTTCAAGAAATTCCATAAATATTTACGGGAGTTAGAGCTCGGACAGACAGACAGGCAGACAGACAGACGGACAGGCAGATACACAAAACTGAAATCATATTCACACTTAAAGTACAATTCTAGCAATTGTTTATTAATAGCTCTTAATGTAACTGGATATTTTTGTGCCACCCTGTAAATCTAATGCTAATCATGCTATATTCTGTGCAAAGCATTCTTTTGTGCATATAATTAACATACTTCAATTTCCAAAAACTTCGTGGAAGGTAAAGTTATTAAAATTTGATTTATAGAAATATCTCTCATCGAACGTAATGCTTTGGAATAATTTTGAGTATTCCTGTACATAAACCGATGGTGGTAATTCCTCCATTTTAAACAGGAAACACCCAATAGTGAACTTGAATAACATATTTCAATTTCATTCAGATATGTCTACACTAAAGATATGAAAATATCGTTTATAGAAATACCTCTCAAAGAACACAATGCTTTGAAATACTTTCGGGTGTCCCTGTACACACACTAGTAGACGCATAAACTATATTTTCAATAGGAACGTCCGATAGTGAACTTGAATAACATATGTCAGTTTCAAGAAATTCCATAAATATTTACGGGAGTTAGAGCGCGGACAGGCAGACGGACAGACAGACAAACCGAAGTTATAAATACTTTTGAACCTTGTTGGAAAGTGTTAAAAATATTAGAAAGTGTTAAAAATGCTTAACGTAAACAAAAGTACATATCTAGCAATTTTTTTATTAATAGCTCTTAATTTATCTGGATATTTTTGTGCCACCCCGTAAATATAATGCTAAACATGCTCTATTGTATGCAAAGCAGTCTTTTGTGCATATAAATAACATATTTCAATTCCTTAAAATTCGTGGAAAATAATGTTATTAAAATTTGATTTTTATAAATATCTCTCATAGAACGCAATGATTTGGAATAATTTTGAGTGTCCCTGTGTATAACCCGATGGTGGTATTCCCTCCATTTTATACAGGAAACATCCAATAGTGAACTTGAATAACATATTTCAATTTCATTAAGATATGTCTACAGTGAAGGTATTAAAATATGATTTATAGAAATACCTCTCATAGAACACAATGCTTTGAAATAATTTCGGGTATCCCTGTACACAAACCAGTAGAGGTACAAACTCAATTTTCAATAGGGAACGTGCGGTAGTGAACTTGAATAACATATTTCAATTTCATTAAGATATGTCTAGAGTAAAGGTATGAAAATATGGTTTAAAGAAATACCTCTCATAGAACACAATGCTTTGAAATACTTTCGGGTGTCCCTGTACACAAACCAGTATAGGTACAAACACCTTTTTCAATAGGGAACGTCCGATAGTGAACTTGAATAACATATTTCAATTTCATTAAGATATGTCTAGAGTAAAGGTATGAAAACATGGTTTATAGAAATACCTCTCATAGAACACAATGCTTTGAAATACTTTCGGGTGTCCCTGTACACAAACCAGTAGAGGTACAAACTCCATTTTCTATAGGGAACGTCCGATAGTGAACTTAAATAACATATTTCAATTTCCCTAAGATATATCTAGAGTAAAGGTATGAAAATATGGTTTATAGAAATACCTCTCATAGAACAAAATGCTTTGAAATATTTTCGGGTGTCCCTGTACACAAACCAGTAGAGGTATAAACTCCATTTTCAATAGGGACCGTCCGATAGTGAACTTGAATAACATGTATCAGTTTCAAGAAATTTCATAAATATTTACGGGAGTTAGAGCGCGGACAGACAGACAGACACACAGACAGACAGACAGACGGACAGACAGACAGACGGACAGACGGACAGACAGACAGACAAACCGAAGTCATAAACACTTTTCAACCTTGTTGGAAAGTGTTAAAAAGAGAGAAACAAAATCTGATTAGGGAAATGTCGCACCGGGTTCTCACTGCCTTCGGAAAAAATTCCCAAAATGCTCTAACTCTTATTTCTATTATTTTCCCCCTTGGCCCCACCCTCCTGTCTATCCTAATAATTTTACAAATTTGAAAATATCCGCAATCGACTTGTAAGTATAAAAAACCTCTATGCAGCAGTTTTGAACGGTATATCTCTATTTTTATTTTTTTGCCCCTCTGCTCCCCTCCCCCTTCCCGCCCCTCCCAATAATTTTAAAAATTCGAAAATATCCGCAATCGATTTGTAGGTATCGAAAACCTCTATGTACCCATTTTGAATGATCTAACGCTATTTTTTTTACCCCTCTGCCCCCCTTCCAGGCCCTCCTAATAACTTTACACTTTCGAAAATATCCCCATTCAACTTGTAGGCCTCTAAAACCTATCTGTACCAATTTTGAACGGCCTAACTGCATTTCTATTTGTTTTTGCACATAGCCCCCCCTTACCATCCCACCCCTTTACCGCCCCTCCTAATAATTTTACAAATTCGAAAATATCCGCAACCTATTTGTAGGTATCGAAAACCTTTATACACCAATTTTGAACGATCTAACTTTATTTTTATTTTTTGCCCCCCTCTCCCCTCCCTCCCTTCCTGCCCCTCCTAATAACTTTACACAATCGAAAATATCCTCATTCGACTTGCAGGCCTCTAAAACCTATCTGTACCAATTTTGAACGCCCTAACTGTATTTCTATTTGTTTTTGCCCCATAGCCCCCCCCCTGTGCCCCATCTGGGGGCTGAATTTCTAAAATTCCAGAAATTAGTTTTTAGATATTTGCATTAGCTACATTTTAGAGCAAAAATTTTACATATATCTATTTTTTTGTTTGAGATATATAGGAATTTGCGAAATCGCGTTTTAAGCATGTGAAATCACATTTCACCCCCCCGCCCCCCTTGGGGACCTAATTTTGAAAATTTCAGAAATTAGTTTTTAGACATTTGTATTAGCTATATTTTAAAGCAAAAATTTTACGAATATCTGTTTTTTTGTTTGAGATATGAAGGATTTTGTGAAATCACGTTTTGCCCCCCCTCCCCCCCTTGGGGGCGAATTTTGTAAAATCGCTTTTTAGTGGATGCCTACGTTATAGAAAGAACATTATTACAAAATTTCATGCTTCTATGTCTAGGGGTTTGGTCTGGGCGATGATGAATCACTCCCTCACTCACTCACTCACTCAGGAAGAACGATTTTATATATATAGATTTAATTGTTTTATAATTGACGCAATTGTCTTTGCAAAATCAATGACGTCATCATCGCAGATAGTCAACGTGATTCTCTATAGATTCAGCATTTTTTTTTTTTTTTTTTCTTCTAAAGAATAGAGTATACAATTTTCTTAGGGCAGAGGTAGACAAAAAATTACCTACCTTTGTCGGTACTACCGACAAAAAATTAGTACCATTCCGCGATAATGAAATAGTGAAACTTTTAGTATTTAATCGCAGATAATTATTATAAAAGAATACAATATAAAATTTCTGGTATTAAGATTATGGACGATTTGTAATAACTCCGGACCTCTGTCTTAAGCTCGTAAACTTGTTAACAGTTGCTCCACAAAAATACGAGTATTTGCAAGATTTTTAAGATAATAAAAACATCATGCTAGTAGCTAATTGCCTAACTCTTTTACGATCACTGCTTATTTTTTTAGAAAATTGTTAAATTAATTTCAAATGTGGTTGTTAAACACATTGTTGATTCTAAATATCTAAAGAGAAAAAAAATAGCTTTTATGCTCGAAATTTTTTTTAGTTTAAATTCAAATAATAATTAATTAAAACTAGTTGGCACAAGCTGACACTGCTGATTCTTTTTATTTTAATACATTGTGGTCTATTTGCTTAAAATATTTAAAGGTCGTTTTATTCATGTTAAATTGTTTAAAATATAAAAGAACTGATAAGTATTTGATATTGTGTATTTATTAATTATATTTCTTTTACAGGTTAGTTTTTACAGTAGCGTGTGCTGCAGAAAGGGTGCCAGTACATTCGGCTGTTAAAAAGAAATAATTTACAACCAAAACATCTGTAAAACAGTCTCTCTTTACAGATGTTTCCTCTATAAATTACACTGCAAAAAATATGTCCTACTTGCTGCCAGAAATTCTTTGTAATTTACGAAAAAATTACGTTGTCAGAACGTATTTTTTGGGATTAAAGAAAATTTCTGTCAGCAAATAGGACATATTTTTTACAGTGTACTTTTTTTAACAGTAGAATAGGCTGGTAAAATTGGGTTGCAGCAAATCTTGATGTAAAAACTACCATCACCTTTTTACACTGTAACTCGATGATACTTTATTTCGAATGAAATTACTTTCTTATTTTCCGAGACCCGAATTCATATAATCTTATTTATCCGTATGTTCTTTATGTATATTTTCATTTTAATTTATTTAGATTAAAAACAATTTAAAACTCGTAAAATTAAACTTTATTTAAAAGATTTTAAAACATTATCAGCTTTTCGCTTTGAAATACTAAAGCATCATCAGGGTTTTTTATTACTTGTTTCCAATGAGCAGTTTTTTAAATATTTTGTAATAATATTAATATTATTATTAATTTATAAAACTGCAAAATATTTTTAAAAATGCTCATTGGAAACGAGTAATAAAGATCTCCGATGATGCTTTAATATTTGAAAGGGTAAAGCTTCGGATAATGTTTTAAAATATTTTAAATAACGTTTAATTTTACGTGTTTTAAAGTGTTTTTAATCTACATAAAAATGACACGTGTTTTAACTTGACTCTTTTTTAGAGATAATTTTTAATTGTAATATTTTTCTTTTTCCCCTCCTTACTTAAAACTGTATATTTAAATTGTATTTCCATTCTAATTTTTAACATTTGGAAAAGTTGCAAAGGAGAATAGGAATACAAATGAAAATATTCTGTGCATTCGTTCATAAATAGCAACTGTTCAATAGTAGAAAAATGAAACCAGATCCAAATTCTCTATTTGAACGCACCCATTCATTTCTTACTTAATCTAGCACAAGTATTTGAATGACAGTTATTTTAATTCCTCCTTATTGCAGAAAGTTTTCTGAAATACTCATCTTGTGTAACTTCAGCTCTTTTGTGAAACACAACAGTGAAGTGTGCTTCTATTTCAAATTGAAACATTTATAGACCATTTATTGAAATTTTAATCTAAACATTATGAAGACCGATGTATTGAAAACTGAATACACAAAAGCACACAAGAATCATGTATTTTAATACAAGTTTTATACATCTATTTGTAAACGTATAAATTTTACTTTTTAAATTTATTAAACTGATACATAAATAGAAAAAATGCAAAGTTATAAAAAGAGATAATTATTCCGTAAAAATTTAATTTTTATTCAATAGAAAAAAGTATTTGCTTCGTAAAAATTTTCAACTCCGGTATCCGATTTATTAACACGTTTTGAGACGTCCAGAATAGAATTTGATCATTTCTAGAAAGTGTCTGTCTGTATGTGTGAGTGACAAAAGTTTTGTTCCAACTGTATCTCAGAAACTATGGCTCAGTTGCACATTAACTTAATTTAATGCCTATCAGCATTTGGTGCTAGTATCTCAAGAGGTGGTGCTGCTATAAAGCAATTTCCACAATTACAGGGAAGGCTATATCTCAAGAACTATTGCACAGAATTACACATAAATTTACAAATAGATTTAGCTTAACGTAGATTAGTGCCTATAGACGAACGATGCCAATCGTTCAACAGATGGAGCTGTTATACAATGATTTTCACAATTTAAGAGAAGGCTATATCTCAGGTTTGATTGCGTATAATCAAACAAAATTTGATATTAGAGAAGGCTATTATGAGACAGTGCACTGATTCAATTTGGATGCAGATTAGTCTGTAGGTGGCGCTGCTATACTAGAAATTTTCCCAAGAAGGAGAAGAATGGCGTCTGCATTGTAAAACTTTACTTCTGTTGGACATTTCGTGTAAAAGTACCTCCCTAAGATTAAAATAGGATAGATTCATAAAAAAAAAAAATAATAATAATAATAATTTTTTCTGAATAAATAAAAATTATATATATATATATGTGTGTGTGTGTGTGTGTGTGTGTATGTGTGTGTGTGAGGAAATTCAAACAGTCATAAAAATTATAAAATAATTACCGTTCTTAATTGAAATAATCTGTATTTATACTTTTTGATATATTAACTAATTGTATTGCTACTGATAAGTGACAAACATATATTTCATGTATTCGAAATATGATATTCATATAAAATTTGTCAAAATAATTTTTTTCTTTTTCTTTACTTTTCGGGGGAAGGTATAGTTCATATTTGCTGTTTATTAATTTGAACAGTGACTCTACTTTTTTCTATTTCTAACAATTTGTAACAAAGTTAAGAAGGTTTTATAACTTTAGTTTGCCTATCTGTCTGTCTAACAAAATTCTAGCCTCCATAAGTATAATTTGAATGTCTTGAAATTTAAATATGCTATACATGTTTTTTAAAGTATGTTCCCTATTAAAAACGGCTTATATCACACCATTGTTTTGTATGCATGGACGCTCAAAAGTATTAAGTTCTACAAGAGATATTTTCATAAAGCATACTCTATTACCTTTGCAATGTACAAAATATAATGAAAATAACGAACATTTTGTTTTTTAAACATAAAAACATAATTTTTGTAGAACATGATATGATTAGCATTAATGATTGGTCTACTGAGTCAAACACAACGTTCAAGTATATGATAGGTCATAAGTGTAAATTACTTAAAATGCATTTTCGTTTGTGTTATATGTTTTTAAATCTTTCAAACAAAGTTTAAAAGTGGTTATTACTTTGATCTGTCGTTCTGTCTTTTGTCCATTTGTACGTCTTTCTGTACTCTAATTTCAATGAATATGTTACCATACCTTAAAACCGATTCAGGTTTATCAGATTAACTACAGCATATTTCTCATTACTAAAATGTTATAAATAGCATAAATGGTTTGCATAAAGGGCCCCATAAAATATTTTCGTTGTATTAGGTTCTATAGAAAGTATATTCTTAAAACTTTTATTAATATTTTTGTACTTCACACACTGCATACCGAAACAAACACACGTTTTTACGGTTTTATACATAATAGAAGATGAGATACAGCCTTTCCTAAATTCAGCGAAATTACAGCATTGGAGCGGATATTGTTAGGCGCTATAACACGAAAGTCAATTATCATCATTTTAAATCAATTTCCAACAAAGTATCAAGTTTGGCCAAATGCCAGCCATACAGGGACGATAGATGTTTGGTACTACAGAAACAGTTATTTTCGATAAATGATCAGATAATGTTTAAGACATATAAAAATATAAAGATCCATAGAGAATCATACACCGAAAATTTTCACAAATTCAGTAGTTTATTTTTATGTATATAGTAGAAAATATTAATAATATCAAAATTACACTTATATAAAATAATGTATGTAGGCTATGTTGTTAAATATTTAATAAAAAGTAATTGTAAGGTTTAATGATTTTTAATTAGTGCTATATTATTAGCGATTTTCTTTGAAATTCCTCTTGTGACTCTTTCGCTAGTATTTAAATACATTAACCTCTTATAACTCTAACAATCGCCATTAAATCTCAATAAATCAATCCCTTTCTTCCATAATTTGCAAATTCTTCGCAGATTCTTCCGAGAAATGGGTGGAATCTTAAAAGTAAATATTAGTTTCGGAAATTCATTATAGAATTAAAATGAAAATGTCGTGCAAACTTCATTAATACCGGAATTTCTCCGACAAATTAATAATGCATTATGGAGTCATGTTCCTTTAATTTGGGTGGCAATTTTCAGGGTTTATAGCAGACATTTCTTTCTTAAATCAATAAAATTTTTCTGGCATTTGCATTTAAAGAATGCTTTTCTATTAAATTGTAAGAGAAGAAAATATTTAAGCATCACTAAATAACACATTTTTTAATAAGCTAATTTTTTTCCATCGCAAATATTGTTGGAAATTTTCCACAGTTATACAATATCATACAATTTTAATTTTTGCTTTCGGAACATACATATGTAAGGAAAATATTGTAATTATCCGACTTTGAGAGTTTGGTGTTTCTATACATTTTTAGGTTCCCTAAATATATATTTACACTGATCCTACGATGATGTATGCATGTGTGTTTGTGTGAGGGCATAACCTCCTAAACTAGATACCTTACGCGTGGCTCGAAAACTTGGCGGTAGGCAACGCCACCTGGTACAGATTGCGCGACTTTTTTATTCAACAGTCACCAAATATTTTTAAAAGTGGGATTTGATATACATAAAAAGGTGAATAGAATCGAAGAAACCTTCATTATATATATATATTATATCACTTCTTAAAATATTGATGACAGTTGAATAAAAAAGTGCATAATCTGTACTAGGTGGCGCTGTCTATTGCTTGAAATGTTGCTAAGTTTCCGAGCCACGCGGAACGCATCTAGTTTCGGAGGCTATGGTGAGTGAGTGAACAGAATAGCGAAGAGATGCTTTGTTCGTACGATCTGTAAATTGTTACGTATATTATAGGTAACTATAACACAAACCCTATTGATTTTAGTAAATCTAGGACTTATAGTTTTTTTGCACTGACACAAAGAGGAATACTTTATCATTATGGCCTACGGGTACGAATTGTTTAATGTGCGGTTCCATTTAAACGCGTTATTCGTCTGAGCTGAAAATCTATACACATGTTATAAGTTACCTGTGCACGAGCGGATTTCATTTTGATATTGCACTATTTACTTTCTCTTACCCATAAGGTAGAGAAAGTAATGTTTTTGGGTCAAATTTTCGAACGCGAGATTTTGTTATATTTACACGTTTTGAGGTCCCCTGAATACGAAAATCATGTTTTTAGCAAATGGTCTGTGTGTCTGTGTGTCTCTGTGTGTGTGTGTCTGTGTGTGTGTCTGTGTGTCTGTCTGTTATCAGCATATCTCAAAAACAAATTATGGCAGAAAGTTCAAACTTGGTATTCTAAATGTGTATCATATAGGGATGCTACAGTAAGCTTTTCGTTAAGATCCAGCAAATGGTTCGTGTACAGGGACAATCAAGAGAATTCTAATACATTACGTCTATGGGGGAAATTTGCAGGAAAGTAGAGTTTAACGTCTATAGACTGCACTAAACCAAATGAAACGAATATATATTTTTTCTAATAGAGATAGTTAAATGGGAAAAAAAAACTGTGTATGTAGGACTCTCGCCTCCCCCCTGGGGGGGAAGTCCCCCCTCGAGGGGGGTGAATTTTCATGATGGGTATCTTTCAAAAGAGCTCGCCAATACCTTTAAAACGAGTGGTTGAACCATCGATCTGCGATAATTTAAAAGAAAGTTATGGATTTTTTTCACTTTTAACGATTTTTTTTTTAAAATAAAATGGACTTTTTTTGGATATTTAGTGTTATACTACTTCTCTAATATGGAAATCGTCTGCATTATCATAAAAGATAATTTTTTAAATAATAATTTTAATAAATTATTTTTTAAAAACAGAACTATTTTTTAATAAAAGAATAAAATTTTATATAAATCTAGGTGCATTAATGAAACGGGGGGTTGAGGGAGGCGGTAGCCCCCCCTCACACAGAACTAATTATCTTATAAAACTCTTCAGAAGCCTAATATGAATTGTTTAACATAAGTTTACATAACAGTACTCGTTATCTTACCTATTAATCTGCAACCTGTATTTATTGTATTAAATTTCAGGGTAAGAGAAAGTCGTGTGAGTGACACACCAGATTATTTTTTTTAATTAGGAATACAAAGAAAAACTCTATCATTATAGTCCATAGGCTCAAATTTTTTAAAGTTCAACAACGTCTAAATGCCTTATTCGATCGAGCTGAAATTTTATACACATATTATATGTCCTAATTGCATGAACTGTATTTTGGTGAATAGATTTTTTACAGGGACACAAAAAAAATTATCATGATAACGTGTGGGCCCAAATCTTTTAAAGTGCGATAGCGTCTAAACGCCTTATTCGATTAAGCTGAAAATGTATACACATATTGTAGGTCAACGTTGCAGAAATTTTATAGATTTTGGTAAATCTAGCCCTACAGATTTTTATAAGCGCACAACGAAAATTTCTTTACCACTATGATCTACGAGCTCAGATTATTTGAAGTGCAATAGCGTAAAACTAAATAATGGAGAAAAAATGCTAAAACTCCCTATTATAATCTTCACTTTTTTACTTTCCGAACACTATAGTGAGAAAAGTATTGTAATCATGTCAAAAATCCGAATTTGAGATTTTGATGTTTCTATACGTTTCGAGGTCCCCTGAGTCCGTTTTCACTATTTTTACGATGATGTATGTATATGTGTGTATGTATGTGTGTATGTATGTGTGTGAGTGAACAGGCTAGCGTCTAAACGCTTTGTTCGAATAAGCTGAAAGCTGGTGCGTATATTGTAAGTCAGAATAGTACGAACTCTATTGATTTTGGTGAATCTAGCCCTTATAGTTTTTTACATGGTCACCAGGAAAAATTCTTTATCATTATGGCCTATGGGGCCAAATTTTTAAAAGTGCGATAGCGTCTAAACGCTTCATTAGTCTGAGCAAAAAATTTGTACACATGTTATAGGTCACAGTTGCACGAACTGTATTGATTTTGGTGAATTTAGCACTTGCAGGTTTTTTACAGGGGCACAAAGAAAACTTCTTTATCATTATGGCCTATGGGGCCAAATTCTTAAAAGTGTGATAGCGTCTAAACACCTTATTAATGTGAGCAAAAAATTTGTACACATATTATAGGTCACGGTTGCTCCAACTGTATAGATTTTGGTGAATTTAGCACTTACAGTTTTTTTACAGGGACACAAACAAAATTTTTTTATCATTATGACCTATGGGACCAAATTTTTAAAAGTGCGATAGCATCTAAATGTCTTATTCAGTTGAGCTGAAAATTTATATGACTATTATAAATCACTGCTGCACTAACTATAAGCATTTTTGTGAATTTATAGGTTTTTACAGGGACACAACGAAACATTCTTTATCATTATGTTTTATGGGTTCAAAGTTCAATAGCGTTAAATAAAATATCGTTTAATATATAGAGAAAAATACTCAAACACTCTGTTATGTTTTTCTCTCTTTTGTTTGTTTAACAACTCCTCTTTCTTTACTTTATCTACAAAACTGTTAATTACTCAATGTTCGGAGAGTCTAGTGGAGTCACTCCAGATATTTTTTATTTCATGATTTGTATTACATTAATTTATTTATAACCGTTAATTACTTAATAAGAAGAAAGGAGAGTGGAATCATTCCAGAATTTTTTAAATGATGTTCTATATGCTGTTGTATTATATTATATCTGTCCTAACTCAAATAAATTCCATTAAAATATAATGAATTGAATTTTATTCTCCACGTTTTCGAAAAAACAAAATTCAAACTTATAATGCATGCAAAGTACTTTTTTTTTTTTTTTTTTTTTTTTTTTTTTATAAGAAATCGGTGTATAATATCCGGCGCTGAATTCTTTTAAGACCTAAAAAAATAAATTTATTATACACAGCAGCAATATTTTTCAAAAGCATATTTAACTAAGTCAGAATATCTTCGCTAAGCATCAGGAAAATTTAAAAAGGTCTTCTTCTTTTATTTACGAAGCGCAGTTCTTAATGCTAAATTTAATCTTAAACTATTTAGACGGGGGGAAAATTCTTTAAGTTTTTCTCTTCAATGTTCTTGTACTGCATTTCCGTACAAATTATTTTAAAAAAAGTAGAAATATAAAAAATAAATAAAGTATAACTTTCCATATATGTATACCCATATTTCAAGAATATCTTTTTTCTGATATTTTTGATTATACTTTTTTCTTTTGCTAAGTGCTATAAGGCATTTTTTAAACACATGAGATAAATTATTCTTAGAGGTATGAGGTAAATTCATTTCACTCACAAAAATGATTTAATAGAATTTTTTTAGGAAAAGATTTTATGAGTGAGCTATTCTTCATTGTTAGGGAAAAAATGAAGAAGCCATATAAATTTAATTAACTATTAAGAGAGATTTAAGCATAAACATATGTTGTATATTTTTCTATTCAATAATTTTATGCTGCAATAAATATTGTTCGTTGAAAATTATTTTCATCAGATTAATTCAGTTTTTTTTAATATTTGCCGTATTTAATAATTAAAATATAAGTCAAATTAGAAATGGGCTATTTTAATGTAACTATAACGCTTAATTAAAAAAGTGTTAATAATCCAGACACTCTACAAAAATCTAGTATTTTAATAGTATTTGAAGGAGTTTCACAATTTCTGCGCGAAATAAGAATTTTCTTTCTGTTTATAAAGTGTAACTATTCTAGTGATATAATATGCGTAATATTTCTTTAAAGATTTAGACATAATTATCAAACCAATCACATTATAAATGACTTCCTTCTAATCACAAAGGTTTTTAAAAATAGTTCCAAGTAGTATTTCTGATAAATTTGAAATCTGGGTTTATCACTAATGCATCAGTAAGTCTTCATTCGACTATGAAATAAACATGTTCTACTACATTAAAGCTTGTTTATACATTTGCTAATACAACTTTTCACATGAAATTCACGCATGTTAGTTATGGGGATGTAGCTTAAATGCAGTTTTGCTTCACTGAAGCTTTTTCAGTAGAATAAATCTCAGTTGTCAAACAAGTAATACATTAAATAGCTAAAAAGTCGATGAAATATTTTGAAATAATGATATTTTTATGATCGTTTCTACAGTTAAGTTATGCAATTACAAGTTACACTTAAATTTGAATAGATTAGTATTAAAAAGATTTACAATATTTAATGTACTGTTTTGTTAAACATTTTATTAGATTTCTCGTATATAAATTTATTTATAATATTAAATATTTAAAAAATATATTTTTTGGGGAGCAAACTGATATTATTTTACAAATTTTTCGAGAGGGTATCACTGAATAATAGAATAGTACAAGTCTTTAATTTGTTATGCTAAAAAAAAAAAAAAAATCTTGTTTTACACGGATTTTAAACGTAATTCAGAAATAACTTTCAAAGAAATATTTAGATAAGATATAGAATCAACATTTACTAGATTAATTTTTGTTTAAAATGTTTACAGTTAAAAGTTAATAAATTATCCTTGAAAGCACTAATGAAAAATAGTTAAAAATTTTTTTTAAGCGTATGAAAAAAAAAAAAAAAAATCATAAAAAGTTAGCAATAAAATAAATACTTTTTTTTTTAAATTTCTAAACTAACATTTTTAAATTGCGAAAGGAGATTTTCCTAATACATGAAAAATTAATCATTGATTATTTATAATTTGAAAATTTAAAATATTTTCTTAATATTTTTATGATATTTTGAGCGTTATTTCATCATCATCATGTCCAACACGGTTAAAGACTGTAAGCCTGTTCCGGCCTCAATCCATCTTTTACATGGCCTTCCTCTATCTCTTCTCCTCCTTGGCCTATATTTTAGAGCTGCCTTTGGTATACGGTCATTTGGCATTCGTTCACAACGGCGTTATTTATTAACACTTTTCTGTATAAATTGTATTTCTTAGATTTATTTCTAATTCTTACACATTTTTAAATGCATTTTTTTTTTTTTTTTTTTTAATGTCTTAATGCGTGATTCATTTGTTTGTTTTGGACAGAAAAGATAAGATCGCGTACCTAATTTGTTAATCTAGACTTTGAAACTAAAAACTTAAAAATTCTACAATATTTCGTTCATTTAATCTAGGCACGAGATAGGATTGTTGCCTTTCCTATCCCCACCCTCTCCATTTTATTCCGGCTTTACCCCGTTAGCCTTTCTTAAAAAAAACTTTCAGTGTGAAACTAAAAGGTTCGAATCCCCCCTCCCCCCCCCCCCCCATCTTGTTAATTCTGCCACTGCCACTTGTGAAGTGAAAGTTTTTTTTTTTTTTTTTTTTTTTTTTTTTTTCCAGGATTTTAGAGTTTGTGGCTGACATAAAAAAAAAAAAAAAAAAAAAAAAACGAGAAAAATGAATACGATCTTTATATATAGAGAAATTTGTCTGATTTGAAAGATCTGAAGATGGAAGATTTGATAATTTTGAACACCTAAAATAGTATTAATGAATTATAGAATCAGGAATTTTTTTTTCTCTTATTTTATCTCAATTTTTTGAAACATGAACTTTGCAGTCAATAAATTGAGAATCTGTGATATTGAAGATAATTCAGAAAGAATCCTGCTTGATATAAAAATCAACGGAAGACAAACCTGACTTATAGAGGAAATTTCTACAGGAAATGCGTGTTTTGTCTTATTTTAATTTTAACTTAAAAACATATTTTTATTAACATATTATTTACGTCAAAATATATTTTTTATTATTCAATAAGATAAATTTATTATATCAGGATTTATTTATTGTTTGTAGCTAGTTTAAACCGACTGTTAAAAGCATGCTTCTTGAAAATATCTCGAAAATAATCATAATTGTTTCACTCCTTACCATTAACTCATTTTTCAAATGTGGTTGCTACCACTGCCTTACACTGAGAAATAACTCTGTAACTGGCATCTAGAATCTAAATTGTGGCTCTAGAAAAAAATAGTTCCATGTCATCCTTAAAAATTCAAGTCCCCTTTAAAAGCATGTTCTACAAACCTCTATTAGATTTCTAGAGATTTCGTCTATATTATCGAGGTCAAACCTATTTCAAAATATCTCCAAATAAATGCAAATACAAGAGGCGGGTTTCAGCAATTATAACCTTGGTTTATGACCCAATTCTAGATAATCAAACTAGATTTTCACGCCTTACAAAAGATTCAGAATATTCAGAATATTGTTTCACCATCTAGAAATGTGTAGACTAGAAATGATCGATCATTTCGTCTATTCAGTTTATTGGCGTGCCTTATGCGCATAGATCGGAAATCTATATTTCTAGTTAAGGGATTTAGAAAATGGCTACTTATTTATTCTAGATGAAAGTGGTATAGGGGAGACCGGGGCACAGTGGACCACTTTTACACTTTTAATTTTTTTTTCACCAAAAGTAACTAGTATGTTGTGGCCACCACAAAACTTTCTTCTATATTTTCCTATACATATTCAATCAGTAACAATATTAAAAAAAAAAAAAAAAAAAAAAAATGCGAATTTTTTTCAAAGTTTTTTTTTTTTTTTTTTTTGGTTAAAGGTAAAACAAATCGATAACTTTGTTTTAAATTATCACAGATTTATAGTTCAACCATTCGTTTTAAAGGTATTGACGAGATCTTTCGAATGATATCCATCTTCAAAATTTACCCCCCCCCCACGGGGGGTACTTCCCCCCAGGGGGGGAAGCGATGCCCCCCATGCACAAAATTTTTTTCCTAGTTACGTACTACTATTATCAATAATTCATATTAATTTTACAATCATAAGTGTAAAATAACTCTTAATATGCACATTTATACGAATTTTTGTCCTATTCTGCCATGTTAAAAATTTAGATAAAATGCTATCACAGCGCCTCCTGTTGAGCTATTGATCCCCAAATATAATCAGCACCAGTTTATGTCGGGGACCAACTAAATACCAAGTTTGGTAAAATTTCGTTAAAAAAAAAAATACGATTTTTTTTCTAAGTTTTTTTTTTTTGTTGTTGTTAAAAGTAAAAAAAAATCGATAACTTTGTTTTAAATTATCACAGATTTATGGTTCAACCATTCTTTTTAAAGGTATTGACGAGATCTTTCGAATTATACCCATCTTCAAATTTAACCCCCCCGGGGGGGGGTACTTCCCCCCCAGGGGAGGAACCGATGCCCCCCCCATGCACAAATTTTTTTCCCTAGTTAACTATTACTATTATCAATAATTCATATTAATTTTACAATCAAAAGTTTAATTTAACTCTCATTATGCCCATTTATACGGAATTTTGTCCTATGCTGCCATGTTAAAAATTTGCATAAAATGCGATCACAGCGCCACCTGTTGAGCTATTGATTCCCAAATCTAATGGCACCAGTTCATGTCAGGTTGCAACTAAATACCAAGTTTGGTTAAATTTCATTCATTGGTTCGTGAGATACAGCGTCCACAAAAAAAATGATACAGACAGACACACAGACAGACATTTTTTTTAAAATATCAATTCGTGTTCAGGACATCCCAAAACGTGTAGATCCGTCAAAAAACGGAGGTCGAAAATTTTTGCGAATCCAATACTTTCTCTATATTACATATAGAAGAAAGTAAAAGGTACAGGAAAAAATTAGCAAACATTCTTTCAACCTTTCTTGACATGTCCTAATATTTTTATAACAATACTTCAAATACATTACGAATAAAAAAATAAATTGTGTGCACTCACAAAGTGGACCACTGTGCCCCATCACTGGGGCACAGTTTTCTTTTCTAAAATTAGTTTTTTATGCACTTCTAGTCTAAATAACGTAATTCGAACATTTTCATGAAATGAAATTGCCAAAATTTAAAGGAAATCAAAATAAATAAGAAAGGAAATTAGAGGAAGAATCCTATATCAGATTCCCTTTGTCTTTTACGTGCCATCACTAAAAACAATAGGATATATTTTTAAATGTTTATTAATGTTATATAGTCATAAAAAATATGAGATATATAATTAAACATTTTATTACTATTCAAACATTTTTATTAATTTTTTTGAGATATTGATACTTTGCAAAATATTTTTGAGATAAGTTTAACTAGAATTATTCTACTTTTATCTTTTACATGTTATTTCTAGAAACAAAAACAATAAATTTATATAACCTACTATTTATTATATCACATAATCATTTTATGTATTTTTTTTAATATTAAACAATTCAAATAGTTATTAAATTTAGATATTCATAATTATTATATTACTATTCTTATTTTCCCTTTTCAAAAATTTATTTTATTATAACATTAAGATTATTATTTTTTTTTATTAATTATTTTGAGTCACATTGTATTTGTATATGTAAATTTAACTAAAATAAATAAGGTATTAAATATAATTTGGACTTTTAGGCACATTGGAAGGCGGTCCACTGTGCCCCATCTAGAGATGGTCCACTGTGCCCCATGTCCAGAGTAAGCAAATAAAAATATTTAAATTACATATAGACTATAAATATGCCAATATTTTTTATAAATTTAAAAACAACAATATCTTACCTTTTCTTAACAACTATCCAATACTTGTAGTCAATAGTTCAGTCCTGATAAAATAAAAAATAAAAAAATCTTCAAGCTTGAAAAATTACTTTGAGCAGCTCAAAACATAAAAATTGTATAAAATGGCTACCTTAGCATTTACTATGTGGTTTTTTGGATGTATACAAGTAGTACCATGCTGCCATCAACGAGTCTCAGTATAAACTAAAAGAGTTACATATTAAGAGATTTAAATAGGGGTGGTCCACTGTGCCCCAGTCTCCCCTATATATTTTTCTCAGTGTAGAGTCAATCCAGTTCATAACTCTGCGTTATATCTATATCCTTATCATAGATACTAAACCGTAATCCCACACCAAGACCTTTTGGTCTTATTAAATATCAATTCAACGGATAAAAGAATTTTGAATGCTGGTGGTTTGAAATTCAGGATGTTTACTTAAAAATACATTTTTTAATTCTTAATTCAGATTCGTGCTTATTTTTCAGTAGATATTACTAATGTTATTCTAAATATTTTCCTTCAAATTGGAGAAATTCCTTGTCAACGCTTCAACTTGTGAATTAAAAGCAATCAGGTCTGTAATCATAAGTACGAAAAAAATGTAGCCCCACACCACAGCACTTTCAGTAAAGTCAGCCTTGACAATTTGGTGTCTAAGCGACGAAATGTGGCAATAAATAAATAAATAAAATAAAACAAATAAATTAAATTTAAATAAATAGTACATTATTAAAAATATGTCCTATTCGCTGCCAGAAATTCTCTGTAATTTGAGAAAATACGCGTTATTTACAAAAAATTACGTTGTCAGAACGTATTTTCGAATTTCTGGCAGCAAATAGGACATATTTTTTAGGATAAGATAGCACAAATATGTTACTTAAAAAAGCATTTTTTAATTTATAATTTATTTATAAATCAAACATGGCAATAATGCTTTTTTTAGATTTTTAAACTAAGTAAAAATAAAATAGGAAGAAGAAAAAACAATATTAAAAAAGCAGCTCATTACTGTAGTGCTATATTCATTTTTTTACTCGTAAAATATTTTATTACATTCCTTTAATTAGTAAATGTTGAAATAATATGGTAAATTCCGCTGAGGGTTGAGCAGTCGTATCTTTAGGCGAAAAATTAATATATGTTTTAACAAACATAAATCTTGACGATGTACGAAAAGTTATTTCGCTGTAAAAATTTTCAAAAGAAAAAAAATGTTGAGATTCTTATTAATTTTGTGTAGAAAAATAAAAGAAAATATTCGAGAAAAAAAAAAAACTTTTAATAATTTTCAATGTTTACTGAATTAATTTAAAAGTTGTCTAACATATTTTATGAAGTATTTTCCCATTTTCGGAAAAATTACATTCTTAGCATGAGATTAAATATTGGAATAACATTTTATTATTTAATAAAATACCTTAAAGCGTCCTTGTGTTTTTTATATTATTTTTAAAATTTGGATTTTAAAACAAATGTTTAATATGCGATGCTTAAAGACTAATTTCTATTTTATTATTATTATTTTAGCTACTATATTAAAAGTTTTAATTTTATTCAGTACCCTATGATGGCAGAATAAACTTAGCCTATATAAAAAGTGGATATAAAAATTAAAAAAGTAGAGTAGTCCTAGAATCGATTATAAAAAACTGTTAAAGGCAGATATAGCAAACCATAGTTGAATTAATACAGTACAATAAGAACAAAAAATCTACCGCCTTCATCTAAAATGAATAAGTAATCATTTTCTAAATCCCTAAATAAGAAATAAGATTTCGAAGTTATGCGTATGAGGAAAGCAATTACTTTGATTAGACGAAATGGTTCAGAATTTTTAGTGTATAATTTTCTAGATAGTGAAACGATGCATTGTATTGTGTATTATATTCTTTGTAATGATAGAAATTTTCTCTTTCATTTCTGGAGTTGATTCATAAACCAGAATTGAAGTTACCCAAACTGGCCTCTTTTGTTCGCATTTATTTGCAGAGATTTTTAAATACGTTTGACTGGAAGATATATATAATACTACACTGAGAAAAAGTTCTGTAACTGACATCTAGAATCTAAATTGTGGCTCTAGAAAAAATAGTTCCATGTCATAATTATAAATTCTAGTCCCCTTGGAAAGCGAGTTCTAGAAGCCTGTATTAGAATTTTAGAGTGTTTGCCTATATTCTCGAGGGCAAAGTTATTTATAAATCTCTGCAAATAAATGAAACTACAAGAGGCGGGTTTCTGCAACTATAATCTTGTTTTATGACCCAATTCTAGAAAATCAAGCGAGAATTTCTCGCAATATAAATGATTCAGAATATTTAGAGTATTCAGAATATTGTTTTACCGTCTAGAAATGTGTACACTAGAAAATCTCGATCATTTCGTCTATTCAGTTTATGGGCGTGCCTTATGCGCATAGCTCGGAAATCTCTATTTGTAGTTAAGGGATTTAGAAAATGGTCACTTATTCATTCTAGAGAAAGGCGGTATATATTTTTTCTCAGTGTACAGAATTTTAATAAGGTGTGCATTGAACTTGCTCGCAAAGTGAATTGCGATATACAAAAATGACATAGAGATGTTTTTAGTAAAACTACAATTTATTTCCTTGATGTCAGTCTTATAATTTTTTTCCTTTAGTGTTGTTTCAAAACGGAAAAAAAAAAAAAAAAAAAACTGTTTTGTTTTTTGGAAATGTTTCTTTTGGATATAAGATTTTGGAATTTTTTCTTTGGCATACAGATCCCAGTTATTTACATCGATTGACATGCATTTACATTGGTTGTCATGCTACAAGATTAATCCTTAAAGAAGTGTAAGCTAACATACGAATGAAAACAGTGTTACACCAGATACTTCCATCCCTTTTTGGAATGGTTGATATAGAAATAACATCTCAACATTTATATTACAATTTTTCCCACCTTAATTATTACATCCATTTTTAAAATCGACAATTTTTATTTATGTGTTTATTAATAGACTGTAAGAAAAAGTTCGTGAGTGATTTAAAGAGCACTTGAGCAACTACTATGCTTAAATATTATCAATGATATCCCTGATATATATATCAGTACACGTCAAATATATCGATAAAAATACCAGTAATTTTCTGAATTCAGTAATCTATTATTGAAGAATATCAATTATTTTCTGGAACCTGCTTATTCTTTTAAAAACCAATTAACTTTAAAGCATTGTAAAAAACAAAAAAATAAAATAAAATATTGTAATAAAAGTAGCGTTAAAAATTTCTTCATAGGAATTTTAGAGGGCTCTGTCAGTTCGCAATAAAATAATTGCAATTTTGTGGACCAAACAGGGAAAAACTGATAGAAAGCAAGTGCAATCAGCCGTTGAATTAAGAATTGTGGTTTTATAGTGCATATAAATCGATCTGATAGGATGTCATTGCTAGAAAAAGTAATTTTCGTTTTAAAATCAGTTCTTTGTATGAAAAAATGTTTCATAAGCTTGGAAAGCTTAAATTATTTTTCGCAAAGAATAGTCTAAAAAAATTACATTTTAATTAGAGATAAATATCACAACTTATCATCTACATTAAGATTAGTTTTTACTTCTAAATGTTTCTAAGCACATGGACAAAGTTACCTAAAAGAAACAGCTGTGAACTTTTGAATGATAAATATTTAAAAAAAAAATATTGTGCATAGAAATCGACATTAACCCTACAAGGCTCAATTTTTTTTTAGTGCGCGACAAAAATATATAGGTTGTAATTAGTGATCAGAAGATAGGGAAAACTTATAAAAATAAAAATAAAACCATATTTTACGGAAAAATCAACTTTTTAGCTCAACGTGCCGTATGTGGATCATACATAAAAATATGATTTACTAATACGTTTACTATTGTAATATATAAACAAAAAAACTTACCTCTGCTAAATATACACTTCGTTATAACACACAGTATTTTTTTTTTCGAGTCAAAACTGTTCAGTAACTGTTCTTTTTTTTATTTTTTTATTCCGACAAACGACTAACGTATCACTTTCATTCAAATTTCACACCTAGTGCACTATAACAAAAGCACGAGTGGCATCTTTAGGTAAAGATTCGTATTACTACATTGCTAAATGTCAGTAGCTTCTATCAAGATGTCAAGAGATGTCGCTACTAGTAGTTTTATAGCTATAGGAACGATTAAAGTCGGTGTTCCACATATGGAACTGGGTGCCTTGTAGGGTTAAAATTTCTATTTTTAAAGACATTAGTTTCAGCGGTTATTTTATATGAACACGATGAAAAAAATAAGGAATATTATTTTATCCCCAAACATTTAATTTTTGATTAAATGTTTGGGGATTCTTTTTTTCAAACAAAGCACTTCATATTTTAATTTATTCTAAAATTTATTTTTTAGTGAACATTATTTGAAAAATATTAACTTAATCTTTTCAACCTTTACATTTGAGAGATTTAATTCATTAAGTAAGTCTTTTCTTTTTTTTTTTTTTTTTAATTATTATTATTATTATTAATGCTGCACAGTAATCATTAATCATATATTTAATTTTTACATTTTAAAATTTAAAATTTAATTTATTATATGCATTCAAAGTTTCTTTTCTTTCTTTATTTTCTTACCTACTCTAATTCTTGCTTACATAAAAATTAATCTATATATTAATAGGCAAGCATAAAATTTGTTATCCCTTTTTAACATATTAATTATGGGAGTAGAGGGTTGAAAATGGTATCATTCGAAAGGTATGGTTAGCCGGAAGGTGCGAATACAAATATTATTTTCTTGCGATGTCAAGAAGATATTTAAAAATACATTTATTTTTTATGCATTTTCCCCAATTTTTCCCTTTTATACACGTATTCCTTTACATTAAAAAATGCCTAAAAGTAGAAAGTTGTTAAATCTGGCAATTTCATAAAGCTCAAATAAAACCATAGACACAGTAATTTGTATAATGTAGCATCACTATACGCAAGCCAAGTGATGACGTCACTGTTTGTCCATGGAGCCATTAAAAAGATTTTCTATGTTAATCGTTTGGATTTTTTGTAAAAAATTATTAAAAAATAACGGAAATTATCTGCAAATTTTAATTCCGATATTTGGGTTATATATAAGTTACTGTCTACATGTGTTTGATTGAGTTATTTTTTCTGTAAAATTGATAAAATTTTAATTTAAAATCACAAAACTCCAGAAAAAAAATGGCAAACTTCCAGTTTCGAATGTAAACATAAACATTTCATTTCAAAGGGTGATATTTAAACAATAAATATTCAACTAATATACTAAATAAAAGGAAAATGGATTTGTTACTAACTGCTGCATGTATAAGTAGACGATACGGAAAAAATTCCGATTTCCGTTTTTTGCTGAATTTACATGTTTTGAGCTTTCTTTACGTTTCAATTAACTGAAATTGGCTACTTATTTTTTTAAAAAGTGTCTTTATTGCTAGCTTTTGTGGGTAAAAGAAGCAAGTAGACCATACATAAAAACTTTTGATTTCCGGTTTTCGATGAATTTGCACGTTTTGAGATTTCCTTGCATTTTAATTAAGTGAAATTGACTACTTATTTTTATTTTTTAAAAAGTATATTTATTATTCTTTCCTCTGCATATATAAGTAAAAAAAATAAGATTCAGAAAAGTTTTAGATTTTCGGTTTTCGATAAAGTTACACGTTTTGAAATTTCCCGAACTCAATTCGACCATTTTTGAAAGATATCTTTTTTTTTTTGGTTCAAACACTATACTTTATGAACCAATCGAAATAAATTAACAGAATTTGATACTTGGTTGGGCCTTGGTTTGACATGGTACCTATTAGCTTCTGGGCTGTATCACACAATAAGGGGCGTTTTCACGTCGCGATTTTCTCTCATTTCAGAAAAGGCTAACATCTACAGAGAGAAATAGTTATATTAAGTAAAACTCTGCTGATTCAGTTAGAGTGAATATCGGCAAACAATTGCCGCAGCTGTGTTGCAATTGCATTCCGTTTAGGACAAGGCAATAACTTTGCTTTACCTCGCTTTGCAAAAAAAAAGGTCGAGTTTCGACCACTGGGCGATACTAGTAATAATAATAATAATAAATAAAAAATACAGTGCTTTGTTAGAATTTAAGGTTGTACGTCGTATCATAATAATCCACTTAGAAGCATTGTTTTTTAATTGATCCAAGACTACTGTCTCCAGTACGCTGAGCTTAACTTTAAGATGTACTGCAACATTCCTAATTTATTTTCATTAATTTTTTTACTGTAAATTCAGATGAATCAACACTAAGAATGTATATTGCATCTGAGGCTATATACGAGGCTCGTATTCTCTAACGGGTGCTATGTGCCCACTTTTTTGTATGCATTGCACTTTCTACGATAAAATGATATCATAAACTAAAAGGTATCAGTAAATAGTGGTTTTCTTTTTTACTTGATTGTGACTGAAAGAATGCCATCTAGACACACATATACATTAAATTATTCTTACAACTGTTGCCAATACTTCATGAGATTGATAAAAATTGAAATTAAATCTGTTTGCTTAATAAATGATCCGTGTGTGAATTTTTATAAAAATGCATACTACCTATAATTTGGAGATTAAAAAAGATAACACTGAAAAATATTTAACGAAAAAATGGACCCGCCCAAACAACACATCTTCTCCAAAAGGCATCCTCAGGATGTCCTGTGAATAAAAGGGAAATCCTATGGACCTTCTTAGGATTTCTGCAGACAAGTGTGTTGTTAGGGCGTTACATGAGGGAAGAAAATCTAGGTGTTAAAGTTGCGAATCTTAAACGAATAATCAAACTAAAACTGAAAATTATTATGGTTATCAAAAAACTTTCTTCTATATTTTTTAAAGATATTAATTGCTCATAATAAATGTCAAATCCAGGTTTTCAGCAACAGCCCTATTTAGGGTGCATAACACTATAGCCTATCGATCGATATGTATCCAAATAACATGATTTTTAATAAAATCCATATTCCATATCAATTTTCGTGTACATTATGCAATAAAAAAGGAAATACATCCTTGTTACACATTAAGAAAATTGTAGTATAGCAGAGTTCCTTTGAGGCAAATATTCCCGTAAATTGATTAACCGTACGTTTTCATCTCACATAAGATTACTGAGGCACTAAAGGAGATATACAGCCGTTCCATAGATGTGGAATATTACAGCATACTTACCTACTGGTCGATGAGCATCCAAATTCTAGTTGAAGCATAGTTTTATACAACACCCATCTCCCATATTAAGTTTGATGCATTTCTACACTATTCAAAGTATAATAAAATCTTTCCATTAAAGAGAAATTTCTCATAATATCAGTGCCATCTATCAGGCAAAATGCACCAAAAGTCGATAGAGAATAATTCATGTTAACGTTCAATTAGATATCGTAGATTTTCATTCAAAACTGTGTTTTAATTTCTGATGTATACTTGCCACAAAATTTTTGTTTACCTCAAAAATTTTTGTTTATTTCACAGGCACAAACGGATATTTTCTAGGAAAAATCAAATCGAGTTCAAGTCATCTCAAAAGTATGAATTCATTCAAAACTAAAATTCAAAATTCTTACGATTTCAATTCGTCTTTCTTATGAACGCAGAAAAAATTTAAAACAAGAAAGTCGAAAAGGAATTTCGAAACTCAAAATAAATAAATAACAAAATATAACTCTTATAGAATATTGGTTGGATGAGTGTTATTTGATATTAAAAGAGATAGGGTTTATTATTAGTTCTCAGAAAGTAAATAAAAAAAAAAATAGTAATAGTAATAGTAATAATAATAATAATAATAGGCAAATCCTGCAATGTTTATAGATATCGAAAACCATTCAAGGTCGAATTGTTAAGGGAATTTATAGATAATAAAAAAGAACATCTTTTGATTGGAGATTGTATTTAAATTTTAATGATCATCTTTCGAAGAATAAAAAGTAGACTTTTAACAAAAGATGAATGTATATTGAACTAAATAAACGATTAGTATGAATTTTAATTCTAATACAATGTTTCTGATTAAACTGATTGATTTACTACAGAGTCGTGGTTTTCTGCTGTGATATTTATTGACTTAAGCTAAAATAATTTTTTTAATATTATGTTTAATTTAATATATTATGTTAAATCTGTTTAAGTTAAACAAATAATAACAATAATAATTAGAAAGCATTTTGAAAAAATAATTTTATGAATTTCTAAAATTTATACCATAGTACAAAATTGTTATCGAAACGAATTTAGAGATTCCAGATGTTTAGTTCCCGGTCGGATTCTAAAACGTTGATTCGTTTTAAGTAATTATTATAAACTCTTTAATAACATTGTTAAAAAGCTCATTAGTAGTATTTTAAACGAAAAAACAATGTTATATTAAATACATAATGACTAATAAATAATAAATAATGACTAATGATGTTTAGAATTATTCTTTGAGAATTTTTTGTTTCTATTTTAAATGAAAGGAAATGCATTAAAAATGTAAACTACATAATGCTGCAAATAATTTAAATGACAAATCAAACAATAATTTTTTTTGTATGATAAAAATGCAATAGTAATAATGACGATAATAATAATTTATTCTTCAAAAGACACTTATTATATTTCCATAAGAGATAAAAATGAATTTTTATTTCTTATGATTTCTTTATTATCTTCACATTTATTAAAAATATTTTTTTTTTTTTACTAATTACCGGCATAATGAAATCACTCTATATATTTAAATGTTTTTCCTAATAACAGCTAAAGTAAGATTTAGAAATTTAAATTTAAAAATTGATTAAAATATAATTGTGTTTATATAGTACATTTAAAATTTGTAAAAACTGATATGAACATAATTTCTTGAATTTTGCCTTGAGGAATTTTATGATTATTATATGCTTTTATAAAGAATATTAATGCTACATACCAGTGAATGTTAGACTAAATGATGTTCTAATAATATTTATTAATGCATAATATCAATAATAGTGATAATACGTTAAAAATTCGTTATAATTTTTATTAACAACAACAGGAAAAAAAAAAAAAAACTTTTCTCTAGAAAGTTTTAATTTATATGATCTACGAATCACAGGTCAATAAAAATAATGTTGACAAAATTTTATTTCGTAAATTTAGCTGACACATACGATTTTTGGTATGCTGAAACCGAAAATGAACATAGTTTTTCTATCATGTATAGTTATTTGCTAACACAGGGTAGAGGTCTGCACGGGCCAAAATTTTGAGGCCCGGGCCCGACCCGGTCCGTTCGAAAACTTTGCTTGCCCGGCCCGCTATGAAATCGAAAAGTTCGGAACGGGCTCTACCCGACCCGGACAAAAAACACTAATATCAGGGATGGCCCGATTCAAAAATATGTAAATTAATAAATAAAATAAAATTAATAAAAATAAAAACCATGCTTTTCTATGAAAAAGATTTTTAGTATGTGTTTTGCAGCGGAACCAAGCAATAGAATGTTCTTTAACAAAACTGCTGAACTTTTACAAGGTAATTATATATAAAGAGAAATTCTTTATTACAGACGTACAGAAGGCGCAAAGACAGACAAAAACTGAAATCGAAAATATTAACATTCATCAAACAGTATAGGAAGTTATTTAAAATGGTTAATACTACTAAACTTGCACTTTCAACCATTTCCTCTTATATACGGTAATGTATCCGAATATTTCATGTGATCCGGTAAACAAAACTTTATTTCTAATACAACCATATTCAATAAAAAAGTTGATTTTGCGCAAGCTAAAAATTATGCTACTTTCATCCACACTGAGAAAAAAAAATATACCGCCTTTCTCTAGAATGAATAAGTGACCATTTTCTAAATCCTTTAACTAGAAATATAGATTTCCGAGCTATGCGCATAAGGCACGCCACTAAACTGGACAGACGAAGTTATTTATATATAAAAGATATACTAGAGAATTATTTATGTACTGGAAATTCTCGAAATAAGAGTATTTCGAGAATTTCCAGTGTACACATTTGTAGATGGTGAAACAATATTCTGAATACTCTTAATATTTGAAACATTTGTATTGAGAGAAATTCTTGCATGATTTTCTAGAATTGAGTAATAAACCAAGATTATAGTTGCAGAAACCCGCCTATTGTAGTCTCATTTATTTGCAGAGACTTTTAAATAACTTTGTCCTCAAGAATATAGGCAAACGCTCTAGAATTCTACAGGCTTCTAGAACTCGCTTTCCAAGTGTACTAGAATTTATAAGGATGACATGAAACTATTTTTTCTAGAGCCACAATTTAGATTCTAGATGTCAGTTACAGATTTTTTTCTCAGTGCAGTGCACTAAAGTAGAAAAAAGGGGGCTTTCGCGAGAAAGTTACAGTGGAAGGATTTTTGTTGCTTTCATACCACCTAAACTCTACAGACTATAGGACACAAACCTTATACACAGTAACGTATATAATTTCTTTTGTTTATACATGTGCGCAAATTCGTAGTGACATGCATACTAATTTGATTAGAAAACCATCTAATGTTACTTTAAATAATATATATATTAATTTCGAGACATGCTACAAATATTTGCGGAAAATCAAATCGCGAACAAACAGGCTGATAGACAATTAAATTGAAGTTACAGATATTTTTTAACAAAATAAAATTTTATGTGACATACCAGCCTGTAAGATTATGTAAAATAAATGACTGAAGAAATATTTTATCACTTTCCTTTTTCGTTGATTAACGAGGAAACTAAATAAATATTCGGGCCATGACGGCCCAGAAAAAAATTCTTCCAGACCCGTCCCGACCCGAATATACACAAAATAAGTGAGCCCGAGCCTGCAAAAAAATTTTAAGCCCGAGCCTGACCCGCCCGAGAGCAGATTGAAAATTTCGTCCCAAATCCGTACAGACCTCTAACACAGGGTGTCTTGCGATACAAGGTTTTCCGTGACTTTTCAACTAATATTATTTTATGGTGAATTTATAGTACGTTTTTATGATTAACCACATATTTATATTGGTGAAAGTATCACGGAGGAAATTGTGTTCCTGTATTGGCGAAAATCTATATGTGATAGAGAGAAATTGGCTTCATTTTCGTTTTCAGCGCACCAAAAAACATAAAGATCCTGGTAAGAGTTCGAGTTAGATGGTGTTGAGTGCTGCTGATCATAGCATTAGATCTGTATCATTTAGGAGTTTTAGATCCTCTTGCTTGGAACTATAGTCTTGCGAATTTCTATACTATTAAGTATTGCATTATAGCAATGTTCAGAAATCTCCTGAAAAAAAAAAAAAAAAAAAAAAAAAATCTGGAGTGACTCCACTCGACTTTCCGAGCATTGAGTAATTAACAGTTTTGTAGATAAAGTAAAGAAAGAGGAGTTGTTAAACAAACAAAAGAGAGAAAACCATAATAGAGTGTTTGAGTATTTTTCTCCATATATTACACGATGTTTTATTTAACGCTACTGATCTTTCAGCCCATAGATCATAATGATAAAGAATTTTTCGCTGTGTCCCTGTAAAAACCTATAAATGCTTGATTCACCAAAATGCTTATAGTTAGTGCAACTGTGATTTATAATATTCATATAAATTTTCAGCTCAATTGAATAAGGCGTTTAGATGCTATCGCACTTTTAAAAATTTGGTCCCATAGGCCATAATGATAAAGAATTTTTCTTTGTGTCCCTGTAAAAAAAAACTGTAAGTGTTAGATTCACCAAAATCTATACAGTGTGTGCAACTGCGACCTATAACATGTGTGCAAATTTTTTGTTTATATTAATAAGGCGTTTAGACGCTAACACACTTTTAAAAATTTGGCCCCATTGGCAATAATTATAAAGAATTTTTCTTTATGTCCCTGTAAGAAAACTATAAGTCCTAGATTCTCCAAAATCTATACAGGTTGAGTATCTGTGACCTATAATATGTGTATAAATTTTTTGCTTAATCTAATAAGGCGTTTAGATGCTATCGCACTTTTAAGATATTGGTCCCATAGGCCGTAATGATAAAAATTTTTTCTTTGTGTCCCTGTAAAAAAAACTATAAGTGCTAGATTCACCAAAATCTATAGGGTTCGTACTATGGTGATTTACAATATACGTACCAACTTTCAGCTTATTCGAACAAAGCGTTTAGACGCTAGCGTGTTCACACACATACATACACACATACATACACACACATACACACACACATATACACATACATACACACATATATACACACACACACATACATACATCATCGCAAAAATAGTGAAAACGGACTCATTGGACCTTGAAACATATAGAAACATCAAGATCTCAAATTCGGATTTTTGACATGATTACAATACTCTCCTCACTATAGTGTTCGGAAAGTAAAAAAAAAAAAAAAAAAAAAAAAAAACGATGGCACCTTAAATACCGATTTATTTAATTTTCAGATTACATAAACTATGACGACTAACAGCATAGCCGCATTTAAAATATTAACACAAATTCTTATATATCCATAAAAAATATTATTAAAAATGATAAATATATTTTGGATAGAAAATGAATTTAATTTCAGTTGATATCAAAATGAAATGAAACGACAAAGATTTTTAACCAAAGTTTTATTTTAAAACAAGTAATCGTAATATAGTGTAAAATGTCTTTAAAAAAAATATTTTTTAAAATTCGATATTGTTTTAAATCTTTTTCACACCAACTGAAATTAAACTTATTCTATATATATATATATATATATATATATTTTTTTTTTCAGGATACTTATCTGTTCTTCTGTTTATTATTATTATTATTATTAAAAGTAACTATATATATATTTGGCTAATAAACTATGAAAACGATTGTCTGTAAACATCATTTAGTAAAAATGCTCGTATTTATTAAGATATTTAATATTTTTTTGTTCGGATTGCGGTGGATTGTCTCCTCTGTAATGACAAGTTTTCTGAAAAAGGCATCTCATTATTTTGCATACTCTGTATATTATAGTGAATAAACAAAAGATACGAAAATATTTCAGTGCTATTTTGACCGGACTCTGCGATGAATCCATTTGGGTATTCAACAAAATGTCTTAATTCGTCTAATTTTTAATGACAATCAGCGTATAGTTTCTATATTTGTGTTGATTATATTCGTTAATTGTGTTACACAATATCATTTATTTAAAATTCAATCAAATAAAAGGTACCTAAATCTAATATATATATATATATATATATATATATATATACATATATACGATTAAGTAATTATTATTAGCTCTTTAGTAACATCCATAAAAATCTCATTAGCGGTTTTGAAGAAAGAAATTACTAGGTTAAGTAAGAAATTATTGTGACAAGCATTTTTTATGTTTGAAAAAAAAAAAAAATTATTTATAAAAAGGTATGCAGGTATATTGAAATCGATAAGTTTTAGTAATGATAATAGATAAATGAAATAATTAATTAAGGACATATAAGTAAACAAAAATCATCACAATCTACGGAGGTATTAATTTATTTAACCTTAACAATAAATTTATGTCAATACAAAACATTTTAAAAACAATCCTTCAACAATCCGAACATTAAGTTAAAAATAAATAAATAAATAAATAAAATAATAAATAAAGTTGTACCATTTAAAAGACAGTTAAAAACTAAGCTCGAAAAAATTAATTACAAACTTAAACGAATTTTTATATTGCTTAAAAACTACCGAAACAGAAAAATATCTCGCAGTATATCAAATACAAATATTTCTTTTATTTTTCAACCATACATTTAATTTGAATAATACATTTTTAATTTTATGATAAAAAAAAAAATACTAAACGAGTGTTTTATTTATGCAGTCATTTCAGAAACATGCTTTCTACCCTATCAGTAAAAAAAAAAAAAAAAAAGAAATTTCATGTGGCAATTTTTAATTTACGATTAAATGTGTTTAGCTTGCCTTTTTTTTTAAAAAAAATTTAACTACAAATTTTAATTAAAAGTATTTTATTTTAGATTAATTAAATCCATAAATAATCTAAATTATGTGATGTTTTTCACTCTTTTGTAAGTTCTTTACAAAATGTTGCTCTTATGATGTGACAAATGTTTATTACTTAAATTAATTTCTTCACAAAATGTTCTTTTTTATGTTATAAAAAGTTTTCTTTTTATTTTGTAACAGAAATAAATTATACAATGCACAGTTTTTACTGTAATTTTATTTTATTTATATATTTTTTTAATTAAACGACATTTAAGTCATTTCTAAGCTTTGGAAATAAGTTTATAAAAATTAATTATTTTTTATTTTTAGTTTAAAAGCAGTGTAATTATTTTGCCAAAAAAAACATGATTTTTTTTTTTTTTATTTATTTATTTTTATTTATTTAGTGTTTAATTTTTAGTCACAGAAAGGATTAAGGGATCCAGTTTTGTGGAAAATGTTTGAGTTATGTATCATTTTTAACATTTAATATTATGTACTAAAGCTCGAATCTTTTCTTGTGTATTTTTCTTGCTAAAAATCTTGGTGTAATTTTATGAAGAATCATTAAATTTAAGTTTCACTTTTATAATTATGCCAGAAATCATACAAAACTTTATTTGTTTTTTCTTTAAAATAAATTCATGTTTATTTATTTTTATTAGATGAATAAATGAATAAAAAATGCAGACAGATTTTTAATTTTAGTATAAAAATTTTCTTATCCATAAATCCCGACTTTAGAAAATAAAGAAAAAAACATTTTTTAAGTTAAATAAAAACACATAGAAAACAATTATCAATTCATGCTTTACAATTGCGTATTTAAAAATAAAATGTCCAGTTTTTATTTAAACACTTTTTATTTAAACTTTTATTTTCAATTTGAAGAAAGGAGGTTACAAGCGCAGTTACAGGTTTTATAGTTACGTTACGAGTAAAAGTATATTTTAAGTTAAAATAATGTCTCTTTTTACGAAATTAATTAAATTCTTATATTATCTTACGAAACGAAAATTAATAATTCTTAATGCAGCTATAAAATCACAAAAATAAAATCTACCGCATTCACACATTATAATTGCATATAAATTGATATGAACTTTCAGTCTATAATATCAGTCTTTTCTGTAAATTCTCTGATAATTTTGATTTTTTTTTTCTCAATTGAAAGAAAATATAGAAGTTCATCACAGTCGTAAAAGTAAGACATTCAAGTGCAAATTTTATTTCTTAATCTTTATTTATTAGTATTAAAGTACATGTTGAATATAACTGTTAGTTTTATCTGAACAACATTTAATTACATATTTCTTTTAGGGGAGAAAAGTATTAAAGCTCATAATTTTTAATATCATATCAATGAAAAACTGTTAAAACTCCTTAATATCTCGTTAAGGACTTATTACTTAATAGAATTATAAAATTTTTGTTTGATTTGATTTTTAATTTATATGGAAAGTATAGTTCATTCTTTACTTCAAAGTAAAAAACAAAAGAAGTAGAAGAAGTTATTTTATTGCATTTTAGTTTATAAACAGTGTCATTTTTGTTTCAAAGGAAAAAGAAGGCATCAGGATAAGTAGGGTAATTACAACGATATCTTCGCATAGCTCGAATTTGATCTCAAAAACTCAGAAATCTTTGGAGAGTCCCTACCTGCCTGGTCTCAGCCAAACTTAACGGGTTTGATACTGAATTTCATTTTGTTCAGTTGTTGTTATATTTATGATTCTTAAAAAATTTAGGCATATATTACGTTTAATTGTTTTTTTGGTAAAATATGAGAATTTTATAAATTTAAAATGTACCACCAAGGAAAAAAGAATATGGAAATTGTGGGTTTCTTGATTCCGGTTTAGAACTATAGTTTAGGCCAAGTATAACCTCGGACTTCTATACCCATGTAAAGCACATTAAAAGATAGTTTATTCAAATTAAAAGATAGGGAACATTTTCTTAAAAGTAGGTTCATTCGAATTTTAAAATATCTCAAGTCATTACAGAATTGTGAACTTTTCCGTACGCCTCCAACGAGCAATTCATATTTTAAACATTTTAATATCCAAGAAAATATTAAGAAAGTTGAGAATATTAGGTTTCATTGAAAATGAAAAGACGAAACTCAAAAATTAAATAAAAGAAATGCACAAGTGATATAGTTGAATTGCTTGGGATAGGTATGAATTCCGATATGCACTTCCGCGATATACAAAATTCCAGGGGTAAACCACAGGTGAAAAAACAAAAAATTAAGAAATAGAACAATTCTTGCTTTGAATTCCAAGAGCGGCATTCTGAACTTCTAAATATATCGCTGTTTAATACTTAATTTGGTTTCCACAGGCTAAATATGAGAAAGAAACTTTCAAAGAAATAGGTATGATGTCAATTGAGACGACTCCTACATAAGATAGGACATAGGACCCCTACATATTATTATAGAAGGACTTTATCCATGTTACGTCATGAAACCGCTCACACGAGACCACTGCAGAGGAAACAACAACAATATAATGTTTATATTTATATTGTATGGGGAAAATTTGTATTTTATAGAGAATAGTTCTCATTTTGTGGGAAAATTCACAGGAAAATGGAGAATCAGAAATCAAATGATGAATATGATTTATCCTCGAACCCCCAAAACGAATATTATCAATTAGGTCCAAAACAAGCTTATCGTTTGAGTTAAAAGGTGAGAATACAGTTACCCGGAGTGACGCTTATGTTATTTTACTTCATTTTTAATTAAATTATGACAAAATCATATGCTATTTTGCATGTGATTTTTGTCTTAACTTTTCTTAACAGAAAAAAATTATTTTCCTAAATATAAAATATGAAATCATATAAATGGTATGACACATTTTTTTTTTTTATTATTATTATTATTTTAGAAATCAAGATTTAAATTAAGCAATTTAAATTTTATAATTTTATTGTTTGATATAGTACCCGAATACTGATGTTAAATAAGGATGAAGGAAAGACTTAGTAGAAAACACCATAAATTACAAGAAAAAAAAAGTTTGGGGCTTTAAATAGATTACTTTCATTCATTAGCTGTTAAAAGATAGCCATAGTGCAGGACGTTAGATTTGTGAGTTGATAACTGCATATTGAATTCATAGGTATTTCTTTTTCAACGACAAAAGGTCCATGTTTAATTACTTCGATCCAAAATATTTATAACGTGATTTTTGGAATTTACTGATGGTTATAAAATAATTTATTTTACTTAATATACTTATATGCGTACACGCGAGTAATGATTACAATAACATTATTCGATTAATATCCTGTATAATATTAAACGACAGGCCTTTAGGAACGTGACAGGTCCGACCACTTCAAAAAAAACTTCTTGGCCGCGATTTTACATTGATGAAATCGATGTCATATTATATCAGAATTTAATTCGTTATACAAAAAACACCTTTCCATCGATCGCTACTAAAGTTGGTATACATATTAATCAGCTTAAAATCTATCTAACGCCGTAATCTTTAGTTCAATTGGGTAATCAGTTTAAAATATCTTTAAAAAAAAAAAAAAAAAACATTTTAATTTTCAAATTTTCAAGCAGAAAAATTCAATGTTTCTAAAAAGTTTTTTTTTTTTTTTTTTTCCTGATTTTAAAATGAAATAAATTTATTTTTATGTAAACCTGCATCATATAAAAATTCTGATAAAACCAAATATATTCTTTCGTCACTCTCTCTTTTTGAGTTATTTATTTATTTTTTAAATATTAATTTCAATGAATCAAATAGGTTTATTTTTTTTCTTTCATTTCATGATCTATAAAAGTAATGTGGATAGCAGATTTAACATAGGACCGCATAGGTGGCTTTTATTATTTTTTGCCATTTTGACGATGATTGATGTCATGGTCTTTACTTACGTAATTGCAATAACCATCTATATTTAGTGTTAAAATGAAAAAATAAATAAATAAATAAATAAATAAAATCTGAAATCGCTGAAGGGGTAATAAATAAAATAATTAGGTAATAAGGGGTAATAATTATTCGGCACAATAAAGCTGTGCCGAAAATAGTCGGCAATCGAAATATATTTATTTAAACGTTTCAAATATTTATTTAAAAGAAAAAAAATAGAAAAATACTTTTAAACTGACGTTATAATAGCTTCATTTTCTTTTTTTGTGTTATTAATTTTTAAAATACTAAATTGAATTAAATATGTTTATTTATTTTTTATTTATTTACCTGCGAAGGGGCAAAGCTTGCTTCTATATTAATAAAATAAAAAATAAGTAAATAAATAAATAAGAAAGTGTTTGTTCTTCTCTTTTCCTGTGTGCGACGCAAAGAAAAAAAAAAATATAGCATGTACAGCTCTTTATTTATTTATTTTATTTTTTTTTTTTTTTTAATGGAAAGTATGGAAATGGAAATGGATTCGCAAATTAAGTTTAGAATTTCGATATTCCTATTAGATTACGATTTTTTGCGTATTTTTTCGACATTTTTCTTTGAGTTCTAATTTCATATCAATATTATAAAAAGCTTACAACTTTTCATTTCATTTTTTTAAACACAAAATAAACACTTGTTTATATATGAATAATGTTAAATTTAAAAATTACGCCTATATCAACAAAAATATCAATAAAACCGATGTCCAAATAGCTTTAATATTTATTTATGTTTATTTATTTTTAAAATATTAATTCCAATTAATAGAATAATGTTATAGGTTTTTTCCCTTTGGTTTTATCGTCTGCAAAGTAAACTGGGCATAGTTTTAGTATAGAACCCTTTTGGTGACTTTTGTATATTTGCCCTTTTGGCAATGAACTAAAATGGCTATCGTAATTGCGTAAAAAAGACCTTCACTGTAAAAGAAAAAAGCTGTAGTAAAATTACGGGCAAAGCCCGGCAGTAGAGATTCCAGACAAAGCCCGTAAAAAAACATTTAGACGATGAATGATGTATCGCCAGTAATTTTACGTTGTGGTGAAACACACAACTAACCTGTAAAAAAAGTAGTATTGACCTTAAAATTAAAAGTTAAAGTTTGAGTTTCTCGAATACTTTAAAAATATTTCCTGCAATTATTACACATGCGTGCAGGGGGAAAACCCCAACTCTAAGCAACTTACTCATTTTTTTACACATAAAATTTACTTTATTTATTTTTTCATGCGGCGCAAATGGTCTTGGATATCCCGGGATTCGAACTCACTATCTCTTGTTCTAAAGGCCAGCACTTTGCAAATCGCACCGTTGGGTTCACAGTGACTTTCTTTACAAAAACAGAAAAGGTCAACATCAGCACTGATTGGTTGAAAAATCATGTCATACGCACCAAAAGACTTCAGGATAATTTTTGATAGCGATTTACAGAACAATGTGAAGTCACCAATCTTCAATTATTTTTACAGAACTAGCTGTAAAAATATATCGCAACCTATGCTATATTTATGTTTAAAAAGTGCTTTATTTTTACAGAATTTTTTTTACAGTGATTGAATATTGTTAACGTTCAAATTATGCATAAAAATTATTTTCTTTGAATACTATTTTAAAATCTAAATCCCATACTAAAGCTGTGTTGAAAATAAAGGGTGGTCAGAAAAACATGATAGAAAGTAAGCGATCATTGTGGAAAAAAGACAACATGCAAGAACATGAAACATATTTTATTGAATAAAGATATGAATGACATTTAATATACAAGATGCTTAAAATGTCCACCGTGTCCGACTATAGTGTTATAAAGCCGGTTCCAAAACTCTGTCAAAATGCGCTGGATTGTGTCGTAATCAAGTGCATCAATCTCACTTCTGATAGCCAATTTTCAGTCCTTTAGTGAATCAGGGCTATTCCTATAGATTCTAACCTTGATGTAAGCCCATAAGAATAAGTCGCACAGATTTGGGTCCGGACTGTATGGGGTCCACTCTATCTCGTGCCTCGTGAATTTCTCTGCATCCAATGCAATCAAACGCTCACCAAACGTCGTTTCAAACCACGTGAAGACGTCAGAAGTTTTTTGGGGACGAGCCCCTTCTGGCTTGAACCAGTACCGGCGTGTCCTGTTGATATGGCCCGCATCAGGGCCAAAGTGACGCTCTAGCAACTCTCGACACTTCACTCCTGTGACCACACCATCAATAAATATCGGACCAATTATCTGCTTCGACGATATGGCACACCACACCATGACCCTTTGTGGATGCAGTGAAGAGATGGCGCTGAGATGAGGATTTTCCGTACCTCAATGACGCCAGTTTTGTTTGTTCACGAAACCATTTAACTGAAAATGGGTCTCATCACTGAACCAGATCTTGTATTCACTGATGGAACCATTTTTAAGTTCCTCGATTATGTGGTTTGCGAAATCTCTCCACTTCACAGTATCCCCCACCCCCTTTAGCGGCTGTCACATTTGGATCTTGTATGGACACAATCCTACTGCTTTCATTAGCCTTTGTAATGATGTTTTGGATATGCTTAATTGTTGGGCCGCCTGTCGAGTGGAAGTGGTTGGCTGATCCTCAAAGTATGCGCGTGCAGGCTCCCTGATGTCGTCAGTAACAACTTTTGATTTTCGTCCCGACGCCTATCTTTTTGCATCCTAAACACTCCCTGTAGATTCATATCTGTCCATCAACCTGTAAACAATGAAAATCAGTGGGAGATTAGGACCATTACATCAGTCATCTGATGGCTTAAAAATCACTGCGACTTTAGAGCGCTATAACTTACTGCGCGATTATCTCTTCACTAAGCGTCCTTTTCATTTTGAACTCTGAACGACATGCCCGTCGAACGGGGACATTACATCGGTTATTCTCAAATAATTTTCCTACGATATATAACCGATCTTAAAAGGTTTTTGATTCTATATTGCTTATTCTTTATTTCCGGTAATTAAGCATTCAACTGAAATGTCACTACATGTGCTATTATAATATAGAAGAATTATATTTGCATCAATACATTTGAAATCAGAAACTTAAAATACTTTCTATCATGTTTTTCTGACCACCCTGTTGTTGCAAATCGAAATATATTTATTTAAACGTTCGATTTATTCTATTTAAATAAATAATTTAAATATAGAGACCAACGAAGCGGGCAAAGCCTGTTAATTATTTTATAATATTGTTATGAACTTTTTTAATCATTGTATACTATAAAAAAATCTTATTATTAGGAAAAAATACGTTAAAAGAATTTTTTTATAACAGAAAAATGCAGAAAATATTCATTGACAACAGATCATTTTCTGTAAGGTACTCTGTCAAAAAGAAGTAAAATAAACCGCATTAGATATTATTAGTTCTTGCAGCCATGACTGAACCAAGGCTCACCGCATAGTAGGCAATGATGATACTTTAGAGCCACGGTTTCACATTTCATCGTGTTGTTTAGACGAATTGTACTTTGATACCCAGTTTTCAGTATTCAAAACAGAAAAACATATGTACCCTCTATACGAAATGTGTACCACTGATGCAAATTTTATCGAGTTTATAAAAAAAAAAAAAAAAAAAAAAAAAAAAAAACTGTCATTTGACAGAGAGAGATGTAATTTTACAGTATATATCTATGTATATATATATATATATATATATATATATATATATATATTATTTTTGGGAAACAGAAATTTTAACAGAATTTTTTTTACAATATATACATTAATTAAAAAAAAATGATTAAACAAATAAATATTGTTCTTCAATTAATGTAAAAATAATAATATAATAAAGTATATGAGTAGGAATATAATTATTATTAATCGGGAGATAATCAAATAAGTGATATAGGAATATATATATATATATATTGCATCTTATTTATAAATTTTCTGACTTTTTTTTATTACAAATTTTATAAAATTAATCTCTTAAATGATATAAATTTTAAGGCAAACGTGCATTTTTGACATATAAAGTCACTGAGTACACTCTGAGACTTGATATTACGATGTTAAGATACTGTAAATGAAGGATAATAAAATACACTTTATCAAAACAAAACGTTACTTTTCCTTAAATAATACATAATCTTTCCATAATAAAAGAAAGAAAGTATATATATATATATATATATATATATATATATATATATATATATATATATATATATATATATAACGGTGAGAGAGAAATCTCCTGACAGTTTGAATCCTCACTTCACATAGACAAAATTGAGTATGAAAGGAGATGAAAGTTTGATACATTTCCTTTTGAAAGAGAACACAAATCCTTTTCCGTGCAGATAAAAATTGATGCATATTATATTTTTATTGTTCCATGAGACACTTTTCTCTGTCTCCTTACATAAATAGTCTTTTTTCATGAAAGAAATTGAAAAAAAGAAACTGCAGAGCAATATTATTATATATGAACAGATATAATGTCACTTCTTTCTATATTCACAAAAAGAAAAAAGTGATACATTTCAAAAATTAATTTTAGAACAAATAATTGCAGGAAATTAAAATTAGTATTTTGAAGTTCATTCGAGATTATCCCTTGCACAGAATGGTTAATATTTGTTAATTTTCAACTAGCAAAGCGGATGAAAATATCAAAATAATTTGAAATATACTTTTAAATATAAACACAGCATTCAATTATTTATATAAATGTAGGTACTATATTGAAACGGAAGGCTGAGGGAGAGGTAATTTCCTTAAAAAAAAAAGTAAATAAATAAATAAATAAATATTAATTCTCTCTCTCTCTCTCTCTCTATATATATATATATATATATATATATATACAGTACGAAGCAAAAGTTTAGACAATGAAGAAATTCATGCAGATTTCGAAAAATATTTAATCAATTTTCCTAACATAGCTTGAATGTAATGTGCTGTGCATGTAAACATTATTTATAACAATGAAAAGTAGTACTGTACATATTTCAAGTAATTAAATGGTAATAAAAATATAATATTGTCTCAAAAGTTTAGACAAAAATTAAATAAAATCTAAATAAAATCTACATAAACAATTTTTAAAACCTAATTGTGCATCCGTGCTTCTGTATTACTTCATAAATGAGTAATTCTCTGAAAAGTGGTCATTTCATGTCCCAGTAGTCTTGAGGGCCTATTTTTAAAAGCACAAAAACAAAAAGCAGTCCAAACTATCAGCATTAATTGGTTTCGCATGTAAACTGTCATTATTTGGTTATTGGAATTCAAATACAATTTTAAAATATTTTTTAAAATGCAAAATATCATTCCCTCACTGTGTCCCCATTCCCACATGTAAGTGAATAAAATGGTTTCTATGGTATTAAAGCATCTATATTTAGAGTATTTGAAGTGAAAATTTATTAAACATACTTTAATAAATATTTAACCATTATACTACATTTATATATTATGCAATGAAAGAAATTAGAACACTTATTATTGTTGTCCCTGGTAATAGATATCATTCCCTCATCAAACTGTAATTATACCTCTACTTACTCCAATAATGGCAGCACGTACTTCATATAAGTCAAACTTAATTTATATAGAAGAAAAGTAAAGAAAACATTTTGTGTTTTGTTGGAAACATTTTACAATGAATAGCATATGGCTCTCAAACGTTAGATTGAAATACAGTATTTTTATTATATATCATTCCCTCACTCATTATAAAGTTAACTAAAAGAAATCAAATTCGCTTTTTTATGCTATTATATTAATAAAAATATGTTTTAATAAATATTTAGTGTTTGAAAATATAGCTAAACTTAATAATATTTTTATAAAGTAGTTTCTAGAAGAAATTTGTCATTCCCTCACAATCATTCCCTCATTTTTCTAATTAATAAAAATAATTACTAGTATTTCAAAAATTATCAGATACAGCTTGGTTAATATTATTTTTTATTAACTGTGTATGTATTTTTTATTATTTTTATTAACGTGTATATGCACAAAATTAAAAAAAAAAGTTGGAGCAATTTTATTTAAGCTACATTTTTTTTTTTTTTTTTTTTTTTTTTTTTTTTTTTTTTTTGTTAAAGCCCACTTTTCAGAGAATGACCCAAATACGAGATTCCATCAAATAAACTAAATTTTGCATAGTTTGGGGACCGATGTCGTACCATTCATCCTCAATAGATGTCTTGAGTTCCTGTACAGAAAAGCATTGTCTGCCATTGCAATAAACTTTGCGAGACATGATGCCCTAAAGATTCTCTGTAGGGTTAAGATCTGTGTTACATGCTGGCCAGTCGAGGACTGTTATATTATGAGAATTAAATCATTTTGTATTGTTTGCAGTGTGAATCGAAACATTGTCTTGTTGAAATTGCCACTGATGCCCACGTAGAAGCTCAGCAAATGGCATTAAGTTCTTTTCTAATGTCTTTGTATAATGCTGTGATATTTAAAGACCACTGGTAAAGGTCAGAGATACTTGTCTATTATAGTAAATGACTGCCCAAATCGTCACCGAGCCCTCTCCTTATCTGCGACTGAAAAAACCTAGAGGTTCCTTCTGCAACCATGCCAATACGAGGACCAGATATCTGGACCATCTAGATTCTACTTTTTTTCATCGCTAAATATGACTGGTTGCCATTTGTGTCCGTATGACATATGCTTTCGAGCCCACAACATTCTTTGTAACTTAGGATGTGGTTTCAGAACTGCTTTCTTTTACATTTTTCTATAAACTGTTGTTCTTTTTTTCCCAATTCGTTTACGACTCATATCCTTTGATACAGAGAGTCCCGATGACCTTTGAACCCCACGTACACTCATTTGTTGGGTATTCGCTAGTCTTTGTATCAGGCGATCCTCTTGTATATTTCTTACGCGTGGCCTCCCAGATCTACATTTTGCTTTATATTCACAACCACGCGATAAAGCTCGGTGAATAGATTTCTTAGATTAATTAATAATAGCCAACATTTCTGAAACGCGCTTCCCTTCAGCTTTCAACTGTCAAATCATTTAAAGATCATTCCCTTGAATTTTTTTAGTTCGCAGCATGTCGACTACGAAGCGTTATCGTTTGCAGAACTTAAGTACTCAAAATTTGTGACATTATCGATTTTAAATTTGCATATACCAGCAAATATTCACGGAAACTCATAATCGTGTCTAAACTTTTGCGACAAGCAAATTTTTATTTTTATCAAAAAAAAATTAAAATTATAGCAAATCAAACGAATGTCTTTTGATTATAGCATTTTAAAACATATTTTAATTATATATATACCGGTTTTTGTAATTCTGACGTCATAATTCTCAATTTAAAAGATGAATAACGCCATTGTCTAAACTTTTGCCTCGTACTATATATATATATATATACGAATGCGTAAATTCTCCTTATAGTCTTGAAATACAGGATAGCGAAAAGTCGTGTGAAAGACATACCAGATTATTTTAAATTTATAAAACCGTATATAAACAAATATTTAAGAATTGCTATTTTTTAAATTGTTTAAACAATTTATTTTTTGTAAATATTTAAATCATCATATGATTAGTTGCATTTCTCCCTTTATACGTTTATTACAACAGTTATAGCTATTAATTATTATGTTACATTAATTAACGACAATTAGATGCTCACATTTTCAAAAATGTGATCGCATTAATCGTGGTTCCTTCAATTTCAACATTATTTTATTTTATTTTAAAAGTTTATTTGTATTATTTCTTTCATTTTTCCCTCTTGTTAATGAGGATTGTGTTTTGAAATGTTATTAAGGAATTGGTTTCTTTTACTTTCCCGAAGCAGTTAACTTTATTATTATTATTATTTATCAAGTTTGCTTTAACAATCAATTTTCCTCCTAAATAATTTGTTAGTTAAAGGAAACTTTTGAAAAAGTTTTATTACAACTATTTAGTGGTCAAACATTCAGACATTATCATCAATTTCAAATTACAATTACTTACAGAAAATAAAATAGGGGCTTTATTAGTACCAAATCAGTAAGCCACTTCTGTTACCTTGGTTATGTTGCCATGGAAACATTAATTCTCACATTATTTCATTAATAGAATCGTCTGAAACCATGTGACTCACGCTAACTCCTCGTAGTCAAACAGTACCTTGATGCCTATTATTTATTGTCATATGACGCTATATGTGATGCTGTTGCCCCAAAATTTATGATAAGTAAAATGCCTTTAATTTTTTTTTTTTTTTTTTGTCTGTTCTCATAACCCAAAAAAAGAAATTGCTTTAGGTAATTTTGAAAATCGCCTAAACTAAACAACAACAACAAACAAGTCCTTCCGGCTCATTCGGAAGGGTAGATTGATTTCTTTTTTCGTATCAAGTAGCCGCCATTTTGAAACAAAATGGCGGCTTCAAATTATTAATGTACAATGTGATTATAATTAAAGTTATGATTTCAAAACGCTATAATTTTAAAACTACTCATCTGAGAGGTTTGATATTTTACCAGAGCAATCATGAGACAATGAAATTTTGTTTGACAAAAGAAAAAAAAGTTGTTCCAAAATTTGCCATTAATTATTCGTAAAGTATTTGTTTCATGAAGCTCCTCTTTTTCTCTTTTCTCTATGACTGCTTCCGCTGTAAACACGTATTCTTGTCTTTTTGCTAAAAAAAATTGTAGTAAATATTTGAAGTCTATTGTTTCCTGCTGTTCCATTGTGTTGCTAACAACATTCCTGTGTTTAATGAGTCCATGTAGGCTTTTCCCCTGACATTACCCTGACAGCGCCATCTATAGGAACATGTTAGAACTACTACTTTTTACTACCACCAAACAAAATTTAATTGCCTCACGATTGCTTTGATAATTGCGAATCACGATTGCTCAAATCGTTCGTCGAGGTCTAATTCGAGGTCGAAGTCCAAATCAGATCGAGGTCCAAGTCCAAGTCGATGTCGAAGTCGTCCAAGTCGAAGTCGAGGTCCAAGCATATTTTTTCGCATTGCCCTAGAAAATGTCCCAGAAATTCAAAAATAAAATAAAAATGAGAAACTTTTTAAAAATCAACTTTGAAAAAGATTACCCCTAATTCAAAATTTTATTTTCTTTTCTTTTTCCCGTCGAATGATACCTATTACATTTATGTGCATGGATTAGCAATAGTTACATCAAGTGTTGCGTTTTTTCCCCCAATTGTACACATGGAGTTTTAAGCAAATTGGTTCAAAAATACCTTTTTATATGAATTTAAAATATTCAAGTTGCTAACACTTGGAAACAAGATGGCGGGTCAAGGTGACAAACAAATATAAGGATTGTATTTGTGAGATCGGTCTACTGTACAAATTTAGTTAAAACTAATTCAGAATCGCAAAGTCATCGTGTCGAATAATTAAGTGTTCGCCACTTGGATCAAAATGACAGAGCAAGTTGCTCAGTGAACCAATCCAAGATATTTGTAAGATAAATCCACTGTCCAACTTTGGTTCGAATAAATTCAGTATTTTTTGAAATACTGAATTATCGCTTTGTTGAATACTTTGAACTGAATGATACTGAACAATGTTTTGTTGATACTGAACAATGTTTTGTTTATACTGAATACTTTGTTATCGCTATCGCGATAACAAAGTCTCAAGTGGAAGCGGTTCAACTGGAACAAAATTGCGAAGAAACTTGCCCACCGAAATCATAGATATTTGAATGATAAATCTATTTTTGAACTTTGATTTAAATTGATTAAATATTTCAGAAGTTATCGGGATAACAAATTTTCAAGTGACCGCCATTTCAAAACACTCTAACGGAGAAAGTGTCCTAGCAAACTCATCCAAGATGTTAGAAGCATGAGTTCACTGTCAAACTTTGGTTTGATACAGTGCTGTGTTTCAAAAGTTATTGCGATGACAAATTTTCAAGTGGCAGTCTAAGTGGCTGCTACTTGAAAACAAAATGGCGAAGCAACTTGCGAAGAAAAATTATCCAAGATAGTAATATTTGTATGACAAGTTCATTGTCCAACTTTAGTTCAAACTAATTCAGTATTTAAAAAATTATCGTGATAAGAAATTTTCAAGTGGCACCGTAATTTTAAGTGGCCACCACTTGCAAACAAAAATGCGGATTGAGATGCCCAGCGAACTTATCTGAGATATTTGAATGATAAATCAACTACCCAAAATTGATGCAAATTGGTTCAGCATTACGAAAGTTATCATAATGACAAATTTTCAAGTGGCCGCCACTTGGAAATAAATTGGCGGAACAAGTTACCAAGTGAACTTATCCAAAATATTTGAACCGTAAGTTCACTATCTAATTTTTGTTTGAATCAGTTTAGTATTTTAAAAGTTATTGTGATGGCACATTTTCAAGTAGCCGCAACTTGGAAACAAAATGTCGGAACAAGTTGCCCAGTTAACTCATCCAGGATAATTATATGATAAGATCACTGTCCAACTTTGGTTCGAATCAGTGCAGTGTTTCAAAAGTTACTGTGATGAAAATTTTCAAGTGGCAGTCTAAGTGGCTGCAACTTGAAAACAAAATGCGAAACAACTTGCCCAGCGAAATCATCCAAAATATTCGTATGCTAAGTTCACTGTCCAACTTTAGTCCAAACTAATTCAGTATTTAAAAAATTATCGTGATAAGAAATTTTCAAGTGGTACCGTAATTTCAAGTGGTTACTGTTTGAAAACTAAAAATGCGCAGTGAGATGCCCAGCGAAGTTATCTGAGTTATAATTTTTTTAATAATGACACATTTTCAAGTAGCTGCCACTTGGAAATAAAATTGCGGATCAAGTTACCAAGCAAACTTACCCAAGATATTTGAAACATAAGTTCACTATCCAACTTTTGTTTGAATCAGTTTAGTATTTTCATTTTCAAGTGGCAGCGTGATTTCAAGTAGCTGCAACTTCAAAACCAATTGTCTTAATAAGTTGCCCAGTGAGCGCATCGAAAATAATTATATGATAAGATCACTGTCCCAACTTTGGTTCAAATTGAATCAGAATTAAAAAAAAATATCATGTTTATAAATTTTCAAATAGTAGCCTAATTTCAGATTGTCTCGCTTAGTTTATAACAACCGCACTTTATAAAAAATGACGGATAAAGTTTATTAATAAACTTAGTTGTGACCTTATGTAGTCTATATACATCAATATTCAAGCAAATCCGGTCTTAAATACGTTTTTTACAGTGTGAATTTGAAATTTTCAAGTGGCCTTCACTGGAAAACTAAATGAATGATCCATTTGGTTAACAAACTCATCCAAGGTATTTATAAGATAAGTTCACTACCAAAATTTGGTTCGATTTGGAGTATTATTTCGGCAGTTATCGTGATTTTAAATTTGATTAGGCTGATTTCAAGTGGCCCTGCTTAGTTTAAGATATCCGCCACTTTGTTAAAAATGACAGATAAAGTTCATTATTAAACTTGTTGAGACCCTTATGGGGTTTATGTATACATAAAAATACAAACAAATTCGGAATACGCTTTTACAATGCGAATTTGAACTTTTCAAGTGGTCACCACTTGAAAACAAAATGACGGATAAACTTGGTTAACAAACACATCCAAGATATTTATAAAATATATTCACTATCCAAATTTGGTTCGATTTGGAGTATTATTTCGGAAGTTTTCGTGATTTTAAATTTTCAAGTGGTAGCCTGATTTCAAATGGCCCTGCTTAACTTAAGATATCCGCCACTTTGTAAAAAATGGAGGATAAAGTTCATTATTAAACATGATTGATACCTTTATGTGGTCTATATTTATATCAAAATTCAAGCAAATCCGGCCTTAAATACGCTTACGTAGTGGATTTGAAAATTTCAAGTAGTCGCCACTTGAAAACAAGAAGGTGAAGCAACTTGCTAAACAATCTCAACGAAGATATTTATAAGATAAGTTCGCAGTCCAAATTTGGTTTTATTTGTAGTGTTATTTCAGGAGTTATCGTGATGACAATATTCTCATTATACACTCATGTCCATAAATTAAGGATAATGCTAGCTAAAGCAAATAAAGGTTCAGAAACAAAACAAACATGACTTATTCATAAAGTCCATTTATTAAACAAAAGATCCCGAACAAAAAAAGGTGGTTTATATAGGATACCATTTATAAAAACAACGATTTTTGCTCCCTGAAGCAATTACAAAAAATATCTCCCATACAAAAACTTAACATTGCATGGTTGCTATGATGGTTAATACATTGTATGTCTCTTAGATGATGAAATACAGTCCTTATAATGCATAGGAATGCTGAGTATTAAATTATTGATCTGATCTTGGGGAAGATTACTCTACTCAGTAAGCAATGCTCTCCGAAGTTCCGGTACACATGTAGGAGGTGGTTGACGGACAACAACTCGTCGGAAAAGCATGCCCTACACATGCTATATCGGATTCTAGTCAGGTGAGAATGCTGGCCATTCCATGCGGGTGATAGCTTCAGATTGTAGGCAGCTGTGTACAACGTTTGCACGGTGAGGACGCGCAATGTCATCCATAAACACAAATTCTGGGCTCATGGCACCAATAAACAAACGTACATGTTGTTCCCGAATGATGTCCCGACAAATTTGGCCTATCATTCTTCCGATTTGAACATACAGATCTGTTCTGGTGCCCAATATGATCTCCCCCCCCCCACCAAACGAGCACTCCTGCCCCACAGTAACGGTGCCGTTCAATGGTGTTGGTTTCGTGCTAACGGGTACCTGACGTTTTACATATGAAAGTATCACACTGCAAGGTAAACCTGGACTCGTCGGAAAACATTCCACAAGCTCACTGTGCCGATGTCTACATTGCATGTTCTCTACTCCAAGTTAATCGCTGGCACAGTGCATTGCCGTGAGTGGAACACATCTAACAGGCCTGTGGGCATATAGACTAATATCTCCCAAACGTCTATACACGGTTTGTCTGGAAACTGTGGCACTCGTGGCTGCAGACAACTGACGAGACAGGTCTGATCTGCTTATTTTGGCAGTTACTGCCAAATACCGGTGGTCATTCCGCATTGTAACTCGGGGCCGACCAATACTGTAACGTCAACTAGCATTTCCATCATTTTGGAATCGTTGCCAAAGCCTAGAGATGACACTTTGGGCGATTTTAAGTTTCCCCGATACTTCTATCTGAGTTCGCCCACATTCTAGTCGGCCGATAATTCTACCACGTAAAAGATTATCTGCACTCGTCCTCTGTGTCATAACCATTCGGTTGTGGCACTGAGCGGCACACAGAACGCTTGTGAACAATTTTTTCTTCTTTGCTCCCATTCCTTATCTACCCCCTTCTTACACTTTCGTCATTGTAACATCATATCGGCGTCATCTGATGGCTTCCTATAATTTGCGTATTATTCTTAAAGATGTGTGTGGTATTTATACAGGTGAAATTTTTGCATTAAAGTTCGATTTTAGTGTGAATCTGAATTATCCTTAATTTATGGACATGTGTGCAGATACATAAATAGATACATAAATAGATATATAAACGAAGTGAATGCAATAGGTCGATTTCTAAAAAAATCAACATAAAATGAAATACAATAACAATAACACAATCTTTTAAATTGCTTTTTTTTTTTTGTGTGTGTGTGGGGGGGGTGGGGGGATAACAATGAAAAATTAATAAACTTCAAATACTACCAAAAAAGTGTTTTAAATCTTAAAAAGAAAAATGATGCATTTATCTTAAATGTTAATTTATTTTTCTAGTACATGATGAATATAAAACATTTAAGTGTCGTGTAATAAAATAAAATAAAATTTATGATGATACTTTCGAAGTAAAATAACATAAAATCCTTTGTTATTATTTAAATTGACATTTTTAAATCACCTAGCAATTACTAAGAGAGAATATTTTGTTTAAGAATATTTATTATTTTATTAAAAAAAAAAGTTTGTTGTTATTTTTGTAGTCTTTGGCTAGTAAAATGTATAATAGAAATAAACATAGAATAAAGAAAAAAAGAAACATGAAGCAATTACATATTCAATGGAGATACTGGAAATAAATAATTACAGAGTCTACGGAGGAAAACAAAATTATTTCTTTTCCGTCGTGCAAATATAAGTTAAAACATACTTAAATACTAAATCGTAATTTTTGTGCAAAATTTATATTCCATTTTGATTTGTCTTTTTTGAATTATCTATCTCAAGAATCAAATCATATATATATGTATGTGTATGTATGTATTTATAAGTTTCCTTTTCATTGAAAATAAATAAAATAATTAATCGAATATGATTCTTTTTGTAATCACAAAATAAGAAAAGGAAATTATGGCTAATGTGGTAAATACAATAATATTTTATAACAATGGATTCACTCAGAGGGCTGCCTGGTCATCTTGATGAAATGTTTAAATTAGTTGAATCCAGTTTTTATAATACAGAACTCGACATAAAATATTTTGATATAGTTTTTGAAGTGTTACAATAAATATTTTATCATATTCAAAGCATGTTATATATTCTTTCATAAAAATAATTTAAAAGAAAAAAAATGTTTACCAATAAAACATTTACTACTGCTTAACAGAGTGTGATCAATCATTTTGTTGTACAATAGAAAACAATTCTTCTTCAACAATGTCATTAAGACATCTTTAGTAATATTATCGAAATTCTCGTATGATTTTCATCATCTCTTCACATTAAAAATATTAAAAATATATTTAAAAAAAAAAAAAAAAAAAAAAAAAAAGTTCTTTTTTAGAAGAACAATAACATTTTTCTCTCAAACAAATAAAAATAAAAAAATTAACTTTTTTCTTGCTTTCCTTTTTTAAAAAAAAAAACATATTTATAGGTCGTTTTACGTACATAATTTAATAAAAGAAAGATACAATTAGTTTCATATTAATTTTCGTAATTTGCTTTTTTCATTGTGATTTATTAATTTTTTATTACTATTTATTAATTGAAAATTTTTTCATCTTTATTTGAAAATCGTTAACAAAATGTTGAGCAAGCAAATTTATAAGGGAAAATAAAAATCCTAAATTCATGACAAAATGAAAAAAACAAAAAGAAAAGAAGAAACCATTGTTTCGAATCAAAATATTTAATCCTGTTGCTTCATGAAGCAAACAGAAATAGATTAAAATACAGCATGAAAACCGTAATAGTTATTTTCTCCAAAAGATTTCATTTATCATTGTTCAACACTAGTAGATAGATAAATGTTATCGGTATTTTAAACAGTGTTTGAAAAGACTCTTTAAAATAAAAAAAAATCTTTTTTTTAGAAAAGGTAAATAAAAGATAGATAAATTACCAGATGGGATGCGCAAATTATGTGTAATTTTGTAGTTTCTTACCTCATACATTACAAAAATATGCAATAACTGTTTGGATCAAAATATAAGATTTCTGTGCTTTCTCTTTTCTCCACACTTTGGATTATGCGTCTTTTATCAGTGCTTTTACATTTTTTTTTTTCGTGATTTTTCTCATGCATTTATATGTCATTCGATTACCTTCTTCAACGGGCGTTTCCGATTACCTCACCTTTTAAGATAAATACCCCAATCCCAATACGGCGATTCAAACACCTCACTCTGAGTCACTTGTTTCTGGATGCATTTATTTTATATTAATTTCTTGTGAAATTTTAGTAGTGCCAGCTTTTATTTTTAATTACACACTTGTCATTTTCTTTCTTTTCTTTTTCGTTTTTATCCATACAATTCTGCGCTGTGCGGTGGTATCATTAATGTAGAATTTCATTGTAAAAGCCCATAAAACGCATGGTTTACTATGAAGAAAAAAATATATATATACATGCACTAATGATTGTAAAAAAAAAAAAAAAAAAAAAGAACTGACATCAGTAAAATTACACAAGAAATTGCTATGCAATAAATGCTCAAAAGAGTCACTGCATTTAAGCACAAAAGTTAATTAATATGTGTCCCAGTACTTCCTAAGGTGAAAAAATTTTGGTTCCACTGTAGACTGAAAGGAACAATTCTCAAATCGATTTGGATTTGTATTTTACCCTACATAACATTTTAGATCTTCCTAAAGGAAATGTGCACGCTTTATCTCTTGAAAACCTTTTCTTTATTCTTTAATAAAAATCTTGTATTTTCCCAGCATTATATGCACATTAACATTTTGTACATATCGTATAATTTGTAAAGCGAATGATAAACGGGTCTTTTGCACAACAAAACCTTTTATTATTATTATTATTATTATCTCATACGAAAAAAGATACCTCTGGGATAGGAATATCCCAGGACAGTTTGAATTCCTCGATCTACTCGAAGAAAAATGTAATAAAAGATGAATTTCTATCGAAGCATACAACTAATTATTTTCAACCAAATAAAAATGTAATTTTGTTTTTGTTGTTGTTGTTGTTTTGTTCAGTTGCACACACTTACTTAATTTCGATTTAATTGTCGTTGATATTCTTTATGCATAATGTTAGCGTCGGTTACTTTAATAATAAATATAGCTGAAGACATTTGTTTCATTTGAAAAAAATGGAGCTTTTTTTGTTCACCCGGAACAATTGTAGCACGCGAAGAAACGGGATTTTGTATGGAATTGTTATAAACTGCAAAAACATGCCTTTTTATGGGGGGAGGGGGGGGGAGGGATAATGGAGCAAACCCCTTTATCAGAAACAAAAATTTATACTGAAATACAGCGTGAAAGCATCTACGAACCAACTTCTTTGTCTTTCCATTTTGTCGCAATAAATAATTGATTTTTTGCACAAAAAATTTTTTTCTAATAATTTTTTTACACCAGTTTATGCGTATTAATTAGTAAACTTTTTCTATATATCGAATACAATGTGCAAAATAACAAAATTTTATCTAATATAAACAACACTTAGCTGTTTAATGCAACAGATTTACCAGTTTAATATAAAAATATAAAGCGAATGATAGATGGTTGTTTTGCACGATAAAAGACGGATCATTTCATTCAATGTAACTTTATTGTCCCATGCAAGAAAACAGATCGATAGATTTTGGATACGGAGATCTCGTGACAGTTTTAATCCCTTGCTTTCCGTAAATAACAAAGGCCATCTAATTTCGATACATTTTCATTCAGGAATAATATAAATCTTATTTTACAGAAAAAAACATCTTAAACATTATGCTTCTCGTTATCCGTAAATCATATTTATTTGATTTCTTTCTTTAAAAATCAGTCTCCCCTGAAAAGAAAGAAGTAATTTCAAGATGTTATTCTTCAAATCAAATATGTAATAGCTAAATTTAAACTATGCTCATATATATATATATATATATATATATATACAGGGTAAGTCAAAATGAATATACCGATTACAAACGGCTATAACTATTTAATGGAAAAGAATTTATCGATAATATTAACACAGAATGTAGATGGAACTTCAACATTTTGTATGCATACGTCATAGATGTTCTATGTGACTTCCTTTGGTCAGACGGACAACATCTAGGCGGTAGTCCATTTCACGCCATACATTCTGAAGCATTTGTTCAGTCACTGTGTATTTTGAATTCTTCAGTTGTTTTGGGCATGGGAAGCACATACACCCTGTCTTTCACATAAACCCATAGATAAAAATCACAGAGTTTCAAAGTACGCATTTGTAATGCGCTTGCGTCGGTGACTTCAGACATATGCTTCAGAATGTATGGTGCGAAATGAACAACCGTCTAAATGTTGTCCGTGTGAACAAGGGAAGTCACATAGAACATATACGACATATGTATACAAAATTTTGGAGTTCCGTCTACATTCTGTGTTAATCTTATCGATAAATTCTTTTCCATTCAATAGTTATAGCTGTTTGTAATCGCTATATTCATTTTGACTTACCCTGTATATTTATAATCAATTTTAAAAAATGTTCTAGTTTTAATTATTCCTTAATCAAAATAAGTAGATAATTGAGAAAATATATAATTTTACACTTAATTACTGATTGTGTGTAGCGGTTTATGAATGGATAAAGTTTCTAAAGAATAACTTATATCTCTTAAAAATTTTAAAAATTTTGATATATATAAATATATCATAATTTAATTTTAATTCAGTTAGAAAAAATATTTCAATTCAGTTCAGTTTTGTTGATGTGTTTTATTAAACTAGAATTACATTTTTAAAATATCTTTTAATTATTTTTATTTCATCTTCATTATTTGTGGTTACATGTGTAATTACATTTAAGTTTATTTTATGAGAGGAAAATTATTTTATTCATAATCAAAGCAACCAACTTTTTTTTTATAAAAAGTTACTAAGACTTACAGTATATTGATAATTAAGATTTTTTTTTTCTTTTTTTATGTAAGTCTTCATATAGTTATCAACTATGCACTTTGCAAGGGAGAAAAAAAAATTAACTCGTGTGCTTTAGAATGCACTATTTGTTGTATCCAATGCATAACGTTTCATGCAAATGCTTTACAAACGAAGAAACACAATATGCTAATCAAAAAAGTTATGTTTCAGCTGACATACTGAAATTTTGGTCTATACTTCACCATTTTCCTACTCAATTCCGTAAAGGATAAATACAATATTTTACTCAATGCCATGAATTATAATTAAGGAGATAATTATATACAAAAAATTATAATTTAAGAGAAGTACCTGTCTATCTGTCTATACTTCTCTCTTGATACTGATCTCAGAGCTACAAACTCGGCACAGGAGCAGATAAGACCCTGCAAGGATGCAATTCACTAAGAGTTTTGGAACTGTAAATTGTAAATTTTGATTTTTTTTTTTTTTTGGTTTAATTTTCTAAATTTATATTTCTTTAACATGCTTTTATTAGCTTCACCTGTATGTATGTATGTATGTCTGTATGTATGTTTGTAACTGCTCTGGGACCAAACAAAATATTTATATTGTAAAAAAAATACTTTCCTTACTTGAACGATGTGGCGTTGAGTTAAGGCTCCGCGATACGAACCTGAAGGTCCAGCGTTCGATCCCAGTCAGGGGAGGTTTTTCAAAAATGGTTTTTGTTTAATTCTAAGTTATTTTAATTAAAGATTTAAATGCATGTAAATATTATGGTGTGTCACTCACGCGATTTTCCCTTACCCTGCATTTTAACACTAAGATAGATATTTTGTGCTTTTTTAGTTCACATTTCTATAAAAGCGTGCTCTTTATTTTTTTAAAACTATAATATTATTATTATACTTCTGGAAAATTTAATTACTGTGCTAAAAAATTTAACGCACTAATGTACGTAACGTAACGCACTAATGCAATAACGCACGCTTCTTATGTAAAATTCTATGACTGCAATTACAATTTAAAGCATATCTGTATTAAATGTAATTTTTTAAACTACAACTTGCAACACATATGAACAGTTATTTAAACTGAGTCTAAAGAATATAATTATATCTATACTCAGACTAAAGAATGCGTTTATATTCTATTGCTTGATTATTTAAATTAGGTTTGAATTTAAAAAAAAAAAGAAAGAAAATGTTTTTATTTATTTCAATTGTTTACCTTCCATAGCAGCGAATGTTACACGATTTATCTAACTTAATTAATCTTTTTGAAAGGAAATATATGCATCATAGTTACAAAATTTTCGAATTTTTAAATCAGATTTAACACAACTAGCTAATATACATAAATGATTATTTTCTACGATAAAATAAACTAAAATTTTTTTTACAAAATTTGCGGGTCTCCCGGTAAAAACGAGATTGTTGGTATCTATGAATACGTTGGTAGCTATATAATTCAAATAAAGCTGTATAATTCCAATAAAATTGGAAAGTATATATGACTTTGATTTATTTTTCTGTTTGTTCGTCTGTCTGTTCCCGCCCTAACTCCAATTTAATACTCATGGAAATCCCTGAAATTGTCGTATGTTGTTCTGAAATGTTTTCATTTAAAAATAAAGTAAATACTACTACTGATATTTTATAGGTACAGCCGACAGAATTCCATTGCATTGTGTTCTATGATACGCATTTGTATAAACCAAATTTTAAAGCTTCTGTTTTTCACAAATCACAATGAAATTGACATTTATTTTTCATATGCAGAAAAATCATTTCCTGTAGAATATAGTATGATTAGCATTAAGGTTTAGAGGATCACATAAAAAAATTCAGGTATATTTCGGTCTATAATTGAAAATTGCTACATTTTCATTTTGGCTTTTATTAAATGTTTCAACCCTTTCTAACAATGTTTAAAAGCTATTCTGATTATAATTAGTTAACATATCTCACTGTTCACCTCTAGCGGCAGTGAATATTTTCATAATTTGTCTTCAGAATAATATATGTAATTCAAGTTCGCCATGGGATGTTCCCTATTTAAAATGATTTAACTAGCACAACTGGTTTATGTACAGTGCCACCTAAAAGAATGCCAATGTGTAAAGTTTATAAGCGCTAGTTTCTATCAAGGTGCCACTATATATCAATTTGCATAAAATTCTGTGCAGTAGTTCCTCAGATATAGTTGCCACAAATTTTTTCCCCCACATGCAGATTTTCTAAAAATAGTCTAATTATGTTCTAGAAGCTCTCAAAACGAGTAAATCTATGGAAAACCGGAAGTAGAAAATTTTCACGAAACCAATACTTTCTACTAATGAATATAAAAAAAGAAAAAAACTAATTTACAAAACCTTTTGAATACCAAAACGAGATTAAACTTAAACTATTCCAAAATTGTTCATTAAATACTGATATTATATATTTAAGGGCTCAACAATTTTTTGTGTTCGTTTTCTGATAATAATAGTGAACAATTAAAAAAAAAGTATTTGTGAGAAGCAGTCTCGAAGCTTATAAAGGTGCTTCTGTAAGATTTTCTTTCTTATAAAAAATAATGTCTCTCTATTATCAGCTTGCTAAATTAAGATCCCAGAGATCATTAACGTCTAATAATGTAAGAAGCTCAAGTCAATTAACTGGAATTAATTTATGCATGGAACTCGATTTCCTCATTTACATAACTATTAAATTGGAGATTATATCATATATCACATAGTTTATTACTCGATGTGTATGTTTTCATAGTGTTATAATGTTCATAAAACATATAAATTTAAGTTTTAATTATGGCCTTTATTAATACTTATTTCTAAACACATTAATTTATATCCGTATATATATATGTATAAGAGTATATTTATATATGCAGTATTTTACTTTGGCAATACATTTTCGCATTTGGTATTAAAAAATTTTATACTTTCTTGTGAATAATCAACGTCCTCGACGATATTTAATGCATGTAATAAAATTATATTTTCTTTGGAGTCACGCAATTTTTAGAAATGAGTCACTGTATGCAAATTTAATGCATGAATTATTGTTGAATTCATAATATTGTTCATTATGGTGGGCTAACCCTGTCCAAACAAATAAAATGGCGACAAGGGGGTCAAAACAAAAAATTGTTGGGCGAATTGCAGCTATTCAAATTAACCAAGTGCCAACACCACGAAACATCATCTGCTATTGGGCCAACAGTTCATGTTTATAGGTTTGTTACATTTTTTAGGTTAACTTTGTGAAATGTATAATGTAGTCTGTTAAGGAAAAAATCCAATGGAGATTATAAATCAACAGAAAAGGATTATGATAATTATACTTGTTATATTATGAAACTATTTTAATAACTTTTTCTTTGCATCTAAAAGGAAAACAAATTTACAAGCTTTTACTTTTTTTTTTCCATTCTTTCTTTCAGTTATCCTTATTTTTCAAATCGCACATTTTTGAATGATTTCATGAGACGCCATAGCCTAATTGGTAAAGCTCCATACTCAAAAAAAAAAAAAAAAAAAAAAAAAAAAAGTGGATTCTACATTTGATCCAGTAAAGACCGTCATGTACATTAGTGTGATATTTTTTATACCCAAAATTCCTTGCGACCACAATGTCCTTCACATTCCGAAATTAATACCTCTAAAGGGTTATCGAAATAAAGGAGGAGCCATCTCCTCCACGGATGACTAGATTTATGATGGCGTGTCCTCGGACCATCACTAAGGGTGAATACCAGACAACTGCCAACTGACTTGAGTTGCTATAAGGCGACATTAAGAGGGGACACTACCTAATCCAGAGGACATAGCGGTTGCCAATGTTAGTCTTGTCAATTTGTTCCCACAATTACTCATTACCCAATGTATATATATATATATATATATATATATTAATTCCGTTTTCACAGTCAAAAATTCGTAAGCGTTAAATTAGGGAATTTTTCGAAAAATTGATTTTTTTTTTTTTTTTTTTTTTTTTTAATTATTGCGTTTTTTGAGTTCAAAAGTGCGATTTTTCTCATTTTTTAGTTGGTTGGTTTGTGTCGTGTCATGCACAGAAAATAATTTTAAATGAGACCAAAGGCCCTATATACAGCATCTGCGATTTGAAGGCAATTTTCTTCATATAAGTACGCCCGCGGATTGGCACTTATTTGCTGCAATTGCGCCAGAATAGCTGGAAAGTTGAAAAAATTTTGGGGGTTAGTTCTATGTCTGGGCAGTTTTTGCAGAGGCAGTAAGTCCTTGCCCCGTCTTTATGGATCTTCATCCCCCTTAAGTGTCCTGTCCGAAGTCTTGTTAGAGTGTTGGTGAGAGTTCTATTGGTACTGATTTCAGGGATTTGGTGTTTGATTTTAAGTTTCCTATCATTGAGTTTTGCCTTAGCAACTGAATTGATATCACTGAGAGTGACATGAGTAACTCTGCTGGTGTTTAATTGTCTTGCTTCTTTTGCCAAGGCATCAGCCCTTTCGTTTTCAGTAATGCCAGCATGCTCGGGAATCCACTGCATGGTGCACTGTTTCTTCAAATGGAAAATCTTACGAAGTGTACGGTATATATTTATAATTAGCCCTGAAGAACCCCTTTGAATTGCTTGAAGAGCAGCTCTGCAGTCACTGAAGATGATTAACCCTTTGGCTCTTTCATTTTCTTCATGATATATATACTCATCTGGGGCTTTTTGGATGACAATGAGTTCACAAGTGTAGTTTGAAGCTATTTTGCCTCCTCCGATCTTAAATTGCTTCGTGCTTCCACTCTGTGGGAAAGAAAAGTTGACACCAGTTCCTTCGTTGTCTAGAGTTTCATCTGAGGAACCGTCAGTGAAGGCAAAGATAAAATTTTCTCTTGAATACGAGGCAATCGTTTTATCACCTTTTGTTTTAATAGCTGAAGTTTGTTTTAATAGCCATTTTTTAGTAGCAAAATGAAATATTAAAACTTTAAAAAGTCAATTTTGGAAAATAAGTACTAATTTAACACTCATGAATGTTCAGATGGTCAAAATAGAATTGAAAAATATTCTTTAGGTAATGAGTAATTAGGGAAACAAATTTTCCCATCGAGTAACGTGGGCCACGGCGGTCGGCAAGATTAGGTATTGTACACTTTTAAAATCCCCCAACTATACTCAACTCAGCTTGAATCATATTTGTAAAGTAAAAAAATCACCTAGTTTACGAATAAAGATTATTCAATAATTTATAAAAGAAATAAATAAATAAATAAATAAAAATACTTAAAAAAAAAAAAAGGAAATTAACATACTGAAAAAATATATATAGCGCCATGTGATTTTTTTTTATTTTTTTTTTAAGAAAAGAAATAATTAGAGAAATATATTTAAAAAAATAACAAATTTAAAAACGTATAATTATTTATATTTTTTGTAATTTTATTTCCATCCAATATTTATTGAATTAAAATTAAATCATTATAAGAGATAAATAAAATCAGCATAACTATAATTTTATTGAAAACGTAATTTTCAAAGCATTTGATGCATGTACTTTATTTTGCTTAAATACACTTTGAAAATTAGCTTCTATATAAAAGGAGTTTTGATACTGCAAAACTAAATTAAGTATTAAATTCTCAGGTGACGGAATAAGATCAGTAATTTTATTTCAGAGAGTTCACGGAATATCTCTTACATTATTCAAAGAAATTTTGTTACTTATTCAAATAAAGGAAATTCTGTTGCCACCTTCATCTGTAATTCATGAAAACAGGCAGCTTAGTAATGGAATATAAGGTGAAACTATTCCTTTATCATGATTTCCTTTGTGCGATGCAGAAATGTAATTACTGCAGCTTTGGTTTGTGAAGTCGAACAGATGGATTAAACGTATTTTTCCAATATGTTATTTTTATTTTCTTATATAGATAATTCTATTCAGATGGATTAAATAAGATTTTGCTTTTTTACAAATATTTACAAAATCGAATTATTACTTCTATGTACATTGTTATTAATTTTTCTTATTTTTTTGTATAAATTATTTATTAAATACTAATTAATTATTAAGATAATTAAAAATTATCCACGAACCCAAAAATTCTCGGATTTTCATTGTCTTTTACACTCCCTTTCGAAAGGGTAGAAAGATTTGCAAACGATCACTTTTTTTTTTCAAATTAAAAACTTATCTCTCAATGAAATGCTTTCAAACATTGGGTATTTAAAGAAGTGGGTCTTCCGCATATTTTTCAGTGAAGATTGGTTTAAGGTAACAATTACGGGGCCGGTAACAAATTGAACAAAATTAATAATGTTTGTGATCACGCTGTATCGTTAAGTACACGAAATGAACTGTAACTTTAGGATATATTAATGTAGATTCAGTTCAATTTGCGGATGAATTTGTGTGACGATAGCATGTTAAATAACGGTGATAAAAGCATTTATTTTAAAACTCAAAAAAAAAAAAAAAAAAAAAAAAATCAACGTGTTTTTCATTTATAATATACAGAGTTTTTAACAAAAATTATTCCCGCTTTCAGATAAGTTTGAAAAACACTTTTAAAACAATATACTGGAATCAGAATACAAATATCTTAAATATCTCATGAAATATTAACCTTTATATGTAAAACGTGTTTACTGCGCATGCACGAAAGATAAAAAATTTTTTTATTGCATAGGTTAAAAGCTAGATGTTTTGGTACTTTTTATCAAAAGTGCATTTAAATAGAATAAAAATTAGAAGAATTGTACGAAAAAGAACGAGCTAGATTTTAGATACTTTCCAAGAGTTGAAATTTCTAAAAGGGTTTTTCACTTAACGCGTAATTAATTTTAAGACCAAATTATTTCAACCACTCTCCAAATGTACTTTTTTGTGAAAAATCCTTTATAAGCTTGTAACTCTAACATAATTTTGTTTGTTTACTATGATTTTTGAGATCAAAAGGGGTTTTTCCCCAAAGAGTGGTTGAAATAATTGGATATTCAAAATAATTACGCGGCATGTGAAAAACCCCTTAAGAAATTTCAACTCTTGGAAAATATCTAAATTCTAGCTCGTTCTTTTTTGTACAATTCTCTTAATTTCTATTCTATTCAAATGCACTTTTGATTAAGATGCCCAATACATCTAGCTTTCAACCTATGCAATAAAAAAATGTTTTATCTTTCGTACATGCGCAGTAAACACGTTTTTTATACAAATGTTCCTATTTCATGAGATATTTAAGATATTTGTATTCCGATTGTAGCATATTGTTTTAAAAGTGGTTTTTCAACTTATCTGAAAGTGGGAATAATTTTCATTAAAAACCCTGTAAATTATAAGTAACATGATCAGAAGACATAAAATTGACCTAAAGAAGTGGAAACCTAAAATGTTTACTATATGAGAAACTTAATATGCGTGTTACATGTAAAAATATATAAAATGAAGTTTACATAGCAAGATAAAAAATAAGAAAAAAAAGTTATTTTTTGAAACACCAATTTCCGAGATGTAAAACTGAACTACTTAAGCAGTATGACTGTTAATTTTCCTGTAATAACCACGTATTACATGACAAAGGATATCTAAAATGGATTTATGTTGCATTTTTCAAGAAAATCGTTAGAGCCGTTTTTGAGATACCACTTTTACCAACATTTTGCATACTCAGTTTTCGACTGGAAAGCAACAATTACATACAAAAGTATATTTAAATGGGAGTTAATATGACTAGTTAAAAAAAAAAAAAAATCCGTACAGCCGTTTTTAAAGGAATGTACTTGTGATACCTGAAATTGAGCTATTTATTCAGGACGCCCTTCAATTTACTCATCAGTATAACAGTGAAAATTGCTTAAACCCTGTTGCTTACAAATCCTTTTTCAATCACTTGGAATTCGTATCTCTTTCACCGTTGGCATTTTGTTGCCTGTTAAAATAACAAGTAATTGAATTCGAGTGGAAAATTTTTAAGACAATCTGGATGTAAAATAAACAAAACTTGGAAATACAGGGGGAACGAATGTATTTTGTTCGAATGAAAATAATAATTATTTTCCATCTAGATAAGTTTTCTGTTGACGTTATAATTCAGAATGACATATTTATTATTATTTTTAAAATATTTAGCGTTTATTTTTGCATAAGTAAAGAAATAAACTATACGTGGAAAGTATTGTATTAAAACAAATATTTTGTAATTTTTTTTTTTCATTTTTCTTTAAAGTGTATACCTTTGAAGGTAACTGTACCGGTAGTGCTGCCTTTAAAGGAAATTTTCTGGCTTTGCTTTGTTTTATTCGTTTGGCTTTGTTTTAACTTTCAATATTATAACAGTAATCCACGTTCAATATTTCATTGTTTTTCTGTAAATGACAGTATTGAGAATATTAATAATTCAAGCATTTGTTTACTGAAAATATTCTTTACAATAAATAATAAAATGCGCTAGTAGTAGACCTACATAAACCCAATAGTGGATATTGTTTTGTTCCAGTAATGGATACATTTGGGTTAAAAAAAAAAAAAAAAAATCAATATAAAAAGAAAACCAGATGAAGAAATATGTTAGATTAAAAAACTGTGTCATTTGGGAAATTAATGCATTAATAGAAAGGAAAAAATAAATAAATGTATCATACAATAAAATATGTTTCCTCTCAAAAATAAAAAAAAGAATCAATAACATTTTTCAATTGCTGTAATTCAAACGAATTGTTACATTTAAGGTAAACGCACCAGTAGTGGACCGGTAGTGGACACTTTTAATTTTAAACTCGGAAAATAAACTACCTAAAAATTCTCAAGATTCGAGCAATGTTCAGGAAGGGAGTTATAGTCCTTTACTGTTAAAACCTTTAACAAAAAATAATTCCGGCCATTAGTTTTAAAATAATGTTAATTTAAACTACAAAAATTTGCACTTTTTGTGATTTCGCCGTTTTCTTCTTATCGCTTTGAATAAGGAAATGGAATTTTATTTGCTCGCTCTCTGCTTATTTTTTAACTGATTTCTTCTAACTTTTGCTGTCATATGACTAAAATAATTATGCAGAATTCATTTATTGTGCTATTTTTTAAATTTTGTATTAACACATAGTATTTTTATGGGTGTCCACTACTGGTGCCAAAAAATTTTATCATGACCAATAGTGGACAGCCCTGTCCACTACTGACTCATGCGACTTTTAATGCCAGATCCAGTAGTGAACGCAATTCTGTAATCTAGAAATTTTAGAGTTGAATTTTAAAGCAAAAATACAAAGGGGTCCACTACAGGGTTTTTAGTGTGTCCACTATTGGCTCATTTTCAGCTCATTTTTGATTTTTTACATATATAAATGCCATAATTAACAATTTTCATAATACAGTCGTGCTAAGAAAGAGTTAGTAAAGGTCTGAATTATTAATTATTTTTTGAAACTCTAAAATTTAGGAAATTACACAAAAAATAGCCGTAAAATGTCCTTAAAGTGTACACTACTGGTATATTTACTTTAAATTGTGTGGGTCTTAATTTGAAAATGATATTTTTAATCATATCTTTATATGATAATCTTATATTTGTCTAAGTTAAATAGTCTCACTTTCAAATATTTGCAGGGATACTGCTTGTCAATAAAAAAAAAAAAAAAAAAAAAAAAAAAATGGTAATCTCCTTACAAAAAATCGGGGCAAAACCTTATCTAAATATATGAAGATATTCAGAAATAGATTTGAGCGAAATGGATTTCCATTCAGTTCCACAATCTGAATAGGAGATAACTTCTACGTGAGTAAATGAATGAGTGGGCTTTACATTGCACCAGTGTTACGGTATGGGCAATTGTCAACGGTCTGCGACTTACCTCTAAGTGTGGCCCAAAGATATGCCATCACAATTTTGAACCTCCACGGAGGGGATGACCCTCGTGCAGTAGCGAACAGGTTGTCGATAAATTCCCCACCATGGTACATTGTAGTGACAGTAGTGAAACTCCACAAAAAAATACTGTTTAAAAAACTTTAATACTATACATGAATTCTGTATGCTTATTTCAGTCATTCGAAAGCAGGAGGTACAAGAAACCACCTTAAAATAAGAATATAACGAGCAAACTGAAGCTATCATACCTTATTAAAACAACCCGAAAAAATGATAAAATAATGAAAATATCGTATTTTTTCTGTTAAAGTGATATCATGTTTGAATTCATTGCTTGAGTCTTCGTGGTTAAGTCGTTATTAGTAAATTGTTAGAAAATAAACCTAGCAAGCTACTTAAATATTAGTACTACTTAGAAATCACATTTTCAAAATTTAAATTTAGAAATTTCTACTACTAGTACAATATTCAACACTAGTACGCTTACCTTGCATACTTTTGAGTATAATTAGAGTGTTCTATTAAATATTTTGCTTTGCAATGTGCACAATCTCAATAATTATTTATATTGTTTAATTCAATTTACTTTAGTGAATTCCTGAATAAAGTTATTGATTATTAAATTTCGTGAAAAATATATTTCGTTTAAGTATTATTTCGTTATTCAGATTTAATTATTTTAGTCAAAAAGACAACAGCATTTTTAACTAAAAAGGTTAATTATTATTTTTCATTTCTTTTTTTACTTTCTTCTATATTCAATAGAAGAAAATATTGGATTCGTAAAAATTTTCGACCTCATGTTTTTGATAGATTTACACGTTTTGAGAGCTGTATAACACGATCTGACCATTTTTAGAAATTGTCTGTCTGTGTGTGTGTGTGACAAAATTTTGTGGCAACTGTATCTCAGGAACTACTGCACAGAATTTTATACAAATTGGTTTGTAGTTGCACCTTGACAAAAATTAGTGCCTATCAACTTTTGGTAAAAATTTCATTTATAGGTTGCGTTGCCATTTCGCTTTTTCTAAATTTTTAACATGATTATATAGGACAAAATTTTGTATGAATGGGCATAAAGATAATTATTTTTTAGTAATCATTATGAAATTTACAAGAATTATTTATAATAGAGATAGTCAACTGGGAATTTTTTTTTGTATGTGTAGGAGCTTTGCCACCCCCCCCCCCTTGGGGGGGGAGGTCCCCCTCGAGGGGAGTAAATTTTCATGATGGGTATCTTTCAAAAAGCTCGCCAATACCTTTAAAACAAATGGTTGAACCCTCGATCTGCGATAATTTAAAATAAAGTTATCGACTTTTTTAATGTAATATTGACAATAAAATTGACTTTTTTGGATATTTAGTGTTATACTACTTCTCTAATATGGAAATCGTCTGCATTATCACAGAAGATAATTTTTTTAAATAGTAATTTTAATAAATAATTTTTACTGAGTGATTTTGTATAAGAAAATGTAGAAGAAAGTCATGTGCTGGTGGCCACAACATACTAGTTTTTTTTCTTTTTTTAATTCTAATTCAGTTTGATTCAACAAAACTGATTACAAATGTTAATTAATTACACAAATAATTAAGAATGAGTTTGTTAAGTTTTCCGATGAGATAAATATGATTGATCACTCGAAAACAAATCGTATTATTATCATGAAGAAAATGTAAATTACGTTAAATAATAGCGCATCACATTTTCAAAGCATCCGATATCAATATCTTTTTGAAATCTTTATAATGTCCCATTGGTTTTATCTTTCGGTTAATGAAACAAAGGAATGAATCTTTGGTACAAATTAAAAGATACGATAATTTATTATAACTAATTGCATACAAAATATATAAATAAAGCTTACAATTATTTTTATCTTAGATTAATAAGATGATAGTATTTTTCAATTAGATTGATAAAAATATCAAAGAATGAATTTAATTTATCTTTCTTAAATAGCTTTAAAAAATTTGTTCAAAAGATTATAATTGATTTTCAAGTTTTAATGTAGGGCAAGAAAGAAAACTTTCGTTTAATTACCTAATGCAAATTAATTCAACAAGATTAATTAACTTATAGTGTATCTGAAAACGTTTTTTTCTACTACGTTATTTTAAACTTCAGTTATTAATTTGGGAAAAATTATATATTATTATAAATAGAGAAAAGACAATTATTTAGAACTGAAGCAGATGACATTTAAAAGCTTCGAGATGAATTATTGTATTTGAAAAATGTATTTATTGTTTCATTGCTCTAGCTTTGAATAAATAATAATAATAATAATAAAGAGAATGTACAATAATCTATTGAAAAAAAAAAAAAAAACTTTAAAAACCCAAAGTCTTAATGTATCACATAAACCTTTTCAAAGTTATGATTTTGCAAATTTTTTTGTATTAAGGTGAAATGATAAATTTCAGTGGAAAAGAATTTCTACTCTTTTATAAACCACAAGGCCGTCTAAAATTCGCTTGCTTAAGCGTTTCTGAGGCATTTGATCCATTGACCGATGCATTGCTATGATTCGCCATTAGTTATTGCTCTGGTTTTGCCATCTATCGATCATTACAAACGTAAATATACATAAAAACATTTTGTTGTTGTTGTTGTTGTAAATAACTGCATAATTGTTTTAGAATTATAAAAATATGCATACTATGTTGCTCCCTGCAAACAATTGTTTTAACACGCTTTTATTTGCTGCACCTGTATGTATGTTTGTAGGTTTTTATGTTTGTAACCGCTCTGCGAGCAAACAAAAAATCTATATTGTAAAAAAAGACTTTCCCTACGTGAACGCTGTGGCTGTGAGGTAAAGCTCCGCGCTACGAACCTAAAGGTCTAGCGTTCGAGCCGAGTCAGGGGAGATTTTTTTTTTAAATGGTTTTTGTTTAAATCTAACTTATTTTAATTAAAGATTTAAATGTATGTAAATATCATGGTGTGTCACTCACACGATTTTCTCTTACCCTGCCTTTTAATACTAAGATAGATATTTTGTGCTTTTAAGTTCACATTTCTATAAAAGCGTGTTCTTTAATTTTTTAAAACTATAATATTATTACATTTTAGTTGGTGTTTCTATTGTGGGTTAATGCCTATTGTCTACGCACATGATCTAGTTATTGATGTGATGCATTTCTAAGGAGTCCTAGATCTTTTTCACGCTAGATCGAACGAAAACCAGGAAAACTTCCGTAAACTTAAGCCGTATTGTGTGACCTGAGACTTAACCTAGCACCTCTCTTGCAGCAGCTTCTAGAAGGCAGCACTTCAGTCATTTTTTACTTTTCGAACATATGTGCAAATAAAAAGTATTGTAATCATGACAAAAATTTGACTTCGAGATTTTGTTGTTCAATACGTTTTGAGGTTCCCTTAGTTCATTTTTGTGAGTTTTACAATAATCTATGCATGTGTGTGTGTGTATGAGTGTGAGTGAACACAATAACATCTAAACACTTTTTTCAAATGCTCTGAAAGTTAGTGCGTTCGTTCTAGGCCACGGTGGCACGAACCCCGTTGATTTTGGAAAATCTTCGACTTATACGTCTTTACAGGCACACAAATAAAAATTCTTTATCATTATGGCATATGGGTTCAAAGCCTTGAACTGCGATAGCGTCTAAATACCTTATATTATTCAGATAAAAATTTATATACATGTTAAGGTTCACCGTTGCAAGAGCTGTATATATTTTGGTGAATTTAACACTTATAGAATTTTACAGAGGCCCATAAAATTTTTCTTTATCATTACAGCCAATGGCTACAATTTCTACAAAGTTTAGGAGGGTCCAAACACCTCATGCGAATGAACGAAAAATTTGTATACATACTGTTATGCTAAATCTATGGATAACAAAAATTTTATGTGTAAAAAAGAAAAAAAAAAGGGAAAATAAATTTGTCAAGGATAAAATCCTGTGAGTTAAAAAGTATCTTTTCATTTGATATGAATCAAAGGCATTACTGTATAATTTGCTTACAATAAAAGGCAGCTATAAAATAAATTTAAGAGGCCTCTTTTGGGTAAAGGAAAGAAAGAAAAAGAAAAAATAAATATTCTTCGAAAAATGTGCTACTCAGAGATAAAAAGGCGCAGATCGTATCTTCACGACAAGCAGGTGTTGGCCAAATGGCTCCAGTTATCAGTAATCACTTTACTGCAACGAAAACACGTCATTGTGTTTCTATGTTTGAAAGTAGAAAACGGAATTGTGAATAGAAAATCGTAAATAGCTATTTCATTGTAATTGCAGTTTGGAGGAGTACTGACAAAATTGCTGTAAATTGCAAAAATGGGGCCAATAAATTTTTATGGCACCTTAAAGAATTCAAGGGGCCCTCAAGTAATATTTTGTTTGTTTTATGGCATGAGAAGTAGGGTTCTTGTTTTTCTGAGAAACTGTATCGTAAAATGGTAAAAGTGCAGGCCTACTAAAAATCGCGTTCTATCCACTCCGGAGTACGGAGGGCGTGACCATGAAAGGGGAAAACTAGTGGATTGGCGCAGCTCCCCTCCGCCGATATGGGGGGGGGGTAGAAGCGAAGAGAGAAAGAGAGAGAGCGATGCAAGCGGGGCTGAGCGAAGCGATGCGTGGAAGGGATATATAATTTTTCAAGATGGAGAAAGCGGCGGCGGATGGAGTTGGGTTTCTGAAAAAAGCTGAAGAGAGTGTTACTAATGCGTTGTGTATAGTGAATCCTTGGCCACCCCCTTCTAAATATTTTTAATTGAAGTCGGAACCACGAGTGGCCTCTTCAGGACCTATGCGATACGTCGTCAGCCTGACCAGCGTCCATGCCTTTTCCTTCCACTGAGATTAGCCGACAACATGGCTGGCTGTCAGACCGTAGAGCCTAAAGATGTGGAACCAAAGGTATCAGGAAGCTAAATTCAAGTGGTTTGGGAGCATTGTGTCCGTGTTTTGTTTCTTTGAACCATTGAAAGAGGTACGACAAGCTGCCGGCTGGATAGGCCACCACATCGATCACCTGTGTGTTTCTGAGAATCACCGTAAAGATGAACCATGATAGCAAATGGGGATGCCTCTGTGTTATACAAGTTAAGTGAAATTAATGTCTCTCTTTTTCTAAGTATAGTTGTTTACATTAACTTATATTTATGAAACTGTGGGCAAGAAATGTTTTTTTTTTTTTTTTCCCTTTAAAAGTCGATGTTTCCAGAGAAACTATCTGTACAGGTTGTCCTCAGCCTGCTGTTTATAAGTATTGTTTTCTGTTATTAGTGTGGTTTGATTATCAAGTTAAAAGTAATATTGTGTTGTAAATAAACGAATAATTGTAATTAAGAGAAGCTTATTATTTTTGTAGGGTCTTTGTTTCTTAAATTTTTATATTAGAAATTGCTGGGGATAATTAAAAAAAAGGAATTTTTTTTTATCCTTTTACTGTGATGTATATCGGTATAGGGCCAGTTTTTCCCTTATTCACTATTGCCTTCTTCGGGATAAAATATTAATTTAGGGTAAATTGCTAAATTTCTGGTGTCTCCCAGCAAAACCACAAATTACGGCCAACATGAGGCCAACTTGTGGCTGCCAGCAGCAGCTGATGCTGGCCCACTGATGGCAAAATTTAACGTTGCCGAAGGGAATATGTTACGCCGGCCATCAGATGGCCGCATTTAACTAATCCGCTGATGGCAGCCTGCAGTAAGATGGAAATAAGTCAGTGGGCCAGTGTTGGGTCACCACTGGCAACCAGCAGTAGGAGGAAAATAGATAATGAGCCACTGCTGGCAACCTACAGTATGATGGACACAATGAAAGGGTCAGTGTTGGGCCACTTGTGGAAACCATAAAATTTTTATATTACTGTTAGTAACCTTCAGTGGGTCACTTGTGGCAAACATACAGTTTTCATATTACTGCTGGCAGCCTTCAGTGGGCCAGCAGTTATATGATTATGGCTTCTTTGTAGCAAGATTGAAATATGTTAATAGGCCAATGATGGGCCGCTTTTGGCAGCTATCAGTAGCGTGAAAAAACATAACGGCCCACAGCTGGCATGCAACAGTGAGATGGAAATTATTATTGGGCCAGTGTTGGGCCAGTGTTGGGCCAGCTGTGGTAAAACATTAAGTTTGCATATTACTGCTGGAAGCTTTCAGTGGGCAAGCTGTGGCAAACATAATTTTTTCATATTATTTCTGGATGCCTTCAGTGGGCCAGCAGCTATTTAATTATGGCTAGTTTTATTAATGGTAATCTTCATTTACGGTTAATTGCTATGAAAAAAAAAATGTTTTTTTTAATCCCTATTTAATATTTTCCCACATAAATTATATTGATTAATACAAATGTAAATATGAAATGATTTGCGTGTGTATTCAACAATGTTTTTTTAAAGTGATCTATACTAAAATTAAGGCGATAATTTTAGTATAGTATTTTTAATTGTAATATTTTACAGCATACTTATAAATTCTATTTTTCAAATGCACATTTACAGATATTTAGTAGTATATGGGCAAAAATAACATTGTATGAGTATATGAATACCGTATAATGAAATAATTTTAGAATTTTATTTTATGAAACCAAGATATGACTGTAAGCATGAAGCCAGAAATCAGTTTTATGATAAATGAAAGTAAACATTAATATTCAGATAAAGAACTTATGATTAAAATTTTTATTCATTTTTAAAATCATGCGAAAAAAAGAAGTATGCTGTATAAATATTCTTAGATATTGAAGTGAAGGGATTTGACTCTATAATAATTATCATGTATCTTAAATCTGAGCAGCTTGATTTATCAAAAAGAAAGCAAAACACAAAAATGACGCTTCGACGAATCAGTCGACATGCATTTTTTTTCTGAAAAAGAAGGTTCTGGGTTCGAATCTTTGGTAAAGCAAGGATATCTGTGAAGTCCTCGTACATACAAACACACGCACACATACATATACATACACAAATAGATATAGATAGATAGATACGTGTGTGTGTTTGTATGCATTGTTATCGTTAATTTTATGTAACATAGATCATTTTAGGCAAAAGGCAATTTAAATCTAAGTTTCAAAGCTGTGAAATAGATAAATAATATAAACTCAAAAAGTTTCATTTAATCTAACGTAAGAAGTGGGTTTCTGAAAACACTTGTATTATTGATTTATCTTCACTTTTAAAATTTATCTTTAATTTGTTTAGGATTTGTGATTGTTTATGCGATGTATTTTAATCTAGAACATTCAAATAAAGTCTTATAAAATTATAAAACAAAGTTAAAGAATAATATACAGTAACATTTTATATATTTGGTGCAAACTTAACATATTAAGCTCAATTATCCTGGTTATTATTATCCGAATATATCATACGCTCATATTTGCTTGCTTTTGTACATATATGTGATAAAGAAAAAAGTTTGGTGAAAAAAGGCCAATTTTTATATTTTCTTGTGATGCAAATGTGTTAAGAACTTATAAAATAAATGTTAGCTATTAAATGAATTAGTAAAGAAATATATATAATTAACTAAACAATGTAAAATCAAAACAGCACATATATTTATTAAAATGTTATTTTAAACTTGAAAAATGGTCATTACAGCAAATTGTAATGTATTTATATACATTACTCTGTTGCTAAAAACTACAAATAACATTTTCAATTGAAATTAAATAAAGAAGTTTAAATAAATTAAAGGCAATAATTTAATGCTTTTATTTTTGATTAATTTAAATTACCACCAATAAAATTTGTTTCCTTTTCTATGTATTAAGGGGTTGTAGCATTCGTGCATTTTCTCGTGCATTTTATTATTTTGTCACCACAATTTCAGAACAGCATTTTTTTTTTCTTTTAATAGTGCTATAGAATTAAAGTTTTAAAGAAAAATTCTTTTTTAAAATAATGGTGACCAAAATAATGAAACGTACGTAAAAATATAAGAATGGTGCGACTCATTTGTATGCTCAGCTTTTTAAGGATAATGATAATAAAATGCAATCTTATTTTTAATTTAGTTTTACATAATTTTTTCTATATTTTAAATTAAGTTTTTATATACAAAGTATGTATTCTCTTTTTTATGTACTGCCCAGAGTTTTCTCCAGAATAATAATTATAAAGTATCCAATAATAATATTCTTTTATTTAAAATATGGTACGAATGTAAGCAATGCATATATAAAATATCCATTATAGCAAAAATTATTTTTATCTTTAGTCACCGAAATTTTTCCATTAGATATTAACAGAAATTTCAGTTCTTAGATGTTAAGAGGGACTAGCAGCCAAATTCACTTTTTCTTGTTCCCTATGTATCCTTTGGGATTTTTGTTGTTTTGTATTATAAGAATATCTCGTTCAGAAATGAAGTTTTTAATATTCTGTTTTTAACCGACTTCAAAAAAAGAAGGAAGGTTCTCAATTCAAACCGTATGTTTTTTTTATGTTTGTTAGCTCATAACTTCTGAACGGATGGTCCGATTTTGATACTTTTTGTTTTGTTGAAAAGGTCTTGGTCTGAAATAGGTCCCATTGTAATATCTTTACGATCTAAAGAAAATACAGGGTGCCCAAAAAAATCAGTCCCAACTCTTTTAACTGCTAAACGGCTGCAGCTATAGTGATAAAAATGGTATGTAGGTATAGCAAAGTGGCCATGCAGTACAAGGTTAAACCGCTTGCAGCGCCACCATGTGGAAAATAGCGGAGTTAGTGTTTCTATCTCGAAAACGGTTCTAGAGAAAAAAGTGAATTACAAAGTTGAAGAGTATCACCAAGTACATCATCAAAACCCATTCAACACATTTTGTGAAATCTAGAAGTTTCTATTCAGAAAAAGTGACGTTATTTGGAGTCGGTTCTATTTTTTTTACAAAAAGATTTTATTAGAATTACACTCTTTGAACTTTTCGTCTTTCATCTTAAAGAGCAGTTTTTTTTTTTTTTTTTTTTTTTTTTTAATAAGTTTAAATATTTATGTCGAGATTGAAAAGTAAAGCCTCAGTTTGCTTAATAAAATAAAATATTTAAATTAAAAATTAAAAAAAATTGCAAGGCAAAAGGTGATATATTCAAAGAGTTGAATTCTAAAAATACATTTCGAAAAGCTTTATTTTTGAACGAGATATGATTATAGTACGAAGAAACGTAATTAATATAAAATAAAATTTTTAAAGTGGGATACATATAATCTTACAAACTTGGCATGTCTAAAAGTTTTTTTTTTAGAAATATGAGTTAATTTGAATTATGATCTCAAAATTGTTAACTATCTATTCTTCTTTGGCAAATTTTGCATTTCTTTTATTCATAAGCAAATATCAAAATTTCTAGCTACTATACCACCACACTCAAAAAATATTTAAATAACAAGTGGATAAATAAGCTATATATATATATATATATATATATATATATATATATATACATTTGTTTATTTTTAATACAAATATGCGTTTATAAAATAAACAAGAGTGACAGACAAAACATTACCACATATAATTCAGTATTAATAAATATTGAAAAAGTCAATCACTGCAAGCTCATCTCTTCAGTTCTACTGAGAGATTGAAAAACTAAAGAAGCATATGTAAAAAATGAGAGAAATGTAGTAATATATGTAAGGGAAAAAAACTGATTACAGTAAAATCAAAAGCGAAATATATAATGCAGTTGCCCATTAAAAATATTTTAATAGTTTATGAGAACCTAAAAGTTGCATTTGTCATGATAGCGAACAAATATAACAGAAAATGTATCAATTGAAAATAAGTTTCAGCTCTTATCTTTCCTCCCGTTATTTTTGCATACAGAATCTTTGCAGTACTCAGTAATAGGATTAATGTAAAAAAAAAAAAAATAATAATAATAATAATAGGACAGCCCACGTGGACTTCGGTCCTAGCACAGCTCAACACCGCTCTTCGAGCGGTGAGCCGGGGCTGCTCCCCTGTTCAATTTCAATAATAATAGTAATAGTGGTGCACATTGTTTTAAAACTACTTTTCTTTCATGCAGATCCTTAAAACAATAGAAATAATTGTTTGTATTTATATTTTATTAAAGTTGTAGAAAGATGGAATTGAAAAATCTATATTTATATTACATTACAAAAGTATTACTTAATCCTGAAATTTAAAAATATGCAAATTTAATTTTATAAATAATTTCTAAAATGGAATAGGAGAAAAAAAAAAAAAGGTCAATTAAAACATTAAAGTTGAACACACATACGTAAATTTTATTTCTAGAAAAATATTACAAGGTATTTTAGAAAAAAAAAAATCACACATAAAGTTAATACATTGACTGACAAATACTGACATATTTTTACAAATACTGACACATTTAAAAAATTTAACACTCATTAATATTTTAAGAGAATAATTTGAATTGTTCTTTTATTCCTCCCATCATATCTGTTGTAGGCTCTTTGCAATCATTTCTTTATTATTTCTTGATGCTAAAATAAAAATAATAAATATATAAATAAAAACGGATTTTAAAAATATATATAAAACTACTGCAAAACTGAAAAATAATTCAAATTCATTTAATCACTAAAATAAATAAGCATTTTAAAAATATAAACAGATTATTTAAAAAATAAAAGAATTTTAGTTTTATAACTGAATTTAACTATAAAAGTAAATTGCAATATAATGCAAACATGGCGTACTGAAAAATGCTATGCTGTCAGATTAAAAAAGTGCAATTATATTAAAAAAAAAAAAAGAGAGAGAGAGAGGAAAGCTTGCTTATAATTAGAAAACTAGGTCAAAAGCATTTATTTCTTTAGTGAAAATAATGCAAGTTAATATTTGCTAAAACGTTCCTTCACCCCCTCTCTCAGAAAAAAAAAATAATAATAATAATAATAAAATAATAAAAACAAACATAAAAAAAGGTATAAATATATCTTATACTATTAACAATATTTGTATATTTCACTGTTCTAGAAAACGGTAGCTCGGACAGTCAAGAGATTTAACACAAAGGTGCCCCCCGAAGGGTCATTGTGCACATCGAAGTCAGATTTTCGAATTTTTGATTAGTAAAATTAAAATGTGAAAATAATAACCAACGATATATATAAAGTAGAATGATAAATGGTAACCCTTGAGAAGGTCCAAGATGAGTCATGTGACATGCTCTCCTTGCACCTGCGTATTCGATGGTTCCCTTGGTAACAGCTTATTTTCAATAAATTTCTATGGCAACGGTTTGGAGATTGTTCTTCGCATAAGTCATAAACGCCAATGTTTTTGTTTACTTACGTAGTTTAATATTCTTTTGTTCTGAATCATTTTGATTTTGATTTTACGTCTCTTTTATTTCGTGTAGTTGAACTTTAACCGACAAAATGCTAAATTTAGCTCTTTAAAAGTTTAAATTTTCTTTTATAAACACTTTTGAACTTTGTTGGGAAACGATAAAAAAAAGGGTATTTTATTATTTATTAAAATGTGAAATATGCGTAAAATTATTTTAAAAACAATTTATTTCGGTCATAGGACTGTCATGCTACCTAATAATAATGATAATTTGTCGAACTGATATTTTAAATGCCAAAATAGCGATAAAGGGCCAAACACAGCAACCTATTCGAGCAAGTCACGTGATTCATCTTGAACCACGGAAAGTTAATTCTTCATCCATTGAATCAGCACTCTAATTTATATATCTCGTTGATAATAACCTTCTAATTTCTGATAAATAAGCCATTTAAATTTTAACATTTTATCCATAATTTAATTGTTGCCAATTTTTTTTCGACAAAATAATAATAATAATTAAAAAAACGTACATTTATTTAATATGAGGAAAATAAATCAGAAAGATTATAAAATAAATTAGAAATATCAGTCGCATCGTTACAAATAAGATACCAAATGAAAGGGAAAATTTTTGTAAATCCGATGCATTAAACAACTTATCAATCGGATGATTAGTTTTTTCTTAATTAATTAAAATGTGAAAATAATAACCTTCTAATTTCTGATATATAAGCCATTTAAATTTTAAAATTTTATCCATAATTTAATTGTTGCCAATTTTTTTTTGACAAAATAATAATAATTGAAAAAAAAAAAAAAAAAAAAAAAAAACGTACATTTGTTTAAAATGAGGAAAATAAATCAGAAAGATTAGAAAATAAATTAGAAATATCAGTCGCATCGTTACAAATAAGATAGCAAACGAAAGGGAAAATTTTTGTAAATCCGATGCATTAAACAGCTTAACAATCGGACAATTAGATTTTTTAAAATTAACTAAAGTATGAATTTTAGGTGGCAACAGCAGAAGATTGTATGGAAACCGTTAGGAGAAAAAAAATGAAAAATCTGCTTCACATTAAGTCACATGATTTTTAAGTGGGATTAAAAATTGCAGTTTTCAAATTCTTTTAAATTTTCTCTCACGAACACAAAAATATAATATACAGCCTGTACCCCACAAGACCAACTTGCATTTCAAATTTCATCAATTATTTTGGTTAATAAATAAAAGTTATTATTATTATTATTTATTTTTTTCAAATTAAGTTTTATTCTATCTTCGAAAAGATTTATGTGATCATAGATATAATAATATATATAGATCTATCATCCTCATATTATCGTACAAAGATTTTTGATGCCGAAAAAAAAAGCTTTGGAATCAGCCATTAAGTGGTATTGAAGGAAAAAAGGAAAAAAAGAAGAATGAAACTATATCTGGAGCTTTTCATTCACCTTTAGTAAATAAATTCTTCATGAATTTTATTTACTAAAACATTCGTGTGTATTCCCGTGTGAAAAGGAATCACTTTTTTCTCCCCAATGATCATTCTATATATTATTACTATATTTATGCATGTGATACGATACATTAATAATTTGGGTTTTACAAGTTTTTTAAAATAGATTATTTAAACTCTATGAACCATATTTTTATTTTATCAGTTTCATTAATAGATCCTGCTGGGCGATTTTTTAAATTTTGGTGTTGAAGTACACCGAACGTTTTTCGACAAGAAGTTTAATATAACAACAGCCATTTTAATCTAAGTAGCGCTTCAACTATATAAAAACATAAATGATTTCTTTTTACACAAAATTTACAGAACAAATGCAGTTTTAAATATAGGAAATTAAAAACCATTAAAAATATAAGCAGAATATAAAGGATTCTTATGTATAAACAAAACAGAGTCTGATAAAATTATTAGCAAAATAGTCTTCCCCTTTTCATACAAAAAAAAAAAAAAAAAAAATCCATCGCTAATGTGGCGACAAAAATTCAAAAGCCGCCAATGGAGCGACATAACACTTAACAAGTTCATATTACTTAACAAGTTGAGCTGTCGTCATATACAGTTTTTAGTAAGACAGTACAGGACAAAATTTCGTATATTTTCTATTTTTCAAAAAATAAATTGTACAATAATAATAATTAAAATAATATTCTGCAGCCATCACAAAACTTCTGTTATATTTCTTTGCATAATTTCATGCAGTATATATGATTTATAAAAGTTATTTTCCATGATGAATACAAATGATTATCATCTTATAAAAATATAACACTAAATGGCCAAAGTAATTCAGTTTTATTTCATATAAATGGATGACATCTGAGTGCAAATACACTTTAAAAGGAAACGTAATCAATTATGCAGACATGACAACATTACCTTACTCATAAAAAATAACACTAACATTATAAACACCAACATAAGTAATTGCTAATAAGAAAATTAACTTTCTAAACGAGAGAAACAAACAAACAAACGAACAAAAAAGTAGACATTTACCAAAAATAAATTCAAAAACTGGCGTACAGACAATAGCAAGAAATTAAAACTTCTTCACACACCATAAATTTTAAATCAGCACAACCGGTTTCGAAAGGACGTAGCCTTTCTTCATCAGGTGCAAACACGTGCAACTGCCTTGGAGGCAAAAGCAAGCTCCAAGGCTTCTTCACACACCATAAATTTTAAATCAGCACAACCGGTTTCGAAATGACGTAGCCTTTCTTCATCAGGTGCAAACACGTGCAACTGCCTTGGAGGCAAAAGCAAGGCTTTTGCCTCCAAGGCCTCCAAAGGCTACGTCCTTTCAAAACAGGTTGTACTGATTTAAAATTTATGGTTTGTGAAGAAGTTTTAATTTTCCTGTGGAAAATGACGTCATAAGATTGAAAAAAGAAAGAAACTTTTTTAAACCCGACGTTTATAATTAATAACTTCGTTAATTAAGATGATAAAAATTTCTAATTAACTATAATGTCTTCCTTGGAGTATTCCGCGCACATTGCTACCTCTCATGCCGCGAAGAATCCTGCCCTTCGTGAGAAGATGCGATCACAAATATTAAAAAAAAAAAAAAAAAAAAAAAAAAAAAAAAAAAAAAGAATGAAATAAAATAAAATGTGGCGCTGACGGCAATGACTCAAGAGCTATTTCATTATTTCAGTTAAAAATGATAAGATGATTAAAATTTCCCCTGTATACAAAGCTATATATTTTTAATTACTTATTATAATATTTATTGTGTCTTCATTCACACGAAAAATTACGTCTGTTAAAATATGTGAACCTTACCTGTTGATCAGAAAATAAATAGTTAAAAATATTTGTAAATTTCAAAATTAAACTTTGTTATATTAATAAGTTCACAAATTTTAGGAGATGAAAAAATATCGAAAGCTAATTAATTGCATTTTAGCATTGATACACTTACCTCAAATCTGAGTATCAATATTTTGTAAATAATCCATTCTCTATTTCTTCCTGTCAGATTGTCCTGTGTTTAAATTTAATAATTATTACAACACATAATAATTAACAAACATAATAACAGTAATTGTCATATATATATATATATACATATATATATAATACTTAAGATAATATACGTCTCATAATTTAAATAATTAAATATATTTAATTATCTCTGAACTCACATGACTTGTGAGCAGAATGTGTTATCCAAGTTAAGTTTAAGTGCAGAAGCTCTTCAAAACCCTTCCATTCTCTCATTGAGTATATATATATATATATACAGTAACCGTACAGTTAATGAAATCACTGGTTAATAAAATCAGCCGCTTAATCTGATCAAATTGCTAGGACCGGAATCAAATCAATGTACACCAATTTTAAAACTGCCGCTTAATAAAATCAGCATCGCCGGTTAATAAACTAAAATAAATTTCTTCAGGAGTAAAAATACCATTTATGTACGCTGAACAAATTTTATTTACACTATGAATTTTAATTTTGTAAATAAAAAAGAAATTAAATACAGAAATCCCTCTGTTATCTCTCTTTTCGGAAATTTTACATTTACAGCAATTAAACATGCCTCCTCACTTGTCTTAGGAATAATTTCAAGGAATATATTATTTCAAAGCGCAGTAATGAGTTACAAATTTGATTTAATTCGGCAGGGATTTTTCTATTTAATTTTTAGTTATTAAAAGACAATTTCTAATTCTTATCCTGAAATAAATAAGAAACAAGACGTTTAAACGGCGGATTTTTTTTTTTTTTTTTTTTTTTTTTTTTTTTAAAGAAAGGCGTGAACTTTTAGCAAAGTAATGATGATTTTACTCAAAGGAAAGCGCATTAGAGCTTGGGATGTGTTTAATTATCTTATTTCATAGGAACAATTAAATAATTATCTGTTAAAAATTAATTAATAATGTTTATTAATTCCATTATTTGGTGTCTTTCAAAATTTCTTTCCAAATTCAAGGAAGTAACACCTTTTTATCGAGTGCAGGAACGTTTGCCGGATATAAAAATCCGTTCAATAAAATCACTTTCGCTGAGAACGAATGTGATTTTAATAAGCGGCGGGTACTGTATATATATTTTATCAGTCCACTGCAGGATGAAGGCCTCTCCTATGAGATTCTCAACTGTCCTGTTTTCTGCAATTCTTCTCCATTCTCTTTCTCCAAACTTTTCAATACCATCTATCCAGCGATTTAGTGTTCTCTTTAACGGTCTTTTTTTTTTTTTTTATCTTTTTGCTTTACAAAATAGGACTTTGGTGCTCCATCTATCATCATTTCTTCTCGAATGTTGCTGACCCCAGCTCCATTTAACTTCTTGACTCTAGAAATAACATTGGTAACTTTGATTTGCTTGTAATCCAAGTTTTTCGCTATCTATTTCTTTGGATGAATCCTTATATGAATATCTCTATGCTTCTATGGATTGTTTGAAGATTTTGTATAGCGTTACATGTTAAGGCGAAGTTTCTGAAGTATAATTTAAAACAAGCAAAATGCTCTGTCTCTCTCTCTCTCTGTATGTATGCATAATGAAATTAAATCATCTTTAAATTTCAAATGTTTGCACTGATAATATTATATTACTATTGAACGTTCTGTTTCTCTCTCTCTCTCTCTCTCTCTCTATATATATATATATATATATATATATACCCATCATTTTATCCTATGCATTGTTTGAAAATAAATAATATGTAGATTATGTATAAATATTTGATAATTGAAAGTAAAACCAATTAATCTGACCTGCTGATAGGAGATTGTTTATTCTGAATCCTGTTGAAGAGGACACTTTGTTAAAGGCTACAAAAAATATTTTATTAAAAACTACTGTGATTTTCTACTTGTGAAAAAAATGTGTAGAAATATTAAACACCATCCTTATAATGAAATTTCAAAAGATTCTCATCTTTTACTTTAACTACAGACAGTTCCTTCACCCCCATAAATTTTAATTTTTGGAAAGTTATAATCTTTTAACCTTAATCAGGGCCTAAGAGAAAAAATTTGCAAAACTCCAACCTTTTACAGGAAACCATTGTAATTTTCCACGTGTGAAGAACGTGTAGAACTGCCGGACACTTATAACTACTGGACACATTCTATCATCCTCTTATTTGTAAAATTTTGGAAGATCCTCCATCTTCTGTCTTAGCTAGCGGTATAGAAGTTTGAAATTTAGCAAAATGTCTTCTCATAAAAATTTAGCTTAAATTTCAAACTTCTATTGGAAACCACTGCAGCGATACGGGGAAAAACATAAAAAGCTTCGACATACACCTTCAACTTTTTAAGGGTTGAATTTCGTTGTTCCGTTCTTATTCACACCTTACATCAGGGTTGGCTAGATTTTGCCCGACCCGGGTGGGTTTTTTCAATAAAACCCACTTAAAAAAGCCCAAGTGTTTTTTTTTTTTTTTTTTTTTTTTTTCAAAATTCGTGTTTAAAATTATATTTTTGTCTAACTTATAATAAGCATTACAAGTATAAAACTAATATTGCATACATTATTAGGATATGAACTAAGAATTTTCAGAAATATTGGAGATGCTCAAATTTCTCTATAGAAAAAAAAAAAAAAAAAAAAAAAAAAAAATGCTGAAAAATTCACCATAAGAAAATAAATAAATAAATAAATAAAATGTATAATTATCTTTTTAAAGCAGAATAAATAAATAAATAAATAAATAAATAAATAAGCAAGAAAAAAAGTTGTTTTTCAATATAAAGAAAACTGTAGGACTCGAATGTAAAATATAAATTAAAAAATTAAAAAAAAAAAAAAAAAATCTTAAAAATTTAACAGTGTGACACTGTTATGTAATGCTGAAGAACAATAATTAAAAGTATTTTGTGAAAATTTATTGACTACAAAAAGTTTAATAAAGCAACGTGAAATAATTATTAAAATCCAATTTTTGATTTTTGTTGTAAAAGAGCAGATAAAAAGAATTTTAGAATATTTAAAGTACAGTTACACTACGATGAAAATAAATAAATAAATAAAGCAAAATAAAATAAAGCCGTAATACCAATTTTGCCGGTTCTTATATAAAATGACGACTTCTTGCATCCAAATATGACTACCATTTTGTCCAGTCTCCCACCATTTTCTTGGGGATATCCAACCACCCCTCCACCAATTTTTATCACTGTTCGGTAATTTTATATACCATAAATTTCCCATGAAGTCATTTTAGATAAGAATTTGCAAAAATGATGTTGGAGGCAATTTTCATGCAGAGCGTTGTTGTTATTATTATTATTTTTTTTTTTTTTTTAACTTCGTTAAAACTTAATCATAAAAAGAATTTTAAAAACAAAAAATTTAATTTTTAAAATTTAGATATTAATGAATTAATAATAATTTAACTTTTTTAATTATCTCATTATAAATGATATTTCATGTTAAGAAAATAGGAAGAAATAAAATAATCCTGAAAACTCAATATTCATTTAAATATAGTGGTCAGTCAGCATTAAAAGAAAACAACGCACACGCGTGCGTTGTTAAAAAAAATATTAAAATTAAATGTAGCTTGCAAAATATAAACAAGTATAAAAATTGAATAGTATGTAGAGCAACTTTTATTTTTTAAATTATTGACATTTTGGGTCAACTCAGCACCCTTAAAAAATTAAAATTTGATAAAAAATACTTATTATCATATTTTGAAACGACTAGGGGGCTGTGCATTCTGCGTGTTACGCTCGTCCTTTTAGACACTCGAACAGGCTAATGTACTTTATTTTAAATAAAAACATGAAGCCTTAAAAGTAATTTTTAGTTAATAGTAACAGTTTACGCCCGCTTTGCTGGTCACGTTATTTAAATGAAATTTCAAAAGAATTCAACCACTATTTATTTTTTATATCACACTAGGGGGCTGTGCCTTCTGTTTACCCCGCTCACCAACCCCCTGACTCACTTCATTTATTAACACATGCAGGGCTCTGCCCGCCTATTCGAAACTTTACCTTTCACTGAACAGAAATATTAAAAGTGCATAACTCAGGAAAAAGCAGAAAAACATGATAAAAGTCCCCTTTCAATGCGAAATTGAAATACATAATATTTATTTCCACATTATTTATTTTACAAAAAATATGCTTTTTTTTTGGGAGGGGGAGGGGGTGGAACAGGAAGAAATTTATAATATCTCGACTATTTTGCTATAAACCTTTTGGCAATATTTAAATTTTTTACACTATTTGACGATGAATTTTTTGGTTTAACTGTTTGTAAGGAAAAAAAAAAATCTGGAGTGACTCCACTCGACTTTCCGAACATTGAGTAATTAACAGTTTTGTAGATAAAGTAAAGAAAGAGGAGTTGTTAAACAAACAAAACAGAGAAAACCATAATAGAGTGTTTGAGTATTTTTCTCCATCTATTACACGATGTTTTATTTAACGCTACTGAACTTTGAGCCCATAGATCATAATGATAAAGAATTTTTCGTTGTGTCCCTGTAAAAACCTATAAATGCTAGATTCACCAAAATGCTTATAGTTAGTGCAACAGTGATTTATAATACTCATATAAATTTTCAGCTCAATTCAATAAGGCGTTTAGATGCTATCGTACTTTTAAAAATTTAGTCCCATAGGCCATAATGATAAAGAATTTTTCTTTGTGTCCCTGTAAGAAAACTGTAAGTGCTAGATTCACCAAAATCTATACAGTTAGTTCAACTGTGATCTATAACATGTGTACAATTTTTTTGCTCAGATTAATAAGGCTTTTAGACGCTATCACACTTTTAAAAATTTGGCCCCATAGGCATAATGATAAAGAAATTTTCTTTGTGTCCCTGTAAAAAAACTATAAGTGCTAGATTCTCCAAAATCTATACAGATTTAGTATTTGTGACCTATAATATGTGTATAAATTTTTTGCTCAATTGAATAAGGCGTTTAGATGCTATCGCACTTTTAAGATTTTGCTCCCATAGGCCATAATGATAAAGAATTTTTCTTTGTGTCCCTGTAAAAAAACTATAAGTGCTAGATTCACCAAAATCTATAGGGTTCGTACTATGGTGACTTACAATATGCGTACCAACTTTCAGGTTAATCGAACAAAGCGTTTAGACGCTAGCGTGTTCACTCACAGACATACACACATACATACACACACACATACACACATACACACACACATACATACATCATCATAAAAATAGTGAAAACGGACTCAGGGGACCTCAAAACGTATAGAAACATCAAAATCTCGAATTCGGATTGTTGACATGATTACAATACTTTCCTCACTATAGTGTTCGGAAAGTAAAAATCAGTACCTATTTTTTTCTAATGCATGTACTCTTTACTAATGAATGTTTTAGTTAATTTAGGGCAGCATATAATACTCTATATATGTCTCTATAGCTAGGTAATAATTTTACTCATTCTAAAATATCTGAAAAGCAAAATAGTTTATTATTATTTTATTATTATTAATTTAATTTGAAAAATTTCAGATTTAAATTTGACTCTTTTTTTATGACAAAATACAATGACAAAGTTTTTAAAAATACTTTTTTGTCTTCATAAAAAAAGATAAATATAGCTTCAAGACATAAATGCAATCAGTCATACAGACATGAAATTATTTCTTTATATATAAAAAATATTATATACAAAAGATTGCCAGTAAAAAAATGTTCTAAAAGTAGTGAAAAAATATGCTAATAGCAGCATTGACATTTATTTTATATTTCTTTTTTAAAACCAATGATTCTGGCTGAGGTACCCCAGTCGGTACCAAGCTCGTAATTGGAAGATTGTGAGTTCGATACTCGACCAGAACAAAGATCATTGTGTATACTAATGGTGGATAATGCACGTAAAATCCGTCATGGCCGCAATGTCCTCTATGTTCATTTTAAAATTACACCTCTGGAAGTCATCGAATCGGGGTAATAATTCCTCTCCATGGAGGTTCAAAATTCTGGCGGCATGTTTCCGGACAGTCCCTGGGGGTGCGTCCCAGACCGTCACCAATTATTCATAGCGCTGTATTGGTGTGACGTTAAACCCAACCTACCTACTCACAGCCCTATGGATCATATTTTAATTTTCCTGTATAAAATGACTTCATGAAAGAAAGCGGCATAAGAGAAACTTTTTTCAGTGTGGCAAAAAGAGTCCTTTATAAACCGGTCGTTTTCAGTTAATAACTTCGTTAATTAAAATGATAGCATTTTCTAAACTAATGAAATGTCTTTCTTGGAATATTCGAAACACATTGATACCTCTCATGACGCGAAGGACCTCTGAGAAGATGCGGTAGCAGACAAAAGAAAAGTTGGGGGGGGGGGCTAAGGGGAGGATTGAAATATACTTAACAGACACACATCGTTTTCATCTTTTATGTGCCAGTTTTGGTGAAGGTTTTTCTCGAAAATTCGGACTTTGCTAAATATCCTTCCCCTATAATCGACCCCTTCTCTTCCTTAAAATCAAAAATAAAAATTTTCTATTATTATTTTTATTATGTGAAACTTGCCCATACAGTCGCTATAGCAATGTGCAGTTAGTCAGTTAATCAATATATGGTTATATTTTAATCAGCACTTTTATAAATGTAGATATGGGAAAAATAAATTGCCATTCCATGAAATTTATAAGGGTGGAAAATGTGGTAACAATAAAATAGGTGACACTCTCGAATGCAGCTAAAATTGAAAATAATAACAACAATAATAATAGCATTAATCAAAACTCAATTTACTAAAATTTTCTCAACTAATTCAAAATATTCTTAATTTTATTCAGCTTTACTCCTTTTATCAAGATAAATAAATATAAAAAGCTTAAACGATCTTTATTATATATATATAATTCTATTTGTTGAAAAATTAAACATTTGTATACATATTTAAAGAAAAAAAAAAAAAAAAAAAAAATAAGAAAATCTCCATATTTTAAAAATCTAGTTAATAATCGCACGACTTCCATTAATGACAACTATATATATATATATACGTGTGTGTGTGTGTGTGTGTGTGTGTGTGTATTTAAATATTGTCGTCAGAAGACATAAAATCGATTTAACAAAAATAGACCTCTGACAATTTTTCTTTAAGAATAAAAATAAAATATATACGTCGTGAAGACATGTAAAAAATAGTTTACGTAGCGAGTTTAAAAAAATAAATAAAAATCATTAGAACCGTTTTTAGAAGACACAATTTCCAAGATCTAAACCAGCCTACCCAGTTACAACATCTATCATTTTTCCTATACCAAACAAGTACATGCGAAAGAACATCTAAATATATATATATTTATATATGCAGCAAATTTGAAGAAAATCGTTATACCTGTTATTGAGGTACCGATTTACGGTTTCACTGTTGATTTTCACCAAAATATTATAAACTCAGGCTCACCGGTAACGAACAAATGGTAGTTAATAACGCGAGTTAAAAAATAAATAAATAAATAAATAGAGCCGTTTTTTAAGGAGCACTCTTGCGAGGTTTAAAACTGATTTATTTATACAGAACATCTGTGAAGGGTTTTCTAAAAGGGTTTTATATAGCAACTTTAAATAAAATCGTTAGAGCCGTTTTTGAGATACAAATCAACGGTTAAACTTTTGCTTTTTCAATTTTCACAGAAAGTTGGAAAATTTATCTATACACTAAACCTGTCTTAATTCTGAAGTATCGTCGTTATACCTTTATTCTTTTTGGAGATATGATAGTTGGAAGATTCCCCATGCACACTTACAAATATATATGCTGACCAATTGCCAAAAATCACTTGTTTGAACTCAGAAGACCTCAGGTGAAAACTCGATATCAAATTTTTTAAACGAATAAAATATTTACATTAACCTCCGATAGCCGAGTAATGGAATTAAAAAATTTCCTGTTATACTATTTACATAATATCATGTTATTTAATTATAAAGAAAAAAAAAATTAAGTTCATTTTGTGAATGTTTTATATTTTTACTATATTTTATTGCTATTAATTTTTTTTAATATAATTTTCTATTATAAATTTATATTTTCCTTTATTTATTAAAAATATTTATTTCAAGACGAGTAGCAGAATTTTATTAGAATCAATTTGCAGCAAAAAAAAAAATTTATCAGCGATCCAGGGGTGCCGTACGAAGTTGGTATCACCATGAGTATTAGCAATTTATAAATATAAAATATATAAAATTTACATTTACAAGAAAAATAAACTGATACGCAATAATTACAATAACATAGAGACATATAATTTTGCTTTTTTAAGACATAATTGTAATTTTAATAAGAGACGTATTTGTATTTTTAAGCTTGTCATTTATTTATCCTCAGAGCTTTAAATAATCTGCAGCGCTGCTGTGCTGCATACTTTCTACTACTGGGATTATAGCATATATATATATATATATATATATGATTGTGGTTAAGTAATAATATTTAAAAGTATATTAAAAATAAAATAAGATATCAATGCTTAACAAAATTAATAAAAGTAAACCACCTTTAAAACTGTAAAATGATATAATTTTGAACCTTAAAAAATATTTTGTAAAAAAAAAAAGTAAGAAAAAATACATTAAAATGCTACTAAAAATATTTTGGTTTCACATAAAATGTCTAAAAATACTGATTTTTCTTTATTTTGAGAATGTAAAGAATAGTGAAGCTGTTATGTTTTTTATTGATAAAATTTTCATTTTCATATTATCATTTCATTATCTTTATTTGATTCGTATCAAATTACATTTGAATGTAAATAAACTTTTAATTAAAAAATAAATAAAGAAATAAAGAAATCTTTAATTGAAAAAAAAAAAATCTGAAGGCTGATAATTGTGCATTTTATACATACTAAAATTAAAGTTATTATGGTTTCGATAATTATGCTTTAGTGTGAAAATTTACAATTGATCAGCTATGACATTTATTTTGCCTTTATCATAATGTAAAAATTGAATGATTGAAAAACCAACATAATACAATGTGGGCTTGTCATAATTTACTTAATAAGAATAACAATAATAAAAGCATAAAAGGGATGCAAAGAAAAAGAAAAGTCTCAAAATAATATAATTACGTGTGAGAAAAGAATCAATAGATCATTTTTTTCCATATATAAAAGAAAACAGCTTTAAAATATGGATGTTTTAATAACATGGAAGGCAAATTGACTTATTAAAAAGGCATAATTAAACTGTGAATATTCAACAATTATAATAATCTAAAACTACAATTTTTGTCAAAAATGACCGTAAACAGCACAACACAATTACAGAAATAAAAATTTCATTCCTAATGAAAAGAAGAAAAAAAAAAAAAAAAAAAAAAAAAAAAACTAGCTACATTTAGTAATAAATTTGTAAAACGTACCGATCATAGGACTGAATTGTGTCTATAACATTTTTTTTTTTCTCTATAAATGAACTATGGCCATTACATAAAATATTTAACGCAGTAAAAACCGAGAACAGCTATCAATTACTTATAACAATTTAAAAATACATTTAAAAAAAATTAATAATATTTAAATTAACATTACAAGATTAGAATTCAGTAATAGCCCCTATTCACGCGAGTTTCATAAAAAATCATAAAAAACTCTTTATCGCTAAGGCGACAGAGTGCGACATGGGTTCACATACGGCGCTTCGCATAAGTTCTAGCAAATGGAATAAAATTACAAAAATTGTAAAACAAGAAAAGAAATTATTTTATTGAAAAATAATATAAAACGATAGCAAAAATATCTTACCTCTTTACTTTGCAATACTAATAGCTGTAAGCACCACATCTGATAAAACTGACTTCTGAATGAAATCTGACTGCTGACTCTGAGTTGAGCCACAAGAATTTGCACGTCAGCTTATTTTTTCCCGCTATTTATTTTAAAACAGATGCTTCAAGTGCAGCCATTAAAAAAAGAAAAAGAAATCCGTTCATTAAGTGTGGACAGGATGTATATTGATAAGGTTTTACTGTGATATGGGGCCCACCCTCCAATGAGAAGTTTTCGCAGATGTAAGCACGTGTGTAATCGGAAATTAAATTTTCTATATTTTCTTTTTTCTAATCAGAGCAGAAATTAAATAAGTAGTAATTAATTATTATTTAAACAACAAACAAATATTTATAAATATTCACACAGATATACATATTTCTATGCAGCGAGCTGAATTATAAAAATTTTCGTTAAAAATATAAAATATTATTAAATAAAAATGATGAAACGTAAATTATAGTTTAAAAAGTATTTGGCAAATATTAAAAGCAATTGAATATTGGTTGAGAATTGTTTCATCAAAAAATAAATAAATATATAAATAATAATAATAATAAATAAAGAGCGGTATGAGGGAAAAAAACAGACGATAAAAAATGCCTTGTTAAACCCCGAAAACCCAAATTAAAAATAATTAACAAATTAATTAATTTTAATTGCATATTGAAGTAATTTGAAGATATAACAGCATAAAATAATCAGTCTCTATACATTACTGTCTCTTAATATTCATTGAAAAAATAAAAGTACATTGAAAATAAATTAATTGAAACAATGAATATTTTAAAAACTGATATAAGTAACAACTACTTCACTTCCATTACCTATTATTATAAGCATTATATATATATATTTTTTTTAAGACATGCGGTCAGAACAGAGGTCATAAAATTGATCTAAAAACTTAGATACCCCATAATTTTCCTGTAAAAGTAAATGGATACATACAAAACAAAGTTTACATATCGAGTGAAAAAAAAGGAGCCTTTTTTTTGAAGCGCCCGTTTCTGATATTTTTAACTGACCTTCACCTTCCTAATCAGGATGACTGTCAAATTTTCTGTTATAACCCCGCAATACATGAAAAATGATATCTTAAAAAAGTTTTTAAAAGTAACTTTCAAGAAAGCCACTCGAACAGATTATGAGATACTAACTTTCACCAAATCTTAGAAATCTCAATTGTTGACTGGAAAACAACTATTACACATGAAAGAATATCGAAAACGGGGTTAATATGACGAGTTTGAAAGAAACCTATACAGCCGTTTTTAAAGAAACGCACTTGCGAGACCTCATCTTCAGCTGCTCATACATGTTGCCTATCAAATTTCCTGAACAAACCAACTAAAGCATCCGAAATAATACCTAATATGGTGTTTATATAGCAACTTTGAAGAAAATGTTTAGAGCTGTTTTTGAGATTCAGACTCACAGCCCCTCTTCCGGTTTTTATATTTTCACCAAAATTTGGAAATTCCATATGTACACCAGACCTATTATTAATGCTGAAGTTTAATCGTTCTATAGTTATTTGTTTCGGAGATATGACTCCAACACACATATATACAGGACATCTAATAAGATTTTTATATAGCAACATTGAAGAAAATCGTTAGAGCCGTTTTTGAGGTATGGACTCACAGTCTTTTTATACATTATTTTTATATTTTCATCAAAATTTGGAAATTTAAAATATCTACCAGACCTGTCTCAAATTCTGAAATTTAGTCATTCTATATTTATTAGTTTCGGTTATATGATAAAGGTCAAAAGGTCCCCACCATACATACATACACACTGACAATTTTACCCCCCCCCTCCCCCCCCCTCTAAAAAAGGCGATTTAGGAAACTTTAAATATAAATCAGATAAAATCACGATATCGAATTTTTTGATCGAGTACATATACTCTCTTTACCTGCAGTAGTTGGGTAATGAAAATAATAAAAATTGTGAAATAATACACATTGCATGGAAAAAAAACAGAAAAAATACATAGCGCAATTGCAGCTAGGAACAAGGTGAAAAATACATAATGTTTGATAATAAAACCGAAGACTTTGTGCGTGTGCATATATGAAGGCCATATAAATTCTCAGTTTCAAATTATATAAAAACTGTGATCGAATTTCTCTTAACCAAGCAAGAAAAGCCGATTACCACCTCATTTTTATGCAATTACAACTTGCCAGCAATATTTCATCTATTGGCCCTATTCATTGTGGCCACAACGTGGCAAACATAGAGTCAGCCTTGTCCTAAAAGAATTCAGAAGGCCACCTATAAATATGCCAATCCCGGCCCATCAGTCTTTTTACTGTCGAATTCCATCATTGCTGGCAGCCATAAACGGGCCACTACTTTACCTACAAGTGGCAACCTACAACTGTTGGCAAGTGCAGGCTGCCAACAGTAGGCCAGCACTAGCCCACCAGTATGGGTTTTGCTGGGCTGAGAAACAACCATAGAAAGTAATGTAGTGTAATGTTTTTACTTAATATATTTGGAGCAGAAAACTTTATTTCAATGAAAAATTGCTTGAGACATGTAGCATGTTAGGGTAACTTTACAGGTTCTTTCTGTCTGCATCCACTGTGCAAAAATCAAACTATTGCTGCAACTGTGTATAAAAAACTTTTATCAAACTGAAAGCACTAACTAACGTACAACATTATCAAGGTCTCTTGGTGGAGATTGCAGTCACCTGGTTCCATATCCATTGGAAACTAAAATGAACTGTCTTGATCCTGGTATTACAATGTTTGTAACAACACCCCTCGAGGTGATAATGGTGATTGTGTATTATAAAGCATGCATGTAATCAAGGTATTGTAATATAATTATGTCACGCAATTGTATACTTTATTGGTGTTTTTTTTTGTCTGTTTGTAAGGTACAGTTGTTCTCAATTGTGTGAGATATGTTTGTACATGTAACTGTCACTTGTGTATTTACCTCGTCAAATATCATGTGTACCTCATATATACTTTTATTATCTCATTTGTGTGTTATAACCCAGAGTTTAACTGTTATGTAATATGTGTAATGGAGGCATCCCCGAGGCTAACTCTAGTTTAGCACTAATCAAAATTTTTGTAGACGTAGGAAATCTACTGATTACATTTTCTTCCCCCCACGTTGGTGCTAACAGTGAGGCACGCTAAGTAGCAAAACAATTGCCAAAATTTGATACTTTGTAAGGACAAATAGTATGTCCCCTTGAGTCAAGTTTCACTCATCCCTTTAGGCGAGGATAATTTTTTTTTGAATGAATTGGCGTCAGCGTATTGGCCTCTCTTGTAATTAAAGTAAAAAAAAATAATTGAAAAATTGTAACAATTTGGGGTAGTCTCCTGAGTGATGGCCACACTCAGGACTCGCGCAGGGGCGTTAGTGGCTAGTCTTGCCTCTCATGTGAAGTCGACGTTGGACTTATATGCGTGTGCAGATTGCTGCTTTGTCTTTGGCCTTTAAAAAAATTTCGTATATTTACCTAAGTATCCTATTCATGGCAAACAGCCAGTATGTGAGAGGAGGTCAGACACCTGACACCAGTTCTTAATATATTTTTTTTTTTTTTAGCTTACACGGAGGGCATTTTGTTACGGTTAAATGTATGGATAACAAAAATTTTATGTGTAAAAAAGAAAAAAAAAGGGGAAATAAATTTGTCAAGGATAAAATCCTGTGAGTTAAAAAGTATCTTTTTATTTGATATGAATCAAAGGCATTACTGTAAAATTTGCTTACAATAAAAGGCAGCTATAAAATAAATTTAAGAGGCCTCTTTTGGGTAAAGGAAAGAAAAAATAAATCTTCTTCGAAAAAAGTGCTACTCAGAGATAAAAAGGCGCAGATCGTGCAGTCGGTAACAAAAGTCTCCGAACACTAGCAAAAATTCCTATGTAAAAAAAGTACACTTAATACAGTTTTGTTAAATAAATCTTTGTCGAATCCTGTTTTTAGACTACCTAAGAACAGGATCCGACAAGGACTTATATAAAAAAACTGTATTAAGTGTACTTTTTTTACATCGGAATTTTTGCTAGTGTTCGAAGACTTTTGTTACCGACTGTATCTTCACGACAAGCAGGTGTTGGCCAAATGGCTCCAGATATCAGTAAGCACTTTACTGCAACGAAAACACGTCATTGTGTTTCTATGTTTGAAAGTAGAAAACGGAATTGTGAATAGAAAAGCGTAAATAGCTATTTCATTGTAATTGCAGTTTGGAGGAGTACTGACAAAATTTCTGTAAATTGCGAAAATGGGGCCAATAAATTTTTATGGCACCTTAAAGAATTCAAGGGGCCCTCAAGTAATATTTTGTTTGTTTTATGGCATGAGAAGTAGGGTTCTTGTTTTTCTGAGAAACGTAAACTGTTTATCGTAAAATGGTAAAAGTGCGGGCCTACTAAAAATCGCGTTCTATCCACTCCTGAGTACGGAGGGCGTGACCATGAAAGGCGAAAACTAGTGGATTGGCGCAGCTCCCCTCCGCCGATATGGGGGGGGGGTAGAAGCGAAGAGAGAAAGAGAGAGAGCGATGCAAGCGGGGCTGAGCGAAGCGATGCGTGGAAGGGATATATAATTTTTCAAGATGGAGAAAGCGGTGGCAGATGGAGTTGGGTTTCTGAAAAAAGATGAAGAGAGTGTTACTAATGCGTTGTGTATAGTGAATCCTTGGCCACCCCTTCTAAATATTTTTAATTGAAGTCGGAACCACGAGTGGCCTCTTCAGGACCTATTCGATAGGTCGTCAGCCCGACCAGCGTCCATGCCTTTTCCTTCCACTGAGATTAGCCGACAACATGGCTGGCTGTCAGACCGTAGAGCCTAAAGATGTGGAACCAAAGGTATCAGGAAGCTAAATTCAAGTGGTTTGGGAGCATTGTGTCCGTGTTTTGTTTCTTTGAACCATTGAAAGAGGTACGACAAGCTGCCGGCTGGATAGGCCACCACATCGATCACCTGTGTGTTCCTGAAAATCACCGTAAAGATGAACCATGATAGCAAATGGGGATGCATCTGTATTATACAAGTTAAGTGAAATTAATGTCTCTCTTTTTCTAAGTATAGTTGTTTACATTAACTTATATTTATGAAACTGTGGGCCAGAAATGTTTGTTGTATTTTTTTTACCTTTTATAGTCGATGTTTCCAGAGAAACTATCTGTACAGGTTGTCCTCAGCCTGCTGTTTATAAGTATTGTTTTCTGTTATTAGTGTGGTTTAATTATCAAGTTAAAAGTAATATTGTGTTGTAAATAAACGAATAATTGTAATTAAGAGAAGCTTATTATTTTTGCAGGGTCCTTGTTTCTTAAATTTTTATATTTGAAATTGCTGGGGATAATTAAAAAAAAAAAAACATGTCCTTATATACATCTGAAAACTAAATTTAATATGGAAAGTAGCGAAAAAGGAAATAAGTGTATTTTAAGGAATTTCAAAGGACTTTATCTGATTTATTTTTTATTTAATTACCTTATTGTAATTAAATCTTTTTCTTACCTGGGGTTTAGTATGTTGTTTAATGTGGAAAATTTTAAGTTCTAATGAGTGGTGCAATCTAGATAATTTAAAAATCTTAACTTAAGAGTGTATGTATGGCTTAAAACTGAAGTAAACTGGTCGTTACTTAACTAAAGTTATAGAAAACTAAATTTAAGTTTTATAACATTGTTGTGGTTGCAACTCTGATTATTTGTTGTTAAAAATTAAGAGTATTAAATAATTAGGAGTATTTGTGAAAGTCCAGTTTACGTCTTGACCTATATTATGATCAAGCACCATTCTTTTAATTGCAATTTAAACCCGAAAGTTTCATTTATAGAATTAAAAATGTTGGCTGTTGGGCCTTGGTGGGATTTAACACCACTTTCCAAGGTTCTGCATTCATGGTATTAATTTGAGTAAATGTCACTTTACTGGGTTCCCTGTAAATTTTATGTATGTTAATGGCTACTCTAACCTGTTCAAGACCTGTCTATTGGGCATTGGCTGCAAAGATTATTTATCAAGCGGGTAGTGTGGGATAGATTTGTTATGTATAAATGTTAGAGTAGCATTCCAGCTAGGGTTTTTAGCAAAGGACACAGTTATATTTAAGCCATACATTTTTTAATACAATATAGGCAAAGATTTACTTTTCAATTAACAAATAGTAAAAAAAAAAAAAAAAGGAATTAGGGATCTTAACATGAACTTTTGAGCCAACTTAATTTATCTTAGAGTTTGGTCTGTTTTGGGAAATTGAGGGAGATAATCATTATACAACTAAATTAACAACTTTGATATGTCTATGCACCACTCACTAAGTAAACAGAATGAAGGCAACGCAATGTACGCTCTCAAGTTAGGCCATTTAAATGTTGAATTAGGTTTAAGTCAAATAAAAGAACCGTAATAATACTATGAATTACCGTTACACGAACGGAATATATTTTGGTGAATTTAGCATAGTATTTTACTGAAACACAAAGAAACATTTTATATTATTATTGCCCACAGGGTCAAATTCTTTAATGTGCGTTTGTGTGTAAACAACTTCTTCGATTGTGCTGAAAATTTATAAACATGTTATAGGTTATCTTCGAACGAACGATATAGATTTTGGTGAATCTCGCATTTATAGATTTTTGAAGGGACACGACGGAAATTTCTTTATCATTATGACCTATGGGAACAAGTTATTTAAAGTGCAACTGCATTAAATTATGCAGCATATTATATTGCGAAGAATAATCAAACACCCAAGTATAATTTTCTCTTTTGCTTATTTAACGACTTCTCTTACTTTAATTTATTTTAACAGCCTATAATTCCTTAATGTTGGGAAATTCGCGTGGAGTCACTCCAGATTTTTTATATTAGAAAAAAAATGTGTTATTTGCATTAAAAAACATTCTAATAAAAAATATGCATTAAATAAATATATATATATATAATAAATTTCACATGATTTAAACGTGTTACATCTTGAATTTACACACGAAATTAAGAATACATTTAATAAAAAAAATGCAGTTTAAATTTAGTAAAAAAACATAGTTTTATCAGTGCAAGTTTTAAAAAGACAATGAACATTTACTAAATTTGGGGTATAAGTAATTTTATAATTGTAGATCTGCAGATCAGGTGCTTCAATGTCCTATTTGCATCACTCATTACTCAGCTATTTTTATTTATTCCATATCATTTAAAATAATTATATATATATATAAGTACATACATATATGTACCGTAATGGTACAAAATTCTTTTATTTGTCCTTGTACACGAGCCACAGTAATCATATTCACTAATAAAAGCTGTATAACTAATTCATTGTAAAACATTAATATTTAAACCAAAATTAACAATATTTGAATGATTACAGAAAATCACCTAAATACTTGTGTGTGGTTCTGTAAATGAATTATTTAGTCTATACTATTATTTAGTCAAATTATTTAGTCCTTTTGTCTAGAGAAAACATGCCTTTAAGCGTATTAAAAAAGTACTCGTAGCATAGCGGAATTTGACATAATTTGGAGGACTAACTGGCTTTGTCCGAAGAATTTTATAATGTCCTGAACATTAAATATTGTGTAAGAATTTAAAAGGTTAAATAAAATTAAATGATTTATTAATTGATTTCAAATTTTAAATATGAAACATTTTTCATACCTGAATTCAAAATAAAATACTTTTTAACTTTAAATCTTAAATTACAAATCCATTTTCTATTATTGCTTAAAATAATAATAATAATAATAATAATAATAATATATATATATATATATTTTTGTGTGTGTGTGATGTTTTAATATTACAATATTATGAAATAATAAGGTAAAATTGTGTACCAAACGAAATAAACATATTATATATTGCAATAATTATAGTTATTGTACAATACACACATGTTAATTTCAACGTATTTTGAATGCACATTCATATCAAAAATTGTCAGGCTAATTCGTTTTTATCACTCTAAAAGAAAAAATTCGCTAGGTCATAAATTTATTTTATGTCTCCTAAAGTTAGTCAAGCAATTTTCGATGGTAATTTTCGAATGATTTCTGAATGGAACTGGGATTATCACTAATGAAGTGTTAAGCATACTTTCGAAGTGAAACAAAATTTTCTGCTACATAAACAAGTAATTTACACTGTGTTTGTTAAAGCTTTCTATTTTATATGCAAACTAGTTTCGGTTTCGCGATTAGTTTTTGATTATAAGCTATACTTTACTTCGTTAATTTTATTCAAAGTGAAACTTGTGTTAGTAATTCTCATTGAAGAAGAAAAGCATCACAAACCTATATGAAATTTTGGGAGAAACTGAGTAAACACAGATTGATGATAGCTGAATAATTTATGTTTTAGCAAGTCAGCTTCGAAATAAATTATTATAATACTACTTACTTTTTATTGACATTCTCTATTAGTCTATCGTAAATTATTATCCCTGATTATTCATATGCGCATGTATTTTGTAAACTCAATTATTTCAATTATTCTTCTTCAATTCATGAATCTATATTTCTCAATTTATAAGAAGTAAACTAGTGTCGAATGACAAAGAAAAAAATTGTAATTCAACACCATAATGTTCAAAACGTCAATCACTATTTCGATCAAAATAATTAAACGTGACTTTCAACTACGAAACTTAAAATAGGCACAAGCGCAGCGAACAATCATCAACATATTCAACAAGAAAAATATATATAAGTAAGAAAAAAAAAATAAGCTACAATTTTAACTTTACATGGTCTTTGAGTATTCAGTGCAATAATTGCTGACATACTTTCAAAAAGTCATTGTATAGAAAATGTCACATACGATATATATCTCAACGAAGATTCTGTCACGAAAGCAAAAGGGAGACTAGAAACAAACTTCAGAAAAATAAATTATGTTGGAGCCCCTGTAAAAACGCATTCTTGAAATCCGTTCAAGCTGTAGTTACAAACTTAATTTTAATCCAGAAATGTATTGTTTTCGCCAATAAAGTTTGCTTGGCGAGAATTTCGCTGGCGAAAGGAAATTACATTCTTTCCTATCTACTTCTTACATTAACGAAGAATAAAATCTATGAAAACTTTACGTAAGATTATCATGTTTCTTTTAGACAGATATATTCAGTTATATATCAGATATAAAGTCTACTTTAACAAAACTAAAAAATTTTCGTTTTATTTTTATTTTTTCGTTTTTTTGCTGTATGTGTATAGGTGTTCTGAAACATCTGAATCCAAAGCAACCAATTTTTATCAAGACTTGGTCAGACTACAGACCCAAAACACTTTAAGCAGAAAGAAACTAGCCAGCTTAGGTGGATTCTCTTCTGTTCCCCATCCTATGTACGTTCTCATAAATTTCTAGTGCAGGGCATATAATTTTATGATAAAAAAAATGAATTTGACCATCCGTTCAACACAATGACATAATTCCTCGCATAACAATGCATCCACATTTTTCCTCGATATATTTAACTTAATTTGTTAATTAATAGCACTAGGATGCAGCGATACACATAATACAAATTTATATGAATGATTGCTCTATTGCAGTATTTTCTGGTAAAGAAGTACTTCGAATTTAATAAAAATGTATTTTGCGTTGTTTTAAAGCTCTCAGAATAATAATGTATCAGTATAAATAAGGTTTTTCTTATTAATGAATTAAATTGAAATTGTTTTGAAGTTTTACGCCATATTGAACTATAACAGTATTGACATTGCCTGAAAAAGTATATTCAGTAAACATTCTTATCAATGCTTTGTTAATACACACACACACACACACACACACATATATATATCTTTATATATATATATTTCTTTTGTGCGTGTGTATGTCACTGAACTCCTCCTAAACGGCTGGACTGAGTTTAATGAAATTTTTTGTGTGTCTTCAGGTGAATTCGAGAATGGTTTAGATTTACAAATGAAAGTTGTAACTTAATTAGTTCTTTCTTAATTAATTTTTAACCAACTCTTTCAACAACTTTTCCACCTAGATGGCGTGAGTTGTCGTAAACACGATGTCAGAATTTATTTAATGTTGAAATGAATAATATTATAGTTTTAAAAAATTAAAGAACACGCTTTTATAGAAATGTGAACTAAAAAGCACGAAATATCTATCTTAGTATTAAAATTCAGGGTAAGAGAAAATCGTGTGAGTGACACACCGTAATATTTACATACATTTAAATCTTTAATTAAAATAACTTAGAATTAACAAAAACCATTTTTAAAAAATCTCCCCTAACGGGGATCGAACGCTGGACCTTTAGATTCGTAGCGCAGCGCCTTACCTCGACGCCGCATCGTTCACGTAGCGGAAGTATTTTTTTTACAATATAAATTTTTTGTTTGCTCCCAGAGAAGTTACAAACAAACATACATACATACATACATACAGGTAAAGCTAATAAAAGCGTGTTAAAAATGAATTTTTAACCGTATCTTACGAAGTGTTTAAAATATTTTTTCAAAATTAATATTTTTAGAATCGTAACCGTATCTTACGAAGTGTTTAAAATATTTTTTTCAAAGTTAATATTTTAGAATCGTAAACACGATGTCAGAATTTATTTAATGTTGAAATGATAAATGAATTTTTAACCGTAAGTGTTTAAAATATTTTTCAACGTTAATATTGTTAAAATGTTAAAATTAGTTAAAATGGTATATTCTTTTAAAATATTCGTCAATATCTGACGGAGTTATTTTATGTTAAAATGAAAAATGAATTTTTAGGCCATTATTATTTTTGCAGATGGAAAATGTACTAAAAGTTTTCCGAAAAATTTCACGATCACAAATGTTGACGGATATCCAATATATCGTCGAAGAATTCCCGATAATGGCGGACAATCTTATCATCTATGGCGGTCATCTATGTCAACAACATAGATATTGACATTGATAACCGATGGGTGGTCCCATATTCGCCTCTGCTGAGCAAAACATTCAATGCTCATATTAATGTTCAGTTCTGCAGTTAAGTGAAGAGCATCAAATACATTTGGAAGTATGTGAATAAAGGCAGTGATATGGCTGTATTTCGAGTTGAAAATACCAATGTGAATGCTCCTCTGGTGAATAACAACGATGAAATAACACTTTACCAAACTGGCCGGTACGTGAGCTCCAATGAAGCTGTTTGGCGTATCTTTGGTTTCCCAATTCATGAACGGGATCCAGCAGTTCTTCATTTAGCCGTCCATCTTGAAAATGGCCAGCGCGTATATTTCACGAGCGAGACAGCGAATGATCGTGCTATAAATCCACCAAAAACTACACTCACCGAATTTTTTGAATTGTGTAATCGTGCGGATGCTTTTGGTGCTTTTGCACGGACATTACTCTATTCAGAAGTACCACGCTATTTCACATGGGCTCCAACAAAAAAATGGATGCCCCGCAAGCAAGGCACGCCGATTGATGCATGTCCCGGTTTATTCAAATCAAACACCTTGGAACGAGTATTTACGGTCAATCCAAGGCAGACTGAGTGCTTTTATCTTCGACTGTTATTGGTTAATGTCATCGGCCCTTTGTCATTTCAAGATTTACGTAAAGTGAATGGACAACAGTATCCAACGTATAAAGATGCATGCCTTGCACTCGGCTTGCTGGAAGACGACAACCAGTGGGAGTGTATGCTTGCTGAAGTAGGACTGAACTGTACAGCAAAACAAATTCGTCTACTATTCGCTGTAGTGTTGACTGCATGTTTCTCGGACAAAGGGACATTATGGGATAATCACAAAGATTCAATGACTAATGATATATTGCATCAACATCGTTCACGGTGCAACGATCTAACGATAGTATTCAGTGACGCTATGTACAATGAAGCATTGATTGCTATTGAAGATCTTTGCATTATCATTGCCAACTTACCACTCAGTCATTTCGGTACGCATTCAACAAATCGAAATGCATCTGATTTAATAAGTACTGAATTGAATCGTAAACTACAATATAATACTGTAGAAATGGCAGCGATTGTTGCTCGCAATGTCCCACTAATGAATGAAGAACAAAGAACCATTTACGACCGCATCATGCTCGCAGTTTTGGCAGGACAAGGTGGATTCTTTTTTTTGGGGGGGTGCACCAGGTGGAACTTTCAAAACATTCCTTATTTCGCTAATTCTCGCCGAAATACGATCAAATAATGGCATCGCATTGGCTGTTGCATCATCTGGCATTGCGGCAACTTTATTGGATGGATGCAGAACAGCTCATTCATTATTTAAACTGCCACTAAATATTCAAAATAACCCAGACGCAGTGTGCAACATAAAAAAACAACCGTCCATGGCCACAGTGCTGAAATAGTGTAAAATTCTTATCTGGGATGAATGCACTATGGAACACAAACATTCGATTGAGGCGTCGAACAGGACATTGAAAGATATAAAAAACAACGACAAACTATTAGGCGGCACTCTGTTACTCTTTTCAGGTGATTTCAGACAAGCATTTCCCGTTATTCCGTGTTCAACATACGCTGATGAGATCAACGCGTGCTTAAAATCATCGTCATTGTGGCTTAATGTTGAAAAAGTTCAACTGAAAGTAAATTTGTGCGTTCAAAAGCTTCAAGATCCATCCGCTGAAACATTCTCAAAACAATTGTTAGATATCGGCGATGGAAAAATTACTACAGATGAAACTAGATGCATAAAATTACCGACCGATTTCTGCACAATCATTGATTCTCAAGATGCTCTTATTGACCAGATATTTCCCGATGTACACAGACGATACACAAATCATGAGTGGCTGGCAGAAAGAGCAATTTTAGCAGCAAAAAATGTGGACGTCAACGAATTGAATCTCAAGATACAACATTTGTTACCAGGAGACTTGGTGTCATACAAATCTAATGATACAGTTTGCGATGCCACCGAAGCTGTAAATTATCCAACAAAGTTTTTAAACTCATTGGATTTACCAGGCATGCCACCGCATATTTTACAACTGAAGGTTGGATCTCCGGTTATTTTGCTTCGTAATTTGAACCCACCACGTTTGTGCAACGGCACACGATTAGTCATAAAAAAATTAATGAAAAATGTTATCGAAGCCATCATTTTAAATGACAAATTCCGAGGTGAAAATATATTACTACTGCGAATTCCTATTATACCCACAGATGTGCCAATTCAATTTAAACGCCCTCAATTTCCAATTAGATTGGCATTTGCAATGACTATCAATAAGTCTCAGGGCCAAACGATGTCTGTCTGTGGCTTAGATTTGAGCACATCATGTTTTTCACACGGACAATTATACGTGGCTCTCGAGTGGGCAAACCATCCAGTTTGTTTGTATTGGCGAAAGATGGGATAACAAAAAATATTGTACACTCTGTTGCATTAAGGGAATGATATTGTTTTTTAGTAATATTGTTATAAGTAGTGATATGTATATAATTTTAAAGAATCAATTTTAATAAATTAAAAAAAGAAATGATTGGTGTTTTGTTATTTTTATATTCTTTCACCGTTCACAACGCTCCATACATCTTCCACTTATATACCACATCCTAACACACTTACAATAAGTTAGTTATTTTTTTCTAGCAAAATATTCTCTAGAAATAATTTATATGACAAAACAACGTTTGTCGGGTCAGCTAGTATATATATATATATAGGGTGATTATAATTAAAGTTACGATTTCAAAATGCTGTAATTTTAAAACTACCCATCAGAGCGATTTGATATTTTACCAGAGCAATCGTGAGGCAATGAAATTTTGTTTGGAAAAGAAACAAACAAAATAGTTCCGAAATGTGCTGTTAATTATCCGTAAAGTATTTGTTTTATGAAACTCCTCTTTTTCTCTTTTCACTATGACTGTTTCCGCTGTAAACACGTATTCTTGTCTTTTTGATAAAACATTTGTCGTAAACCTTTGGAGTCTATTTTTTTTATGCTATTCCATTGTGTTGCTAACAACATTCCTGTGTTTAATGAGTCCATTTAGGCGTTTCCCCTGACATTACCCTGACATCGCCCTTTAGAGGAACATGTTGGAACTACTTTCTTCCTGCCCCACACAAAATTTCATTGCCTCGCGATTGCTCTGGTAAAATATCAAATCGCTCTGATGGGCAGTTTTAAAATTATAGCGTTTTGAAATCTTAACTTTAATTATTATCACCCTGTATATATATATATATATATATAAATGGTGGCCAAAATTTTGGACACTTTTATCTTATGTCTTTTAACTTGATATACCTGAAGGAAATGTTACGTTTCACAAAATGCAAACTCGTATATAACATTTTAAATATAATTTAATATTCATTTCGATACAAAAAACTAAATTCCAATATTTACCGTACAAAAAAATAAATAAATAAATAAGCTGCAATAATTATGAATATGCATTAGATACTGATGATTACCGTAAGTTTTCTCTACTTAGTAAGGTGGCCTTTATTTTATATTACAGATTCACATCGATGTTTCATTGAAATGATGAGAGTTTTAAGCCCTTCCACCATTATTAATTGGTACCAGGAAACAATTATAGCCTCGATTAGTTCCCTTTTACTTGAAGGCAGCTTCACACGGACAAGAGTTTTCAAATGGTGCCACAAGTTTTCGATAGGATTGAGATCAGGACTGTTTCCTGCCCATGACAACAACACATTGTTCTATGTACGAAACCATTCTTTCGATTTTTTTGCTGTGTGGTATGGGGCAGAATCCTGCTGAAAAATAAATGAATCATTGTTGGAAAAATGATCTCTGATGGGAGGTAAAAATTTTGGTTCAATATGTATAGTGGTTCTATATATATCAATAGTGTCAAAGTATTTTTTGGCATACAGTGTCCCATCGATGACATGAAGGCGACCAATATTATCTGCTGACATGCATGTCCAAATCATAACACTAACTTGGTTCTTTTCAGTTGCCTGAGTGCAGTCATACGTAGCCCTTCTCCTATTCTACGTCTTTCATATTTTCGCCCATCACTACTGAATAATGATGTGTTAGTTTCATCACTCCATATAACTTATGACCACTGACCATTTGTTCAATTAAGGTTTTCCTTTGCCCACTGTAGGTTTTTTTTTTTTTTTTTTTTTTTTTGCGCTGCTGTAAATTGAGATAAGGGTTTTTCGTTGAATTCTTCCTCTTAGTCCAACATTTCTTAATCTTTCTTGGTTGCTTTTGAACAGACAAAAACATTCAGGTCACTTCTGATGGCCGCTGATGATATTTTTCTACCTTTCACACATAGTCTTCTTATTCTTTGTTCATCAACAGATGTGATGCACCTTTTTCGTTCTTTTGCTGCTTTGCTTTTTACTGAATTTGTCTCCTGATATTGTAAATAAAATTTTCGGACTCCAGATGTGATAAATGACCCACCCTCCTGTCATGTAATTTCAGCATAGGGAAGACCACTTTCTCGTAACACAATAATATTATATCTCTTATTTAGGTGTCCAATCTACTCTTTTATTTTATGTCATTGCTTCTTGACTAAATACTAATCCTATTTGTAATTTGATTACATAAGAAACAGTTTTCCTTCTACAGAACAAAGCACAATAAATATATAAGCTGTAAACATGGTGTCAGCTTCTGCTGGTAGTAACTAATATTTGATTGATTCCCAGAAGAACAGCGATTAATCCACTCCATAACTGTATTTGTTTTTCAGTTTTAAGTACGTATAACTTTTTCTTTGTATTGTAAATATATATATATATATATATTTGTATTAAATTCAGTATTATATTGTCTTTAAAATATATTGTCTATAATATCGTTGATTTAAGAAGTAGAAAATTTGCTTACATTGATAGTGGTATGAATTTTGCGCCCGTGTTCCATCCCTGATTGTCTTTAAAATGATATGTACGAGTATGCCTCTTATGAAACTTAAGACTTTCTATAAGCAATCAAAGTTAAAAAACACAAAAATTTCCAAAAGTGTCCGCAATTTTGACCACAACTATATTGGAATTTATAACGAAAAGAAAAGGGAAAACCTTCGAAATTCAGTTGATTAAATCGTGTTCAGAAGTGTTTTGTATGGATTTAAGGAATTGAGCTTATAATATCGTTCTCCGTGCGGTGTAAACCTGGAACTTGTAAATAAACTACCAGTTTATTTGTATTAGAATCAAGTTTATGAAGGGCAGATTCCAGATTGTTTTAGAAATATGTAAATTAAAAATTTTGTAAGGATACACCATAAATTGAAAAAATCGCAGTAATTGTTTGAGATTGAAATAGGCGAGTATAATCCTTTATCAGAAGGGAAAAAGCGGGCAAAAGTAGAACAGGTATGTGAGATATATATATATATATATATATATATACTTTATAAAAATAAAAATAAAAATAAATAAATAAATAAATAAATAAACTACTGCTAGTTTTCTTTCTTGCATGCAAATACCATGAAAAGATTTTTATGAAATTTAATGAAAAGTTTTTATTTATTAACTTGTATTTAGTACATTTTACAGCAGTTTATCGACGTGTAATTACCATGAACATATCTTCCAGAAATCGTACATGAGCCTTAAAGTTATATAAACTCATATGAGCGTAACGTGAGCTGTCAGATTATAATAATAATAATAATAATAATAATAATAATAATAATAATAATAATTTTTAAAATATTGAAAAAATATATTATCGATAGTATAGAAAAAAATTAAAATACAGATATTTTTTTATTATTATTACTTTGGGGAATTATGCGCAGAATCTCCTAGCTTTATCTTATTTAGGGCTGTTATAACATTGCACTTTCCTCTATAGTCATTACGTGATCTTAACTTTTACAGATATTCAATAAACCTCAACATTTTTGGATCGACAGCATATTATATCACCGAGATATAAGCATTTATTTTAAAACTCCAAAGAAGTCAACATGTTTTTTATTCATAATATACACAGTTTTTAACGAAAATTATTCCCACTTTCACATAAGTGGGAAAAACATTTTAAAAACAATGTACTGCAATTGGAATACAAATATCTTAAATATCTCATTAAATATGAGCATTTTTATGAAAAACGTTTTCACTGCGCATGTGCGAAAGAAAAAAAAATGCTTAGGTTGAAAGCTAAATATATTTTGGGCAACTTTTGTCGAAATTGCATTTGATTAGATAGATTTTAGATATTTTCCAAGCGTTGAAATTTCTTAAGGTGTTTTTTGCATACCGCATGATTAATTTGAAGATCCAATTGCTTCAACCACGCTCCAAATGTACTCTTTTGTAAAAAACACTTATAAGCTTGTAACTAACATACTTTTGTTCATTTACTAAGATTTGTGAGAAGAATATTGATTAATTGGGAAAGACAATATTTTATTTAGTGCAGTAATCTTTCTTTGTTTATATTTAATATGGTTCAACAAAAATTTGGCAAAAATAAATTAAATGAATATTTCATTAAGACAAGATTGTAAAGTTTTTCCTTGATACATGTAAGATAAACTATTAAAAGATAATTATATAATTATTATTAAAAGAATATAAATTACGTTTAATTAATAACGCCTCATTTTTCATTCATTTTCTTTTTTTCATCATTTTGTTTTCGAAATCTCATTTCTTTCAGTTCTTTGTTAATGAAATAAATGAGTTAAATAAAAATTATTCAGGTAATTGGTTAGAAGAAATTGCGCGAAAAATATAAAAATAGGAAGTAAATTCCTTTAATTATTCTTAATTTAGATGGATGAGAAGAAAACATTTTTGCATTTAGATTCATAGAACCATAAAAAAAAAAAATAATAATTTACCTTCAAAAATATGATTCAAAAATTCGGTTGCAAACACAGCAAGGGATTTGCATGGGTTTATTCACTTCAACTTGATTGTTTAATTTATTTTTAGTGCAAAACAATTTATTTTGCACTAATTTATTTTGTATAGTCAGTTAATGGTTTGGAAAACAAACCTTACTTTTTGTTGTAAAAATAAAAATATATTGTTTTGAACAACAGTTGATCATTTTATAGAGGTTGATCATTTTAAGAAATTGGTTTAATATTGTACTTGTTTTATCTTTTAAATTAAAAAATATTATTTTAAAAGAAAACATTGAAGAATATTTAAAAGAAAATATTTATTTAAATTGACATAAAAATGTAGGACAATCAAAAATATATTTAGTTCAGTTTTTTTAAATAATGATAGTACATTCGGTAACAGAAGTCTCCGAACACTAGTGAAAATTCCTATATAAAAAAATTACACTTAATACAGTTTTGTCAAATAAATCCTTGTCGAATCCTGTTTTTAGACTGACTAAGAACAGGAATCGACAAGGATTTATTTAACAAAACTGTATTAAGTGTACTTTTTTAATGTAGGAATTTTTGCTAGTGTTCGGAGTCTTTTGTTACCGACTGTACACGTCTGCTTAAATTATTTTAGAAACAATAAAAGCACCATCTGATTGTGGTTCGTAATAGTTCTAACTGTGAGTTAGATAAATTTCGTAAAAACAATATTTACATTTTTGTATATAAACGATAATAATGATCGGGAAAAGTATTATAAATTACTATTTGGGTGACATAAAATTTTGAATCACATAATAATTGAGTAAATCGATTGAAAAATCAAATTTTTTATTATTTTTTTTTTAATATAAATAATAAAACGGAATGTTTAAACTTGAACTTAATTAACTTAATACTTAACAGTACTTTGTTGAATAAAAAGGATATGTTAGTAATTGGTTACAAATAATCCATATATCAGGTCTTCATGCGGTTTTTTATTGCAACATATCATAAAAATACATCAAATCAAATGACAATTTTTAATCAAAATACTCTCCATTACTTTCTACAATCTTTGCCCATTTTTCGGGTAACAAATGTATACCACGGCGATAGAAGCTCTCGTCTCTGGAGGCAATAAAATGATCCGCGTCCGCACGAACTTTTGCAACGACCTAATATAATTCATATATAAAAATGATTTTTAATATCATTTTACATACGCTCTATCACCTGAAATTTAATCTAATTTATATTTATGTGAAAATTATTTAAAAGAAAATGAAAAATAATAATAATAATAATAATAATAATCGAAATATCTCTATGAAAATTTTTGAAATACAAAAAAAGAATAACATTAAATGTTTTTTTTTTCTTTATTTAAATATAACGTAATGAACAAATGAAAAGGATACGAAATGATAATATAAATCTTGTAATAAACAAAATAAATATTGATATTAATAAACTAAATAAACTAAATAAATATTAATAGTTTGTTATAATTATTTTGCAATATTATATATTAATTTTAAAATATTTCAAGTGAATATTTACATCATATGGCTGCTTTATCATATGCTGTTTAATTTAAATGAAACAACTAACAAAGATGTAAATTTATCTCGTGTCTCCTAACAGTAGTCGAGCATGTTTTCATGGTAATTTTCGAATGATTTTTATCCAAACCGGAATTATCATAAATGAGGTGTAAAGCTTGCTTTTCAAGTGAAACAAAATTATCTTCTACGTAAACAAGCCTATTACACATTGTTCGCTGGTACTTTCTACTTTATTTACAAAATAGTTGAGTTTTCGTGATTAGTTATTGATTATAAGCTATACTTCACTTCATTAATCTTACTCACACTAAATGACTGGTGTTACTAATTCTCAACGCAGAATGATTTTGGTATACATTAAAAATTTATGGGAAATACCGTGAGAAGCGGAATAAACAAAAATTTATCTGATGGCTGAATAATTTAAATTTAACAAGTTAACTGGGAAATTAGTTATTATTATATTATTTGTATTAGCGATAATACGGACGCTCAAATTGTTTCTTAGTGACTTATTTATTGAATAAGTTTATTATAAATTAATACATGCATTTTGAGAAATTTTTTATCTTCCCATACTATTGTATATTTATTTTGGAGATTGTTAGTATAGTTGTAAATCGGAATCAGAAATTAATACACAATAACTGAAAATGAGATATTTCTAAGAAAATAGCATGCAGTACAAAAATATTAAAAGATTAATTCATGTCGAAATACTTACCGTATATTCCTGTGTATAATCTGTAGGTCAAATATGAAATAATCTTTTTCAGTTAATTAAAATTTCTTTGCTGTGAAGCTGATTTTAGACCTGCTGATTATAAGCAAAAAAATTCGGTAAGCACGAAAACACACATTAGATAACACATGCAGAGTGTTAGCACTAACGCGCATTCTCTATAAAAATGTCGGGGAAAAAAAAAAAAAAAAAAAAAAAAAAAAAGAAAAAAAAAGAATTCTTTGTTAACTAGTTTGAATTAAATAAAAAATAAATGTAATAAAAAATGAAGTAAAATGTATTAAAATATGAAGCAAATGAGTCAAATGTAAAAAAAAAAGTCTAAAGAAATTGAAATCATCATTATAATAAAAATTACAATAGATAAATAGTAATAAAAAAAATGTCAACAAAAAATTGTGGTATTCTGAGCAGGTCTGGTGAAAAAATAGGTAAACAACGTTAAAACAATGCAAGTTAAAGAAAATTGAAAATTAGCTACCGGTTGTTACTGAGCCTCTAAAATTTCCTCACCGATGCTAGTAAAAATTGGAAAATATAGATTAAAACATAAGAAAATTTGTGAAACAAAAAACAGAAAAGTAAAAACTCGGGAACTTGCTACGTCAAGATACATAAGCATAGTCCAAAGACGAACCAAGAAAAGCAAAATGCGAGAATGGGACATTTTTGATTGCGCATCTGAGTTCTTAAGGATACTCATTTATAAAACCAGATACTTAGAACTCAGTTGAAAAAAAAGTTCGCGAAAAAAAAAAAAGTAAAATTAAAATTTTGAACTCGTGGAATAAAGAAATACATATTTATAGAGCCAGATGATTAGTACTCAGTTGAAAAAAAGTTCGCGAAGAAATTAAAAAATAAAAAATCTGTGGGACATTTATATAATTGATAGCATATAGGAAAATAAAATTATGAGCTCGTGGAATAAAGAAATAGATAAAATTAAATGAAAACAAAAAATAATTACTTCATTCACAGAAATAGAAAAATGATTAAGAATAGTATTACGTTCTATATACAGCAAAAAATAAATTTTTATTAATAATTCTAGACTATTTGTCTGCAAGTTTGTGTGACGTACAGACGGGATCCATTGCATACATCCAAAACATTTATGGAATTCTTAGAAAGTTATTTATGTTTTTCAGCTATGGTACATGATTGTCTGTTGAAACTCGTACACGTATGGAAACTGTTTTGTGTACAGGGACACACTTTCTACACTACATATTTGAGGAATTATTCTTTTCAATCAAATTTTATCGAAAAGTAATTTATAAACTTTACGTTGTGTTATTGGAAATTGTAAGGCATAGCGTAGTAGTAAGCGCAGTAGCGTAATAATAATTTTTTTAACAGAAAATATTAGCAAGCTATATGGTCCACAAGCAAATTTTAGACAACAAACATTTCTACACACAAATAATATATTTTATACTTTCTTTTTTAAAGTAGAATTTTGATAATAATTTTTATCAGATTTCTTTTTCCATATTTTAAAATGGTGTATTTTTACATTTACGTTTCTTTATATCAAAGCTTCGAGCTTCGAGATTTCTTTCAAAAGATCAGAGCTTTTTTTCTTGTGCACTGCTTGAGGGCACACTATGGTGCAGCATCCAATAATGATCCACCAACATGCTAACATTTCATTGGTCCTGATACCTCCTTTCCATTTATTTCATGTTTTGATAAAATCGCTCTCCTTGTTCTTCACTCATTACTCCTAGACTTTTTGGTCTGGGGGTCACCGAAGTGGGAGAGTCATCCCTTCCGTGGAGAATCAAAAATGTTATGGCATGTCTCCGGACCACCTCTAGAGGATGAGTCCCAGACCGTCACCAATTTTTCATTACGCAGAACTTGTGCAACGTAAAACCGATCCAAACAATCAACCAACTTAGATTTTTTGGAAATAACTAAAATGAGTTTTAAAAAAGTATAGATTTATGCTCATTTCTATCAAAAAATCCAATTTTCTCTGAACACTGTACGGAGGTAAACTTTTGAATATTTTTTCATTAACCAGCATCTAAAAATGCATCAGAAAATATCATCACGTTGGAAAAAAAAATTTCATTGTTGACCAGTGTTACTAAAGGTGTTAAAAGTAAGTTTCTCTATATAAATCAGCATCGTAGATTGTACTAGACATATTTTATAATTGATTGGTTGTTTTTTCTGGCACAAGACCCAAATGCTTTGTGTACAGTTTTGCAAGATTCTGTGTACAAGAGCGAAATTTATTGTTGTTATATTTTAATACCGTCACACAGTACTAAACAAAATGAAATTAACATTTATATTTTATGCAGAAAAACATATTTCACATAGAATACGGTGCGAAAATCGTTCATTATTTATTTACAGAGAGACTGAAAATTATTTGGATGATATTACAGCTGTGATTGGAAATGGGCCAAAATGCATTAAAAGTTGTGTTACGAATACTTTTTCCTTCGCTGAATTTAAGTGCGCTAACTGGTGCGTGTAAATTATGAATGACAAATCGAAATGAATCAAATGCGTTTCGTGTAGAGACATGTGGGTGATTAATTATTTGATAATAATCTGATTTGTTTTAATTAAGGAACATCAATATTTTATAAACATGAACATAGGATTCATCTAGCAGATAACACAAAAATTTATTTCAAATACATCTGTTTCAATTTCTGTTTTCAACTTATTTGAAAATATACTGAAATCGTACACACTGGAATGTATATAATAGTTATATCATACAGCTCAATAGCTATAATTATATTTACAGGGAAAATTCAGTGCAAGTCTAAATACCACATTTGCTTACTTTTTGCTTTCGAGAATGATGATTAAAATCTAATTCATCTCTCAAAATTTCGACTTTAAGATTTTTTTTAATCGTTTTATTTTAAATTTACTATAGATAAAAAGCGATTTATTTTATTGATTTTCTTTTTATATACAGATTTTCTTTTTATATTTCAATTAATTCAATACGTTTCATGTAGGGATGCGGGCAACAATTATCTGATAATTATCTGATAATAATTTGATTTGTTTTAATTAAGGAACATAAATACTTTATAAACATGGATATAGGATTCATGTAGCAGATAACACAGAAATTTATTTCACATAAATCTGTTTCAAATTCTGTTTTCAACTTATTCGAAAATGCACACACTGAAATGTATATAATTGTTATATCATACACCTCAAAAACTGTAATTATATACATTCAGTGTAAGTGAAAATATTGTAAATACCACACTTTCTTATTTTGAAGCAACTTGTTTTTGCTTTCGCGAAAATTATTTGATTGTGTGGTTTAAAATCTAATTCATCTCTCGAAATTTCGACTTTAAGATTTTTTATTTTTATTTTTATTTTTATTATTATTTTTATTTTTATCTTTTTTTTTTTTATTTATTTACTATAGATATAAAGCGATTTCTTTTATTGATTTCTTTTTATATTTAGACACACAATATAAAAATTCCAAGAAATATATTTATCTGTTTTATTGTTTATTTTATTAATCTTTTAATTTTTCACATGAAAAATAAATATAGGAACATTTTATATAAATATTTAACTTTTGCTTCTAGCAAACATAATTAATAATGAAAACAAACACAGAAAAAAAAGTTATGTAACTTTATTTCTTCTAAGAAGTAATTAAAAAATAAATAAATAAATAAATAAAAGAGAAATAAATTAGGAAGGAGGACTATAAGCTGCATTTTATACTCATAAAGTAGATTTTTTTTTTATAAGTTAGGAAAACAGAAATAAAATTCAAAACATGAGATTCTATCGATCGTAGATTAATCTGTATTTTTAAAATAAAATAAATATCGGAACAAAAAATTAGAAAATTTTAAAGCAGTATTTTAGATTTTTTGTTTGTTGAAAAATTTGCTGAAGGCTGTTAATTATTTCAGAAAGCACTTACACTTTCTGACTGAAATTTCCCTTTCAATGAATTGGTTTTAATTCTTTGGGAAATATACTAATAGATAACAAAAGAAAAAAAAAAAGATATAATTACATTTTTTTTTTTTTTTTTTTTTTTTTTTTTTTTTTATCAAAATCAAATCTCAAAGTCGTATGTTTCTATATTCTTTAGTTTATGCATTTGGTAATGTGTTTATACATATATTTTTGTCAGACACTTCCTTCGGGTTAGAAAATTTAAAAAAAAATAATTAAAAGTTAATAATATACTTTTTTAGTTTTAAGTGAAACTTTAGTTAATAATATACTTTTTTTTATTTAATAGAAACTAAATTTCAAAAAAATAAACAGTGTTACTTTGGGTATCTAAGTATTTATTTCACAGCTTTGAGATCCATGGCCACAATGACTTTTGTCTCGATTGATCCATATTTCATAGTTTCACAATAACAATTCCGGATTTCATATATATTTCAAACACAGAGAACACCGAAAACATCCATGTCAGAATCAGGATTCGAACCCGAGATGTGAGGTTCCAGAGGGCAGCTTCCTACCGTTTATGAAATAGTGTTACTTCTTTTTATAAAATAGGAAATATTTAAATCATTCGATTACTGCAGTTTCAGTTAATGCGATAAATTATGTTTCAGGTGTGCTTCCTGGATTTATGTGTAGGAAATTTCGATTTGAGCGTTTTTGGTTATGTGATCCATTTTTTTTTTTTTTTTTTTTTTTTTTTTTTTATTTATTTATTTATTTATTTTATTTATTTCAATAAATTAATTTATGTTTACATGAACAGAAATATTCAAGTGTGTTGTTTAGAAGATCAAATTTCGCAAAGTATTCCAAAAGAAAGTTTAAAAGTTATGTGAGGAGGGAAAAAAAAATGTATTTCCACTTTGGAAATCAGTTGTGAAATATCAATGTGTGAACAGTTCTTATTTTTAAGAATAATTTAGAAAATCCCATCAAACACCTCTTTCTGTCTCAGATAACATTTTGAATTTTCAAGATACTTATATGCAAATTTCTGTGTATTTTTCTATTAAATTACGCAAAAGAAATTGCATTCTTGTTTGCGCATGCGAGATAAACAAAATAGAATGATAAATGGTAACCCTGACATGGTCCATCATGAGTCATGTGACATGAACCCTCTATGCGTTGGTTCCTATGGTAACAGCTTATTTTTGATAAATTTCTATGGCAACGGTTTGGAGATTGTTCTTGGCAAAAGTCATAACCGCAAATGTTTTTGTTTACTTATGTAGTTTAATATTCTTTTGTTCTAAATCATTTTTATTTTTATTTTACTTCTTTTTTATTTCGTGTAGTCGAATTTTAACCGACAAATTGCTTAAAAATAGTTGAAAAAATATCATTTCTTGTTAAATTTAGCTCATTAAAAGTTTAACTTTTCTTTTTAAACACTTTTAAACTTTGTTGGGAAACGAAGAAAGAAAAAGGTACTTTATTACTTATTAAAATGTGAAATATGTGAAAAATTATTTTAAAAACAATTTCTTTCTGTCATAGGACTGTCGTGTTACCTACCTAATAATAGTGATAATTTGCCGAACTGAAATTTTAAATGGCAAAATAGCGATAAAGGACCAAACATAGCAACCTATTGGTTCATGTCTCGTGATTCATCTTGAACCACGGAAAGCTAATCCTTCATCCATTGAATCAGCACTCTAATTTATTTATCTCGTTATTTTCTAATTGCAGATTACTAATTCAAATATTTTTCTAAGTGTAACTGAACTTGGCGTTAAATTAGCAAGGAAATCTCGTAAGTTATCTATATATAAATAGACAAGCATAAAATTTGTAGTCTCTTTTTAAATTAATTATGGTAGTAGAGGGTTGAAAATGGTATCATTCGTAAGGTATGGTTAGCCGGATGCTGCGAATACAAAAATTATTTTCTTACGATGTCAAGAAGGTATTTAAAAATACTTTTATTTTTTATGCATTTTCCCCATTTTTCCCTTTCATTCACGTATTCCTTTACATAAAAAAATACCTAAAAGTGGAAAGTTGTTAAATCTGGCAATTTCATAAAACTCAAATTAAACCATAGACACAGTAATTTGTATAATGTAGCATCACTATACACAAGCGAAGTGATAACGTCACTGGCAGTCCTTGGAGCCACGAAAAAGATTTCCTATGTTAATCGTTCATTGGATTTTTTTGTATAAAATTATTAAGAATTAACGGAAATTATCTCCCGATTTTCATTCCCATATTTGGGTATAGTTATATATAAGTTACTGTCAACATGTGTTAATTAAGTTATTTTTGCTGTAAAATTAATAAAACTTTAATTAAAAACTTAAAAACTGTAGAATAAAAAATGGCAAACTTCCAGCTTCGATTGTAAACATAAACATTTCATTTCAAAGTGTGATATTTACACATTAAATGTTAAACTAATATACTAAATAAAAGGAAAATAGTAAATATTTTATCATAATTTGAAGTTAAATTTGTTTTCAAATCTCTAAATAAAGTATCTGATGTAAGATACTAATATATTGCAGCGGAAGATATTTGATATCTGTCGTTCTTGGCAGAAAAAAAATCGCTAAATTATCTGACGAACATATTTAATTCCTTTCAAAAATCATGGTTATTTCAATAATGTACATTAAGAGAGCAATCAATAATATGAAGCAATATTTCATGCAACAGATATTACGAAAATATACATCTGGTATGCATATTTTCGTATTACGTTTTTGATCGCCAAGTACAAATTACGCCAAGGACGACATAGTTTTGAAATTTAAAATTAATTTTTTTGTTAATTTGACAGCAAGATAACTTAATCTAGCACATGTGCACGATAATTAATTTATAATTATATCCAAATACGGGGATTAAAATCGGGAAATAATTTTTCTCAATTTTGAATATATTTTTTACAAAAAATCCAATGGACGATTAACATAAAAAATCTTTTACTTAGTCCCAACAACAGTCAGTGACATCACACTTCGCTTGCGTATATCTTTTTCATCAAAAGAAAAAAAAGGAGAAGATATGGAAAAACTTTTGATTTCCGGTTTTTGATATATTTACTCGTTTTGAGATTTCCTTGCATTTTAATTAACTTAAATCGACTATTTATTTTTTTTAAGTTGATTTATTAATGCTACATATATAAGAAGAAAAAAGACGTTACGGAAAAATTTTCAATTTCCGTTTTTCGCTGAATTTACCTGTTTTGAGCTTTCCTTACGTTTCAATTAACTGAAATTGACTACTTATTTTTTAAAAAGTGGATTTATTGCTAGCTTTTGCGTGTATAAGGAGCAAGTTGAAGATACGAAAAAAATTTTGATTTCTGGTTTTCGATGAATTTACACGTTTTGAGAGGTCCTTGCATTTCAACTAACTGAAATCGACTACGGTTTTCGATAAAGTTATACGTTTTGCAATTTTCCGAACTCAATTCGACCATTTTTGCAAAATATCTTTCTTTTTGAGTTTAAACACTGTACTTTATGAACCAATGGAATTAATATAACAGAATTTGGTATTTGGTTGGACCTTGGTTTGACATGGTACTGATTAGCTTTTGGGCTGTATCACCCAACAAGGGGGTTTTCACGTTGCGATTTTCTCTCATTTCAGGAAAAGCTCAACATCTGCAGAGAGAAATATATTAAGTAAAACTCTCATGATTCTCTGCATATCGGCAAAGAACTGCCGCAGATGTGTTGCCATTTAATTTCATTAAGACAAGGCAATATCCTTGCTTTGCAAAAAAAAAAAAAAAAAAAAAAAGGTCGAGTTTCGACGATTGGGCGATACTAGTAATCAAAAATATGCAATTAAAAAAATAAAAATAAATAAACAAACCTTTGTATCTCCCTGATTATTGGCGATAAACTTGCACAAATGAATGGAAAATTTATAAGTGGCCCAAAGAACAATATTCCACGATTACAGGCCAATTAGACTATTTCCATATGCAGTGTGATATATATATAAATATATATAAATGATAGATATTTTAACCTTAATTATTTAGCAATTAATAGATATATGTCAAAACCAACACAACAAAAATAAAACTGATTGTAACACATTGCTAAAACTCGTACAAAAATGTTCCGATACATGTTAAGATCCAATAAGAGACAAAAATATAATTTAGATAAGCCCACTTCAGTAAAAAAGGAACGTTAATCATAATGACGGAGAAAATAAATAAAGGACCACAGAAATAATAATTGGAATATAAAAATGGATTAATAATTAAAATAAATGCTTAAAAATAGAAGTATTATCTCATCAGGAAGCATGTACTTCATAAAGCTGTAATATATTATTATTATTATTATTATAGTTGGTCCGATGGATGTTCCAAAATGCAAAATGTCATTGGAAAATATGGTGTAAAATTTCTACTTCACACTTCCAAAATTATACACGTATCCAATAGCATTTCTTAGGGCACTTGACAAAACATGTTAAACGGAGAGTGATTGCCTTAATTCGCCATCTATTTGTATATATAACAATAAAACATATTGTAAATGTACATAATCCAAACTATATTTTTACATTAAAAAAGAATTGTATACAAAATTGCAAAGTCCTTTTAAAAATAATACAAAAAACTTCTTACAAGGAAAATCTAAAGAAATAAATAAATAAAAACTATACAAGGATGAAAATAAAATTTGTTATTCGACGTATTTGAATACTTCATTTTTACATACGGTAAATCAGCTTAATGTAAAATAATTTGATCTAGGAAAAAAAAAAAAAAAAAACTTCACTGAATATATGACGCGTAAAAATTTAATTAATGAATTTAATTAAACCAATATTTAATAATTATGTATTAAACATGTTTCTTGTTATCGGTTCAGTGCTTCACATATATTAAATCGATTATGTAAATAACTGTTTTTCTCCCTTGCAGATTACTAATGCGTCGTTGGGTATTAAATAGGACACGAATTAATGTAATTACACGTAATCGTAGTAGCAAATCAAAAAAAAAAAAAAAAAAAAAAAATCTTCTGTATTATTACCAAATATTACCTTTTTTTTTTTTTTTCCATAATTATTTATGTAAATCTTTTGGTATACATCAAATTCTCTTATTAAAATCTTTGAAATTTACGGTTCTGAGATTTAAGACAGGGTGATTGTTAATTAACTCTTGACAGTAATTAATGTTTTAACTTTTAAATTTGGTTAGATATTCAAATTTGCTTTTATGAAGTGGTTGATTTACATAAAGTAATTATATTTTGGTAGAAGACTTTTTTTTTTTTTGCCCTTTAAAAATAAAAAAAAAATACTTATTCTAATTTACGCAACATAAAAGTTTAATAACGTCTCTTTTTTACAGAATTGTGTCTAAGCATAAGATTTTTATCGGTAAGTCGGATCAAAAACAGTGACCTTAAATGATAATGAATACGAAATTTTTAAGCAAGTGTGATTTATGAAAAATATACGCAACATTGTTTTCGGGTACAAAGAGAAAAAATTAGTATCTCATGGGCTTGTTTCAAACTGCACTTGCGCCTACATTTATTTTTGTCTAATAACGGATCATGTTTAATTCTTTCGACCCAAATCTGTTGTTTAAATTTTAGGGTTTTATGATATTTGCTTACGAAGTTCTTAGTCGTAGCAGAATACTTATAGATCGGAAATATGTAATTAATGTAATTCATCAAAAACTCAAATCGAGCAGCAATAACGGTAAAAATGTTTTCAAAGGGCGATATCTAAAATGAAATAAATCATTTTGTGAAATTTTTCTAAAAGAATAGTATTAATTCTGAATAAATATTTAATGAATATTAAATTGAGATGCAATATTTTAGAGTATCTCTGTTCAAATGTTCGGTAATTGTGATTAACCTACTGTTTTTTAAAAGCAGTTCAAGTTTGAAGAAATTTGTTGTGCGTTTTTAGTTCAATTCATACAGGGACCTAAAATGAATGCTGCTCGATCAGACAGATTCTCAGACGGATTTTGTATAATTTCAGTTCAAAATCACAACTAGTGAATATCCGATTGCATTAATGTCTTATTTTGAGTGTCAGTAGTTAGATTGTATTAATAAGCAGCAGCATTTTTTAGAGTAAATAAAAGCTTTGATTTAAATTTTAAATGCATTGTAAATAGAAGCGTCTGAAATTTAGATATAAAAGTGTCTGAAAGTATGCGAAATTTCAGACGGCATATGCATCTGAATTTAAGACAAATAAACGTTTATTAAATAAATAAATGGACTGAGATAAATATAAGAATAAGGTGAATATATCTGAAATTAAGACACATTGTCGTTCAGATACTTAGAATTTAAGACTTTTACAATTGGAAAACTGTTTTACGTGAAATTGTCATTAAACAACATGAACACCTGGTTTAAATTTCTTTTCCTTTTCAATAAATGTAATTAAAAAATAATAATAAATAAATAAATTAAAATAAATATTTAAGCTATTTAAATAATATTAGCTTTATAAAATTAGGTTTTAAAGAATAATACTCTACAAATGTATATCTTCCTTTCATGGAATTTTGTTTGAATAAATGATAAAACAACATGTATCATTCACAAATTATTTAGTTAAAAAATGTTAGTTTTTATTTAAAGCTCACTCTTTAAAAAAAAAAAAAAAATAGAAAAATTAAAAAAAAAAAAAAAAAAAAAAGATATTGTAGCTATAAAAATTACTGGAGAAACTTCACTGATATATATATATGATAGATACCGCCTCCAACTAGAACAAATAAGTAGTCATTTTCTGAAACCTAAAAATATAAGTCTACGAGCTACGCATATAATGTAAACAAATAACCTAGATAGACGAAAAGGTGAAGAATTTCTAATCTATATTATTTAGGCGGTTAAACAATATTATGAATATGATGCATATTATGGATATTGAGATAATATTATGTATATTATTGAAAGAAATTCAATATCCTAGAATTGGGTGATAAACCAAGATAATATTTATTAAAACTAGTTTCTTGGGTTCACATTTATTTGTAAAGATTTTTAAATAAGTTCCATAATAAAATAAAACGATCTAGAATTTTAATAGTGTTTTCTAGAACTCTCTAGCAAAGGGAACTAAAATTTATAAGAATGACTTAGAACTTTATTAACCAGAAACGCAACTTAGTTACACATGTCAGTCACAGCGTTTGTTAGTGTGCATATTTTGTTTTTTCAATTTAAAATATCTATTCTTCCACGTGATTATTTACGCTACAATTTTCTGGTTTTTGTGTACTTAGTTCGTCTCTTTTCAAAGTCAGTTGCATAAAGTACTTATTAAATATAAAATATAATTTGCAATAATTGTTATAAAAAAAAAAAAAAACTCTTTCCAGTATTTTAGCTTAAAAAAATACCATAGAGTTTATAATTTATTACTGAATTTCCTTATTTATAACAGTTTATTTTTGTCATTCACATTGTTTTGCTATTAATTTTAAATCTCCTGTAGATTGTAAATTAGTTTCTAATATATATATATATATATATTTCTATCTATAATTCTAATATATTTCTATTATAATTTAAGAAATTTTATCATTTTTGGTTATTAATTCACGCTTCGTTATAAATCTAAAAACTTTCAGCCCAGATAATCACACCATTAAATTTTAAATTGCATTCTTATTCTGAAGGAAAAAAAATAGCTTTCAATTACAGTGATATATATTTCAAAGTAATTAGCCAATAATTTTCGTTTTAAAAAGCATGCTTGCTGATTTTCTCTATTGCATCAAAAACAATGGAGTAAAGCACAACACAGGAAAAAGTATTTAAAATATTAAAACATTCAGTTAAAAATGCTGAAAAATAAATTAATATATAATGCCTTGTTTAATTTTTTTCCTATATCTTATTACTTGATTTGTTATATAGAATATTTACTTGATTTGTTATATAGAATATTTACTTGTTTTGTTATATATTTTGCTATACTAAATATAAATTAAATCATTTGTTACGTTATTTGAAAAAATACCACTTCATTTTCTGAATAAATGCACACAACTCTATTTGCTGCTAAACTTATGTATATATATATATATATTCGTGTAGTATGTTAGGAAAATTATAAATATTTTCCGCTTATAAAAGTTTTTTGTTATTTATATTACCTATTAATTACCGAAAGTAATTTGTTCACTTTAGTGATGAAATACTGTATCCCTCAGGGATTCATGCCTCATTTGTTCATTATTTTTAAAACAAGTTGCATTATTAGAATTAAAATAGTTACATTGTTTAACAAAAATGCAATACATTTCAAAAATCTTATCAAAAAGTTTATTTTTAAAATCTTTGTATTGCTTTATTTTAATGTTTAAAGATGACAGATTTTGTTTCAAATTAAGGAAAGGGTATGAACGAATTTTTTTTATAACATATGTTTACTTTCTGAACATTTGTAAGGAAAGTATTGTAATCATGACAAAAATTCGAGTTTTAGATTTTGGTTTATCTATATGTTTTGAGGTAAACTGAGTTTATTTTCGCTATTTTTACGATGATATATGTATGAGTGTGTGTGTGTGTGAGAGTGAACACGATAACGTCTAAACGCTTTGTTCAAATGAGCTGAAAGTTGGTGAGTAAGCCATATGTCACCGTAGTACGAACTCTATTGATTTTGGAGAATCTAGCGCTTACAGTTTTTTTTTTTTTTTTTTTTTTTACAGAGACACAAAGAAAACTTCTCTATCGTTATGGCCTCGATTATTCTCGATTATTCCGTCAATTCAGTTCATTTGCTTGCCTTATGCTCGTTGCTCGTTGCTCGGAAATCTATATTTCAGTAAAATTGTTAGTTGTCTAATTTGTTAAAAAAAAATATATATATATTTTTTTTTTCTGACCACGTTATTTCGGAAAATAAAAGAAAGAAAAGGTGTGCCTAGTACAAGATTACGCACACACACACACACACAAAAAAAAAAAAAAAAAAAAAAAAAAAAACTATGACTGAAATTGAAAAATGTAATTGCGATTATAATAAAATGAATTCCATGCCATCCTTATAAATTCTAGTCTTTTTTAAAGCGAATTCTAGAAATCCCTATTAGAATTCTAAAGCGTTTGCTTATATTATCGTGTTCAAAATTTTTTGAAAATCTATGCAAATAAATGCGAACACAAGAGTCAAATTTTAGGAAATATAATTTTGGTTTATGATCCAATTATAGGAAATCAAGTGAGAATTTCTTGCAATACTAAAGATTCGGAATATTCAGAATATTGTTTTACAATCTAGAAAAGTAGAAACTAGAAATTCTCGATCATTTCATCTATTCAGTTCATTTGTTTGCCTTATGCTCGTTGCTCGGAAATCTATATTTCTAGCTTAGGGATTCAAATAATGACTACTTATATGTCCTATGTGGAAAGAGTATATTTTTTATATCATTGTGAGTAATGGAAGTGATGAGATTTTACACAAAAGATTTCTTTTCAAAACATATTACGATAATATTATTTGCTGTAAACATAAAATTTTATTTTGAATTAAAAAAAAAAAAAAAAAAAAAAAAAAAAAAAAAAAAAAAAATTTTTATTGTAATTTCCTGTGAAAAAACCGGAAGTCAAACGTTTCAGTTTTAGACTAGAAATTCTATAGATTAGAAGAAACATTGTTTTCATATAGAAATATCTGGTATAAATATAATTTCGTCAGGTCATAAAATTTTCTGGTGTTAGTCAGTACTGTGTTACTGAATGACTTCGGCGGTTGGAATTTTAGCTTCATGTTTCTTTTTTCTTTCTTTCTTTCTTCCTTTTTTTTTTTTTTTTTTTTTGGTTTATTTATTATTTTATATTTTATCTCCTCATATATTATTCTTGGCAAACGCCAATAATTCTAAAAAAAGAAATGTTACGCTAGCAGAATTCAGACTGTAAAATACAGATACACGTGGGAAACTGAGACAATACGGAAGTAAGTTAGTGTGCGAGTGTAGAAGTGACTGTTTCATATATAAATTTTAAATTACTGCTGACAATCTTTATTGGTCATATTTATTCTGACATCCATGTCAGTCAGCCAACAGTGATGTAACTGTTGTGTGTGTGTGTTACTACATGTAATTCGTCAATTTTGTTGAAGGTAACATAAATGTTACAATTGCTTGATGCTATACATTCAAGATTTATTTAGGTTTGCAAATATTGTAGATAATACTTAGTTTCCGTGTTTAAGATTATGGTTATAAAATCGGAATATCTGAGAAACACAGTAAAAGTTTAGTTTATCTGTTTACATAAAAAATGATTACATACGATAAGCTTAATTCCTTTTTCTGTACAAACTTTGTGTGCATTATATTCTTTAAAAAATAAATAATGAAATAAATAAATAATGAGATAATGAAATAAAAGATTCAACATGATTTAATGTAATATGCAATTAATATTTTAAAGCATAGGATGCATTAATGTAATAAAACATATTTATATATTTTAGTACAGATTACAAATAATTAAATAATGAACACGAAACAAATAATTAAAAATATTTCTTATTAATTATTAACCATTTATAAATAAACACAAAAAAAACTAATTTGATTAAGCTAGAATAACTTTTACGTTTTTATTAGAAAATTGGATAAATGTCGACTTAAGATTTATGATTAATTACGAAATTCCTTCCAATTACGTCAAATTTTCTTATTCAAAATCTTTAGAAAAATATATTCTAGGACTGAAAATAGGATGATTATAGACTATGATTATTAATTAAAATTTCAAGATAAAATTTGATGTTTGAATGTTAAATGATGTTAAATATTGATGTTCGTTATAAATGGAATTAAAAGATTAAGAAGAGATTGATGATATGTGTAGACTAATGTTAAAAATTTGAAAGTTAATACCCTTTGAGTAATTTTAAAAATATTATTCTATAATAAATTAAAAAGAGAATGTATTTTTAGTTCTAATAGCGAAAATATGCAAATAATATATAAATTAACTTGCCACAAAATAAACTAAAATATTTTAATATAAATTAGAGGAAGAATTGCTATTTGGTGCAAATTTTTATTTCAAATGTTATTTATTTTAGTTTAATATATTTGTTTTTAATCTTATAACTTATTTTGAAAAAAATAGAAGGAAATCTGTTAGAAGAAAGAAGGAAAGCTTTTCTTTACAAGATTATTTTTTGTGATCCATAATAGAATAAAAACTCACATACATATAATCTTTATATGAATAGCAAATAAACAAGCAAAACTGTCTCGAAATTCATACAAATCATGCATTAAACACTGACTTTAGTAAAATGAAAAAAAAAAAAATAGTATTTAGAACACAATTATATATATATAAAAAAAAAAAAAAAAAAAAAAAAGTAAAAAAAAAGTTTATACAATAAGAAATTAAATGTGCAACATCATTAGAGTTTGATTTAAGGCAAAAATTTCCTTCATTACTGTCATATAAAGTGTTGACTGCAAAATAATTAATTAAGCATTGCGTGAAATTAAATGGTTTTAAATGGAAACATATACATCTGTCTAAAGAATACTTTAACCTTTTGTGTTTGTCAGATTTTAATATTTTAAATGCTAAACACCTCCTTATGCATGTCTCCTAAACCAATATTGTAATAAAAACAATATGTTTACTTTTATTGCGTGAATACCGGTTACATTTTATATAGCAATCGATGTTTAATCACTGTAAAGAGTGAAAATAAATGCTACTATCATGTATTTACGACTATGGTACTTCATGGGTTAAACATCAAAATGTAAAATTACTTTTAAAAAATGTATTGTTTTAAAGGATCTTCTTATGACGGAATTTTTTCATTTCTTATTATAGTCGATTATTTGCCGATATTCTTCTGTAAAAAATTAAACTTTAAAAGATCGTATTTTTAACTTATTTTGAAGTAAATCTGAAATTATACTAAATCAATTGGCATCAAATTTTGATAGTGCCATTCAAATATCTCAGATAAGTTTACTGGGCATCTTTTTTAGTTCCAAGTGGTGGCCACTTGAAAATTTCTTATCACGATAATTTTTGAAATACTGAATTAGTTTGAACTAAAGTTAGACATTGAACTTATCATTTCGCTAGACAAGTTGCTTCGCCATTTTGTTTCCAAGTTGCTGTCACTTAAACTGCCACTTGAAAATTTGCCATAAGACTAACTTTTGAAACAGTGCACTGATTCGAACTAAAGTTTGACAGTGAATTTATGCTTTAAATATCTTGTACGAGTTTGCTGTGCAACTTGCTCCCTTATATTGTTTCCAAGTGGCGGCCATTTGAAAAATTTTTATCACGGTAACTTTTGAAATACTTAATCAATTTAAACCAAAATTGAAAAATGAATTTATCATTCAAATATCACCAAATGCATTATCAATCACCAAGTCCATTAATAATTTGTAACTGTCATTTTGTTTCAAAATAGCAGCTACTTGATAAGGAGAAAGAAATTAACCTGCCCTTCCGAATGAGTCTGGAGGTCGGGAGAATACACCTGCTCTTTTTTTTTTTTTTTTTTTTTTTTTTTTTAATGCTCATTTCTGTTAAATACTCCAGATATCTGCACCATTAAAGATTACTCCAGCAACAAAGGAATAATGTGATCTGTTTGGACTGGACATGGCGTAATTAAGGAAACAGTTTAATTTTATTATCATTCCAAATCTTTGAGAAGATAAAACTAATTCTAATTATTTCAGTTTGTTTAGAGCAAAACCACAAGTTTGTTTAAATATTATGAGTTATATATTTTCCGTGGTAATTTAACTAATTGGTAATATCTAATTCAATACACTGTAAAAAATTTTCGCTGTAGTTGTGCAACTTATACCGTAAATTAGAGATTTTGTTACTTACTAAATTCTTCGGAAGTTCTATAAATGACTAACAAGACTATATAAGAAAAAAAGGAGAGTGCTTTTTGATGCTTGTAGACTAGAACTTGCCTATATATTTCTGTAGGTTATTTCAGCAAAAGTGGAAACAGATGGTAGTTTTTTTTTCTACGAACGTAGGCATTGAATTAGCGTCAAATTAGGTATTTAAATGCGGCGAAAAGTAGTAGTTCAGAATTACCAAAGTCTGGAAGCTCTAACTTCAACAGGAGTTGAGTTCTAGATTTTTTTGCAATGTTTCATTGGTTTTTAGAGCAAAACTACCTCGTAAAATTGTATAAACCACTCACAATACTTTCGATGAATTCGAATTCCATTCAGACTTCAAAATTTTCGGTTGTTCCTGAATTAGCGAAATTTCTGCTCTGCAGTGCATATAACAATGTTTAATTGATTTCTGAAGCAAAAATGAATATTTCATTTGATTGTTTAGAGAATATTCATATATTATATTGTTTTTTGTGGCACATAAAACAGTTTTATTCAATTGTTTCCTGAAAATGTATTAAATAAGGAGCATTCATCGACTAGAACCTGCTTATATCATTGACAATTACTTTCTACGCGTAAACATGTTGACAACTTTGATAACAATACCATAACGGGCTCTATTTGTGGGCTGAATATTCATTAAATAAAGTACATTCATAAATTAGAATCTGCTAATGTCTTTAATAATTACTTTCTACATAAAAAAAATGTTGACAACTTTCTTAACAATATCATTACAGGCTCTATGTACGGGCTGAATGTTTATTGAATAAAGTACATTTGTCGGCTAGAAACTGCTTATGTTTCTAAGAATAACTTTCTACACGCAAAAATGTGCACAAATTTATTGGCAGTATAATTACGGGCTCTATCTACGGTCTGAATATTTATTAAATAAGCTATATTCCTAGTATGGAACCTGCTTATGTCTTTAAGAATGACTTTCTAAATGCTAAAATATCGACAACTTTCATTACAATATCATTACGGGTTCTATCTATAGCTGAATATTCATTGAATAAAGTGAATTCGTCGACTAGAACATAATTATGTCCTTAAGAATTACTTTCTACACGCAAAAATGTCTACAACTTTCATAAGAATATCAATTTTGGCTCTATTACTAGCTTGTTTTAAAATCTCTATGATGGTAGGCCATGTATAATAGGCCATTATTAATATAATTTTTGAAACTATCACCAATATGGAAAGTCACAGAAAGAACAAAAAGAGAGATACACAACTAGATGTTATAATAAACATATGTACCAATTTGCAACTTTCTACGTCCAACTATTTTTGAGTTATGCGAGATACACACACACACACAGGTGCATAAACACGTCACGAAAAATCGTGTAAATTCGTAGCTATCTCGAAAACAGGAGCTCGTATTAAGACCAAAGTTGCAGGTCTACAACTAGACATATTGACAGTCAAAAATGTAAATTTGCAACATTCTACAAACTTATTGTTATTATTCATTTATTATTTATTTTATTTTATTTTATTTTATTTTTATTTATTTATTTATTTGTTTATTTTTATTTTATTTTATTTATTTATTTATTTATTTTTTTTTTTTTTAGCTAAGCGAGACACAAAATCAATTTCCCAAATCGGAATTGCAATACTGTCTTATAGTTTGTATAATAAAGCAAAAAAGAAAATTATTTAAATAAACAAATTTTTATAACTTTATGTTTCAAATATTGTTTATTTAGTTTAATTTACATAAATCAGTTTTAATTTAAACAATCAGGAATTTAATGATCTATGCAAATGAACAAAAATGTTTTATTTAATGTGTTACATCTTTTTAACTCAATTAAAAAAATATCAGCTTACAATTTTCTGAATAACTGTAAACACGTTCAAGTTAAATTGAACCAAATTTTTGATACTGAGTTACTGCAAAAACAAGATTGTATAGTAGTTTACAATGACGTTGTAATTTACATATGAAACATGTTAACAAAATGCTGATTAAATATATATATATAAATGGTTGCATAATGGTCTGTGTTATTAACTGGGAGGAGACCCTCTAATTCCATTATTCTAGCTTGGAGAAACAGTCCAGGACATAGGTCTAATGTGAAATCCGTACCTTCACGTGGTGCAGCTGTTAATAATCCCAGTATTACGAACCAACACGGACGAATTCGCAGAAAGACGTATTGGCCAGCGTGGGGTAACTTGCCCAATTCCTCCTTTATATTTCAAAATGCCTGTTACATATGTACATTGGCCCTCAGTCTCCGGCGGCCGGAATGTGCCTGCTCTGGGCAGCAAGCAGGAAATCAAGAAGGCAGAGGGTGCGAAAACCACCAGGTCAACTGCCAAGGAATGAATATATATACCTTAAATTGCAGGTCCTTGAGCTCCGAAGATAAACTCTTTGAGTTTGAAGGAGAATTACGACAAATTACATTGTAGGTCTCAGTGAAATTAGAGGAAACGGTGAAGATTTTCTAGATTTGAAGTGTCGAAATATGCTTTATTATCAAGGAACTGATAATGGAAGATGCAGTGGGGTAGGCTTTTGGTCAATAAGAAATTTAAAAAAAAAAAGAGTAATAAAAGCTACAGGCTTTTCTGATAGAGTTGCAACACTCACCACCAAGCTCTCTAAGAATTATAATGCTGAGATAATTCAAGTCTATTCTCCAACCAACACATGTGAAGACAAAGTTATTGAGAAAATCTATGAGAATGTTAAGAATACCCTCAGAAAGTCCAGAAGGCACAACCTTAGAAACATTATGGGACATTTCAATGCTCGAATCGATACCAACCATTCGAATATACATGTAGTTGGTGCATTTGGAATGGGAATTAGAGATAAAACAAGACGCAGACATGTTGAATTTGCATAATGTGAAAACTTTTATGATCTGAATTTATTACTTAAAAAGAATGCAAAGAAGAAAGGGACTTGGAGGAGTCCTAATAGAGGAACAAGTGAAATAGACTATATTCTAACTGACAAGAAATAGACTTTTACGGATTGTGTTATGATAAATAGATTTCCTTCTGGTAGTGATCACGAAATGGTACGTTCTAAGGTAAAATTCCAGGTTGTATCGGAAAGACAGAAACTTGTGCAAATTCGTAACAAGAGAATTCAACCACAGCTTCTAAAAACTAAAAAAACAAGAATTCCAGTTTGAACTAAAGAGCAGACACTTGAGGATACTGAAAACATCAATGAATTCAATGCGAATTTTGTCAATATTGTTCTGGAATCACAAAAAAACTTTGCTTGTTCAGAAATAAGATAAACCTGTTAAAGAAAGTCTCGGAAAAAACACAACAGCCAATGAGAAAGAGAAACAAAATGAAATATAACAAGAAAAATATTACTGCAAAAGATGGATTTTTAGAACTATGTAACACTCTGAGGAAAAAGGTTGTAGAAGACACCAGGAAATTCATCTGTAATATGATCCAGCTAGCCATTGAAGAAAATTAAGGTTTGAAGACTGATGTTTAGTGGGAAAATAATTCTAGCTTTGAAGACAAAAACGTGGAAATATCACTCGATATCAAGAGCGAATTCTAAAAGAAGCAGTAAATTTTTATTCAGAATTGTATAGTTCACCAGAACAACTGAGTGGTTCACCTACCCCATAAAATACAAACGATGCTATAACAGTAATATTGAAGGAAAAAGTAGCTATGGCAATAAAAATAATGGAAAATGGAAAAGCTTCTGAAGAAGAAAAAATCACTGTGGATATTTTAAAATAAGCTGGAATGAAGTTATTCAAGTTCTTACTGAACTAGTCAACATTTTTTTTTCCCGACTGAGTGAAAATAATGCCTGGACCGGGAGTCGAACCCCGGATCTTTGACTGACAAGATCAAGGCTATACCAATTGAGCTATCCAGGCCGACAAACGGTCAGCATTAATCACTCAGACAACCTTTAGGCAGAAACATTCTGGTCTATCATGTAGATAGATCGGCAGAAATAAGCCGCAGGTAATGGAAAACACCATTAAACAATGGGAGAACGAAATACAATTTTTTAAAATCACACAATCAACTGATTGGGAAGATGATTGAAATATGATAAATATGATTTTCTTCCCAATCAGTTGATTGTATGATTTTAAAAAATTGTATTCAACAAATGTATAACATTATGTGATGTTCTAAAGGATTGGAAAAATGCCGTCATAATCTTACTCTTTAAAAATGGAGGAAAATAAGATATTAGGAACTATCGTCCAATCAGCCTGCTCTGAATATTGTATAAAATTCTGATGAAAGTTCTGAGAGACCACTTACAGAAACAGATATATGCAGCGCAACCTAAAGAACGAGCAGGATTTCGAAGCGGTTTTAGTATCATCAACCTTATTCATACAATTAGAGAAATTATTGAAAGAAGTAATGAATACAAACTCCCTCTGTGTGTGGTTTTTGTGAACTATGAAAAAGCTTTTGACTCTATATCATCACTAGCAGTTATGGATGCATTAAAGAATAATAATATTAATTCAGGTTGCATTCACCTTATTGGAAACATTTATAAAAAAGCAACAGCCAAATTAAAACTCTACAAAACGAGTAATGCATTTAAAATTAGAAAAGCTGTAAGACAAGACGACGCAGTTTCACCCAAACTTTCCAATGCAGTACTTCAAGAAGTTTACAGGAAAAAAAAAAAAATGGGAACAGAAATGTATAAAAATTGATGGAGAGTTTATAAATCGTTTGAGATTTGCGGATGATATTGTACTATTTGCATCCTCATCTAAGGATTTAAAAGAAATGCTTCAGAAATTAAACAAAGAAAGCAAACTTATTGGATGGAAAATGAACCTCAGCAAGACAAAAGTTATGTCAAATTCCTTCTTTTCTCGACTGAAGATCACTGTTGATATGAATAAGAATTATGAATGAATTTAGGTATGCAGTTATACTTATCTATTACAAGTCCTGGTAATGAACGGGAACATCGTGAAAAAATTAGCAACAGAGTTAAACTTGCATGGAGAGCATTCTGAAGAAAAAGCGTTATATTTAAAAGAGACTTCCCAATTTGTTTGGAAATAAAAGCTTTTGATCACCAGAACAACTGCAGATATATTCCCTAGCTGTTTAGTGAGTGGTTCACCTACCCCATCAAATACAAACGATGCTATACCAGGAATATTGAAGAAAAAAGTAGCTATGGAATAAAAGTAGTTTTACTTGTTTTAACTTATGTTTCAGAAACTTGGACATTAACAAGTAAAGCTATACAAAAACTTTAAATAACCCAGAGAAGCATGTAGAGTTGCATGTTAGGATTCACCCGAAGAGACAGAAAGCGAAACACTCGAATTAGGAAACAAACCAATGTCACTGACGTTATTTCTAGAGTCAAGAAATTAAAATGGAGCTGGACTGGGCACCTTGGAAGAAGAAATTATGATAGCTGGACCACCAAAGATTTCTTTTGGATACCAAGAGATAAGAAAATACCGATGTAGTGACCACTGTGTCGTTCCACCAACGTTTTATTTTAAATATCAAAAGATGAAAAAAGACCGATGGAGAGACCACTGTGTCGTTAGAGATATGAAATATTTAAGTTTGGACGATAATAGCAGAAAACAGGGTAGTTTGGAATCATCTAGGAGAAGCCTTCATCCTGCAGTTGATCGATAAAGGCTGAAATTGATGATGATGATGATATATATATGTATATAAAGATTCGTCCGGGAAAAATATTTAGTATTGTACAACCAAAATTCTTTTTCTGAAAAACATTTGCAAAGTGTGAAGATATAAGCTTAATCTGCATGCGATTGTAAATTAAATATTATTATTATTTTTTTTAATATTTTTACTGAGAAATTTAATTTTCCATATTACTAAAATTAGTGTAAATAATTAAAATTTAAGATGGAAAGATCATTTTAATTTTAACAAAAATAATTTAAAATGTTTTAGTTAAATAAATGTAATCTACTACAATGTGCATATCTGAACACTTTCTTCTATATTATTTCTTAAAAGGGCTGCCTTTGTACGCAATTTGGTACAATTTAATTAATAGTTGCTGAAATATAGTCATCTGAAAAATGACAGGAAATGCGTAATACCAACGTCACACCTCGCCCAATATTCAGACAAGTTGTATTAGAGTGATTTTTTATAATATCTATTTTACATATCAGGTCTGAAACATTTCTAAATCATAAAAGCTGAAATGTATCCTACATGTAAACGGAGATAAAGGCAGTTTCGCAACGCAATCCTTTAGCCGATATGCCTCCAAATTAAATCAGCTTAGTTTTCCCCGATGATCCTCTCACCCACGGTGCACATACACGCTTTAGATGCTCAAATAGAGCCTCCTTTTAAATGAAAGAAATTGTGGCCTAGAAATGCAACATTATGAAATGGCTTATATACCTAATTAGCGTTTTTATGTGAAAAATTAAACATAAATATTTATAAAATTTATTTTCTTCATTGTTTCGGGAGATACAGCGCTTGCAAAATTTTTGTATCACGCACACAAACAGAAAGATAATGTATAAAAATAGATAATTTGTATTCAGAAAATCTCAAAACGTTTAAATTCATTGAAAAATAGCAGTCAAAATATTTAAACTAGCGCATTTTACATGATATTCCCCATCACGCATCAAGTGGGGTACTATTATACGCTTTAGAAGCTGAAATACAGCTTTCTTAAGACTGGGGAAATTTTGGACAAATGCAGCATTATGTGTGAGATATACCAACCTTAATCAGCATTTTTTTATTTTAACATCCAGCTAAATATATTTTTTGTAGAATTTTGTCCATTCTTTCGTGACATACAGCACCAGCAATGTTTTTGTAACATCCACACATACACAAACAGATAGATTTTTTCTAAAAATAGTCAAATTGCATTCAGAACATTCAAAACGTGTAAATATAAGTAAAAAAAAAAACGGATGTCAAAATTTTTCACAAATCCAACACTTCATTCTCCTGTCTGTACGAGAAAAAAAAAGAAATAGCTCACAAATGTTTTATTTTTATATTTTTAAAGCAATAATTAATGTATTCATATATTCAGAAATCAAAGAATAAAAAGTAATGTAGAGAGACTATAAACTGATTAATAAAATATTTAATAAAGCATACTCAATCTTCCTCTTTCATATTACGCATTAAAATATTCATCAACTAAATCATCTTGTTAAACATAGAAAATAATTATTTTCCATAGTAAACATTATTTAAATGTTTGCGCTTAAAATATTTATTCATAAAAATATTAAAGTGAGAACTTTTATTTCATTAAACGTAATATTTATTAGAAAACATGAATTATTTAAACGTATTGAAAAATTATATGACATATACAGCATAAGTTAGAAAAATGCATAAGCCTCATTTTTTTCTAGAATAAATTGTGTCTCGTCCTCACACAGAAACATATGTCAAATAAAATTGTTATTTAAATCTGTTTTAAAAATTGCATGTATATATTCAGAGTACTTTTTATACCCTTAAATTTACTTACCTTTAAATTTGTGCGAGAGCCACACTAGATTATTTTTCATATCTTTCTCCATTTAAATTGATCCTGGGTTGGGTTAATTATTTTTACCAACTGAAAAGAAATATTGGAATACTACCTAATATTATAAACACTTTTTTTTTTGGTTTATTTAATTTTTTTACACATATAAAATCAGAAAGTAAATAAAAATATCTAATTTTGGCCTTCTAACAAGAGTAATTTATGAAATATTCTAATTATTAATAAGAACGTACCAGTTTAGCACATAATAGAATTTCCTGAAGGATTTTAATAAAAAATATATTTTTAAAATAATTGTTGTTTCCCGGGCATTTTAACGGTGAACGCGTTTGAATAGAATCGTATTTGCAAAACTACTTTAAGATAACTGTACCGAAAAATTAATGTAACTAAATATTCTTGATATGTTTTTTCTGCAACATAAAGACAAATATATTAAAGATGAAGAAAATTTTTGTAGTACTCTGTACATACAAGTTAAATTCTAATTTCGGAAACATTTATAGTAGAAGCATGATTTTTCTCGCCTTTAAATAGAATTTTAAAGACTTATTTAATAGATTCAATTTCTTTGACGCATCCTGATATCTGAAACGTTTTCAAATTCAAGCAACGTATCTTTTATCTGGTTTCAGATATTTTCATTGAATAAGGGTAAACATATTTCTAGTTTCTATTGTTTTGATTAACATTGCTTAATTTAAGTATGGAAATTGCTTAACTTAAGTATGGATGGTTGGTGCAAAAGGCACCAACGTCAATTTGCGTACTGTTTCAAGAAGTTTGGCAAGATTTTGATTTATCATCCCAAAAACCTGCCAAGAAACCTCGACTTACTCCAAGTATGAAAAACAAACGACTGACTTTAACAGCCATTTTTTTTAAAGCTGGACAAAGTCTATGGAGGTGTGATAGTTGATATCTTCAATTTTTCCGAAACTTTCAGGATGTGTTAGTTGTACTGTGATAAGAAAAGGTGAAATTTAATTTTTTCTGAATTTGATTTGTTCGACCTACAGAGGGGGTCAAAGTCTGAGGCCGTAAATAAAGGGTGCCATTTTAATATCATTTTACTCCTAAAGCCATGCGTGACCCATGTATATTTTTTTAAATACGGATACTACTTGACACTAAGTACATTTTAGCATAAACAGTTTGGTGGGTCATTCATGGCTTTAAAGGCCAGGGTCATTCAAAATTGCAGTTTTCGTTGATTTTTTCCATGTTTTCAGTCTGAATATCTGCTAAAGCCATGAGTGCCCCATAAAAATAATTATGGGGTTAATTACACACCTTAGTACAGAACTTAAAAATATTTAAAATTGCATGGGTCACTCTTGGCTTTAGTAGATAAACGGTCTCAAAGTTGAAAATTTTCAAAAAAAGGTCAAATTTGATGGTAAATTACTCTATAAGCCATGAGTCAATAACTATGAGAGAGAGTTTTAATTATACCCTAGATGGTCTAGTTTTAGACCCAGGTTACAAACCTATGGGGCTTGTAAGATTTATTTAGATATAGTCTATTTTATATCGCCAATGTGTACCTGTTCTATGTAGTACAAAACGCTTGAGACCCAATTGTGTAATACATTAATGCTTGTTTAAAACTTCCCATTTTACATTACAGAGGTCAGCATCAAAATGAATATAAAATAAATATAAAATTAAAAAATCTGGAGAGACTCCACTCGACTTTCCGAACATTGAGTAATTAACAATTTTGTAGATAAAGCCTATAAATGCTAGATTCGCCAAAATGCTTATGGTTAGTGAAACAGTGATTTATAATATTCATATAAATTTTCAGCTCAATTGAATCAGGCGTTTAGATGCTATCGCACTTTAAAAAATGTTGTCCCATAGGCCCTAAAGTTAAAGAATATTTCTTTGTGTCCCTGTAAAAACACTATAAGTGCTAGATTCTCCAAATTCTATACTGACTGAGTATCTGTGACCTATAATATGTGTATAAATGTTTTGCTCAATTGAATAAAGCGTTTAGATGCTATCGCACTTTTAAGATTTTGGTCCCATAGGCCATAGTGATAAACAAGTTTTCTTTGTTTCCCTGTAAAAAAACTATAAGTGCTAGATTCATCAAAATCGATAGGGTTCTTGCTACGTTGACTACCAACTTACAGCTCATTCGAGCAAAGCGTTTAGACGCTAGCGTGTTCACTCACACACATACACACACACATACACATATACATACATCATCGTAAAAAGAGTGAAGACGGACTCAGGGAACCTCGAAACGTATAGAAACATCAAAATCTCAAATTCGGATTTTTGACATGATTACAATGCTTTCCTCACTATAGTGTTCGGAAAGTAATAACCTAAGATACATCTGAAATGTGCATATTGTTATATTATGTAAAACATATATAGGGTGATGAAAACAAGACTGTATACAAAATAATAATAATAATAATAATAATAATAATAATAATAATAATAATAAAAATTACGCATGAGACTAATTGAAACAGGTGGTTCAAGTAGCTTCCCTTATATTTGTTTCAGTTGGCCCCTGCCCACAATTTTCACTTCACGAGATGTTAAGCTACCAGTACTTATGCTCGTGGGCGTTTCAAATCATATGATTAGCAAGCTGCACCTATACACTATAAACGCTGAATCAATCAGAAACATTCACCAATTTTTGTTACATAAAATGCAGCATCACTTAAAAATTTGAATTTTTCCTCACAGTAAAAAACAGTACTCAAAAACAGTTTTATCCTAATAAAATCGACAGATGTTTACATACACACCTTTTTTACATTGTAAAGTAGGTTTTCTGTGTCTGTACTTCCCTTTATTGACAATGAATAAGAACTTAAAAATTGCATTTTTTGTTTCCATGTTTCAACTTACTCCGTACTTCAACTTGCCCCTGTCTCCCTTATGTAATTTTTACTTTCCGAACACTATAGTGAGGAAAGTATTGCAGTCATGTCAAAAATACGAATTTGAGATTTTGATATTTCTATACGTTTCGAGGTCCCCTGAGTCCGTTTTCACTATTTTTGCGATGATGTATGTATGTATGTGTGTATGTGTGTGAGTGAACACGCTATCGTCTAAACGCTTTGGTCGAATGAGCTGCAAGTTGGTACGCATGCTGGAAGTCACCGTAGCACGAACTCTATTAATTTTCATGAATCTAGCCCTTATAGTTTTTTACAGGGACGCACAGAAAAATTCTTTATCATTATGGCATATGGGACCAAAATTTTAAAAGTGCGCCTCATTCAATTGAGTAAAAAAATCATACACATATTATAGGTCACAGATACTCAATCTGTATAGATTTTAGAGAATCTAGAAGTTATGGTTTTTTTTACAGGGATACAAAGAAAAAATATTTATCATAATGGCCTATGAGGCCAAATTTTTAAAAGTGTGATAGTGTCTAAACGCCTTATTAATCTGAGCAAAAAATTTGTACACATGTTATAGGTCACAGTTGCACCAACTGTATAGATTTTGGTGAATTTAGCACTTACAGTTTTCTTACAGGGACGCAAAGAAAAATTCTTTATCATTAGGGGACCAAATTTTTAAAAATGCGATAGCATCTAAACGCCTTATTTAATTGAGCTGAAAATTTATATGAATATTATAAATCACTGTTTCACTAACCATAAGCATTTTGGCGAATCTAGCATTTATAGGCTTTATCTACAAAACTGTTAATTACTCAATGTTCGGAAAGTCGAGTGGAGTCATTCCAGATTTTTTAATTTTATATTTATTTTATATTTATTTTGATGCTGACCTCTGTAATGTAAAATGGGAAGTTTTAAACAAGCATTAATGTATTACACAATTGGGTCTCAAGCGTTTTGTACTACATAGAACAGGTACACATTGGCGATATAAAATAGACTATATCTAAATAAATCTTACAAGCCCCATAGGTTTGTAACCTGGGTCTAAAACTAGACCATCTAGGGTATAATCAAAACTATCTCTCATAGTTATTGACGCATGGCTTATAGAGTAATTTACCATCAAATTTGACCTTTTTTTGAAAATTTTCAACTTTGAGACCGTTTATCTACTAAAGCCAAGAGTGACCCATGCAATTTTAAATATTTTTAAGTTCTGTACTAAGGTGTGTAATTAACCCCATAATTATTTTTATGGGGCACTCATGGCTTTAGCAGATATTCAGACTGAAAACATGTAAAAAATCAACGTAAACTGCAATTTTGAATGACCCTGGCCTTTAAAGCCATGAATGACCCACCAAACTGTTTATGCTAAAATGTACTTAGTATCAAGTAGTATCCGTATTTAAAAAAATATACATGGGTCACGCATGACTTTAGGAGTAAAATGATATTAAAATGGCACCCTTTATTTACGGCCTCAGACTTTGACCCCCTCTGTAGGTCGAACAAATCAAATTCAGAAAAAATTAAATTTCACTTTTTCTTATCACAGTACTACTTACACATCCTGAAAGTTTCGGAAAAATTGAAGATGTCAACTATTAAAAGTGTCCAACTTTTAAAAAAATGACTCTTAACCACACAATAGCAGAATTGGACAGTACAGCAGTGGAGTAGGATCCTATTTTCGGATGAGTCAAGTGTGCAGCAATTTTCTGCACATGCTACAAGTGGTCGCCGCCCAAGAGGAAAAAGATATGATGAGAGATATACAATTCAAACTGTTAAATCTCCTCCAAGCCAAATGATATGGGGTGCAAGGTCTGTGTCCGACACTGCTAGGCTATATTTTGTGCCACCTAAAACCACTATGAAAGGAAAGCTGTGCCTTAATTTGTTACGTGAGAAGTTGTAGCTTCACATGCGTGTTCATAAATGTTCAATTTTAATGCATGGTGGGTGTGAAGTCGTTCCTTCGCATATATGAGTTTTAATTATAACTTTAAATAAAGGCAATAAGTAATTATTATATTTTCAATAAATTAAATGGCTAATAAAAATAGATAACGAAATTCTAAATTACTTTTATTTATTCGCTTTTGTCTATAAGAAATATCTTAATTCTAATAATACTTTTATCCCTTATGCTATTAATAAATCTTCTGAGAACAAAAACATATTCCTTTTAAATGACATCTCTCAGAATTATAAGCTATTCAAAATCATTTAATAAATAAAATATAAAAAAATAATATTATTTTCAGTTATAAACCGTTGGATACATAATTACATTTTCATTCTTTAAAATTGTCCACTAAATAAGTCCACTTTGTTATAAATAAATTAGGCTATAATTTACATTATGATATCATTAAAGGGTAATTATATTTTTTTATGGCAGGATGTGCAATAATTCACAGACTTTATGTCTCTCTTATTCAACGGTCTTCTGGCGATAAAATTTGGCATAGATAATTGGCGTTCATTCTTTAACGGACGTGCTAAATTCAAAATATTTATATTAATTTGATCTAGAAACAATGGATTTGCTTTGGCTATAAAATTTGGCACTTTTTCAAAAATCTTGGCGTAATCCAAGAGTCTGGTCAGGATTGCGTCTCATTCAACTTCAGAATTCGCTCTACAACTGTTGATACGATAACATGTGACCCCGTAGCTCTCTCTCTCACCTCTACCTGTTGCATTCTCGTAACTTGCGGTCAAGCTGTAATTCCACTATTAAGGTACTGTTGATTTACCTATGAAACCTCTTCAAATAAAAATAAATATATTTATCAGCGAATTAGTTGGTTTTCTTTACTTTGGAGGCCACCTAATTTCAGCTATATGGACGTGGGCAATAAATTGGAACCTGCTACAGTAGAATCCCAGGATACTACTTGACAGTGGGGCTCCTTGTAATAGTGCATAGATTGTCAAACAATATCTGCGGGCACAGAAAATCAAAGTATTTGACTGGCCAGGTAACAGCCCAAATTTGAATCCAATAGAGAATCCGTTGTGTATTGTGGAAAATAAAGTCGCCGAAAAGCAACCATCTACTGCTACGGCACTTGTTAAAGCAATAAAATATGT